>VZTA01012142.1:0-37908 GCA_013398855.1 Mohoua ochrocephala
AACTATGTTACCTTCTTGGAATTTATCATAAAAGACTGAATAAATATATTACAAGTGTGAAGTTCCATAATCTAGCAGCGGTGATGCAATACATTTTAATAAGCTGTTAATAGAGGCATAATAATCATCAATCAAAACTTTGTTGAATACCTGGGAACATATTTTCCATGGACATTATATGCAACTGAATAATCATCCACCCACAGAGAGAGAAATTCCTGATACATTATGTGATTATTCATACTAATCATGGTTTCTTCTTAAAGGTGAAGCAAATAAAACCTTTTGCTAGGGCAAACTGCAGCATATTAAAACACCCTTAATTTTTACTCTCATAGAATTTAAGGACTCCAGATCCAGGTGAATAAACAATGTTTTTTCCTTTTTTTTTTTTTTTTTAAACTCCACTATTTTCTGCACTGGGCAACTGAAAACACTTTCCTTTGAGAAATGATGAAAAAACTGTGAAGTATTTTTGCTGCAATCTGAGGTCTGCAGGTGGTTACTTTGTCTCCCTCTATATATCTGTATATAAGCTTTGAATTTTTTTCATAGTAAAGAAATGTCTGTTGTTGGTCTAGAAACATTTCTGAGAACAGGAAACAATAAAGGAAATTATCTTCTGCTGGCAGCACATCAGAGTGAAGTAGATTATGCTTTTCAGAACAGACTGCAAGCCCTTTGCCCCAGTCACCCACCTTTCTGAGGATTAAAGTGTAATTAACTTTCTTTGTACACTTTGCATAAATTCCATCATGCCTGGTGCTTTGCAAAGTAACGAAATAAAGATGGGAGTAGACAATAAATCTCCCCTGACTCAAGCTGCTATTCTACATTGCTGAACAAATTCCACCGTCTCTGCCACTCACCTGATTGTTGGATGTATAGAAGCCAGATGAAGACTATAGTCTATGCACAAAAGCAGAAGACTATAATCTGTGGAAATTAAAATACCAGTGTAATTCTAAATTTGGATCAAATCCTTCTCACTTTCTCACACCTCATATTATTTCTTGCATTAATAATAGGATTACCAATATCAGTAAAATTTCAGTGTAGAATTTCCCGATCATATTTCCTTATCTCTGGAGCTGATTTACAATAGACTCACTGGAGTTCATACCTATCTAAGTACACTAGAAGCAAAGCTAAAAGAAAATTATTTAATTTTCAGAGCCAAAGAAATTGGAAGTGCCAGATTTGCTACTACCCCAATGCATTAAAAACTCTGCCCAGTTGTACACTGAGATTGTGGTCTACGTGCAACAGGATCATGCAATTAAATGGCAGTGGCATTTAACCACTAGCTTTCAAATATTCAAACACGTGGGTCATTCCCTTAACATCTTCTCACCGTACAAACTCCCAATTTAAAACAAAAGAGTAGCCTTCCTCCCTCTCTATTGCATGTGATTGTAGTAAGATGGTCTTACTGCATCTTCACAGAACTCTTCCCTCAAAGCTGCCTCGTTGCAATTTGAATGACCAAAGTAATGACATTGATGAGAGATCTCAGTTTGGGCTGTTACATCTCGAAGAGGGAAGCCAATGGACCAGTGTTTATGTCAGGGGGCTAGGGAATCCTGGACCAATCCTTGGTTTTGCCAGCAGGGAAGGCATTTGTCCTACACAGTGGGGCAGAGGGGAAAAGAACTCGGAACCTCTCTTCTTCCTTCTGATCAACAAGTGAATTCCTCTTTGGTATCCAGACACAGTGTGTGTGCTGCCTAATGGTTTACACATTTCTGTTTGGTTGGCACAATACCAGCCCTTCTCCCTCAGGAGAACAAGTCACAGCAGGGAAGAAAAAAGGGATTTTAAAGAATTTGCAATTTGGCTAAACCTGAAAGGAATTTCCGGGGGGCGGGGGGGGGGAAGCACTGTATAAACAGGGGGCTTTGTCCCTGCCAGTGTGAGAGGCTCTGCAAACTCGAGAGGGAATCATAAGAGGTACTCCAAACAAAGGGTTGCCATTATTTTTCTTACGACAAAATATCTGGCAGCCAAACTAAAGCATACTACCAGCTCCTCTGTAATGTCAGTATATTCAGGCTGCATGCATAGTACTTACCTGTCTGGAAATAGAGGAATATCAGATTGCAGATTTGTGGGTACCAAAACCCTGTAACTGTGTTCTAGACCAGAAGACATTAGCAGTTTTGCTGACAAGTCCCTGGACGCATCCAATATATTCAACATATGTATTAATTTATTGAATGAATTCATCATTGGGTTGTCTTGTATGTGATCCAGTATGTGAGGAATAGTGGCTTTAGTAGAGATATTATTTCAGTTATGTTCATGTTAAAGACTGCATTTCCTCTGTTGATTTGAAGACCAGCAAACCTAGATCGGAAATCTTGATAAATGATTTTCAAGTGTTTTTAATCTATCAAATCCTAAACATTTTCCAGCAGAGAACAGGTCCTGGCACCACACAGACAGGTTTGACAAGAGGTAATAGAATTTCCACCTGACTGTAAAAACAGTTCACAGGAGCCTTCTTTGAAGACCCTGCTCTAGAACGACCTCCTGAATAACAAAGGCTAAATAATTTCATCCCAAGACATATGCTTCAAGTTCATAACCTCTGGATAAGCTTCGTAAGGTTACACAAAAAGAAGCTTGGGATTTAAATATTTCAGTGATGGAGAACTATCCACAACCTTGACAAAGCTGCTTCCATAATTCATTATTGTCAAAACCATGTCTGCTCCATGGTTTGAATCTCTTTAGCATTGACTTCTACTCACTGCATTTACTTTGTTTCTGTGCAAGAGACTAAAAGCTCTTTGCTCTCGGATAACCTTTGGCTACACTGATACATTAGAGAGGCCATGATCAATTTACCTGTCAACCTTTTCTGTTAAATGAAATAAATCAAACATTTGAGTACTGTTTCTAAAAGCTACCACTTCAGATTTCAGATTTTTCTTCTCCAAACTCTTTCCAAGTCAATAAGATCCTTGGCAAAGCACCAAGAAATACCAGAGGTGGAATCAGTAATGTCGCAGCGGTCCCACAGGCTATTCCCTTATTGTCAAATAAAAGCCAGAAACCAAACTCCACATGGTCCCACCACTTTGCTCACACCAACACAGCTTAGCATTATATGTCCAGTTCCAATCTGGTTTCAAAACATCTTGTGGGGGTGGTCTGAAACTCTTCTGTAATGTCAGTGCATTCTCTTCTGCTAGACTGCCTTGCAACTTCTGTTGTGCGGCTTTTGACTTAGGTACCTCTGACTAATTTACCTTTCACAGGACTGGGCACTCCCAAGTTGCAATGTGCTTCACAGGGAAAATATATCTGAGCAACAGGAACAAAAATGATAGTACAACAGGCTCCAAGCTTTTCAGGCCCTCTGGGAAAATTCTTTTTCAAAGTATTTGCCCTTTGATTTAAAGTATAGTCAACTGCATCTGGATGTGTGGATGTGGTTGTCTGGCAGTACAAAAGAGAAATCTTGGCAGATGGGCTTAAGCTGGTTGCAAGAATCTCCTTTGCTCCAACCCTTAAACTAATAAAAAAGAATTAATCCCACCCTGTAAATGGTTGGTACTCTAGGAATGCAATCTGTGCTTCCCATCTTAGTGTCAGATGCAAGGCCTAATACTAGGATTAATGCTGTGGGATGGTTGACGATTGGCATCAAAATGCACTGGTTGCAAATTTAAGCGCTCTGTACTTAGGAGGTTCACCAATGAAACAATTTTACCTCAGTGGACCCGCAATATTAAAATCACTACTGAACTAGTGCTAGTTTTCAGTTATAAATGTTTAGTAATCTGCTAAAAAGAGATAAATACAACTGCAAAGCCTTTCACAGAATCACAGAATAGCTTGGGTTGGAAGAGACCTTTAAAGCCCTTCTAATAGCAATGAACATCTTCAACTAGACCAGGCTGCTCAGAGTCCTGTCCAACCTGACCTTGAATGTTTCCAGGGCTGGGGCACCTACCACCCCTCTGGGCAATCCGTTTCAGTGTTTTACCAGCCTCATTGTAAAAAACTCCTTCCTTATATCCAATCTAAATTGACCCTCTTTTAGTTTAAAACCATGACCCCTTGTCCTATCACAACAGGCCCTGCTAAAAATTTTGTTTCTATCTTTCTTATAGGCCCCTTTAGGTACTGGAAGGCCCTGGTCTGGTTTCCATGGAGCCTTCTCCTCTCCAGGCTAAACAACTGCAGTCTTCACAGGAGTGGTGCTCCATCTCTCTGATCATCTTTGTGGCCCTTCTCTGGACTTGCTCCAAGGGGTCTATGTCCTTTCTGTACTGATGAGGACTCCAAAGCTGGATGCAGCACTCCAGGTGGGGTCTCACCAGAGCAGAGCAGAGCAGAGGGGCAGATCACCTCCCCTGACTGCTGGCCACGATGCTTTTTAGGGTATATGCTATGCCATACAATTATATTAATGAGTCATACAGGATGGAAACGGAATTAAAAGTAATTAGCTGTAATTTTGCCTCATGTGGCAACATGGAAAACATAAAATGCATTTAGTGTTGTTCTCCAGAGAATCTACCTAACTTAATTCCAGTGAGAAATTATTCTTTGAGTTGTGTTTTCTACCACCAGTTGTCAAGGTAACAACTTTGTTAGACATGGAATACAACTATTTGTTTTTTTCTTCAAAGAGGAGGCCAACAGGACATTTCAGATCATTTCCAAATGGCTTTTTAGAGCATCTGGCCTGTAGTGTGCAAGACTGTGACCTGCGTTACATGCCATGGGCATATGAAGTCACTCTGTAGTAAAATGCAGTGGTGGCCAGCAAAGCTGCCAGTCACCCCTGCTGCTGTCCTTGCCTGAGTGTCTGTAGGCAGCACGAGAAGCTCCAAAGATGGGAAGAGGATTGACATCCTCAGCCACTGCGTGCACAACCCCCGAATGGTGCCAGCAGCTCCTGAGGGCACACAAGCAGCACCGGATGGTGCCACCAGCTCCTGAGGGCACACAAGCAGCACGGCATCCCCTGCCCCAGGCCTCGGGGAGCAGCTGGGAGCCCACAGGTCACTGCTGGGCAGGCGTCTCTGCCCCTCTGCCAGGGAACTGCTCGTACCACAGAAACCAGCAGATCTTCATCACACAGAACGTACTCATAATGTAGCTATTTGTTCACTAGGTCGGGGCTGCCAACTTGACATTACTTAATACAGCAGCTTTGGGGTTCTACCACCCAGAGCTCAATTTGCATCAGCATCCCCCAGATCAAAGACTCCATTTTCCCATCGCCTTGTCTCTATGCCTCCCAGAAAGTGAGTTTACATAATGACTGTCTTATTAAACAGTATTTTGAGTTCACATGTGTAAAGAGAAAGCAAATATCTCACATTTAATTTCTAAATTCCCAAATCAGTAAGTAATTACCTGGCTGATACACTTCCGCAGTCCACAAGCTGCACCTAAACCATGTGGGTGGAGATCCAAATCTAGGAGTGTTTCAGTATCCTCTAGTTCAGCTAGGTTCCTTCTCAGATTCATTTCAGGGCTTAGCACCTGATGATACATTCTCTTTTAATTAATTCCTTAAGCCATCACTATCAATAGGAAGAAACTAGGTCAGCTGAAATTTGAATTAAATCAATGTTACACAAAAGTGGCTTTGCAGAAGAGGAGAGGAACAACTTAACACTGCTCAGTTGTTGTGCATTTTAGATCTCATGATGGACAAGCAACTCTGCCTTCCACAGCACCCAGCTTTTCCTTCACAGAATCACAAAATAAACTAGGTTGGAAAAGGCAATTTCCTCACTTCATACCTGGATTTCTTGCTGCTGGCTATTTTAGGTTCTTCCTGGAGCACAACTGCAAAGCTCAGGATCATGTGGCAATGGTCAAGGCTTGCAGCCATGAATAGGAGGTCGCAGCTACTGCAGAGAATGTGCAGCTGAGGTGTGACAGGGTGTGGTGGGAGGAGGTTGTTGAATGATCTCCAATGGCACATTTGGACCATTCTCATCTGCTAAATAACAAAATCTCTCAAGCAAACACAAATGCACATAAATTCCTTTACTCACCATATTTTTCTGAAATAACATCACTGCACTTTAATTTCAACTTTGATTTATTTCACTTGATTCTGGTTTGGGTTTTTTTTTTAAAGGTGAATTACATCTGCATTATTTTTTTAAAAAGCTACTGCTATTTTAAATCAAGCTACATTTCCTTCAGTGTTCTTAATTTTACAAATGGTGTGATCCAGAGCTTTGTATAAAGCAAAGTAAGTCTTAAATAATTTAAGTATCTCTTTTTTGAAATACATCCATTTCCTGGAAGAATTGTTGTCAATTCATGCCTTCTTGGGAAGGAAATAAAACAGAGAAAAGTATTTTATTATTCTATTCACAGTTTTATAAGAGCAGGAGAAAATGTGCAACAATGATAGTCTCCATTCCACTGCAGGCACATACTAAGAAAAATCTGTAATTATGTGATTTGTCCTCTTCACATCCTTCCCAGCTCAAATGAAGCTAAAAGCAAAATGAAAGAGGGGACACAGTTCTTATTCCAAATTGGTGTGAAGGATGTTATATTTGTTGTCAGTCTGAAGACTGCTTGGCTTTAGCTACCATTTCTCACAAAAGGTTTATGGCTTTTGTATAGACTAGACACCTGCTCTGACATGGCAGGAATTTGTCCTTTCCCTGAATGGAGGACAGTTTAGTCCAACTCTTCAGCAGTTATGCCCCAAAGGCAGTGGACAAAGTGGCAACAGCACAACCCAGGTCTGAAAAAGGCTGGTACTGCCTGCAGGGAATGGACTGAAGGTGGTGTTGCTGCTCTCCCTGTAGGAAATGAGCTGTGATGCAAAGGGGACGTAACACAGTGGCAATGACACCGCAGTTTGCATGGCACACGTTCTTTTGATAAGGTCCCACCATTACTGTAAACTAAATCGGGAGCACACTGACACCATCATCCCTACAGACTTTCCCAGGTGTGTTAGTCAGAGAAATTTGGGGATGTACACATTTATTTCACCTGATCCTATCAAGTTCCTTATTAAACAGAGGAGAATGAGTTAAGTGAGTGTGATCATGTTGAGATGTAAATTAGTTCTCCAACAAATGGTGCTACTTAGTATTTCTTTGCTCTGCAATCGGTGAAGGAGACAGCAATAGACAGATGTGACAAACAAAACTAAGCCCAAATGTAAACAACTGGACATGGATTTCCTCGAAGCCTGTCACGACATGACTGAAGCAGGATCATGTTATTGGGCTGTACATCTCCAGCACTCTGGGGAATGGCTGGATGCTGACCAGCCCCTTTCAGCCTCCAGCTCTGCACAGGGGATGCACTCATATCCAGCCACTGACTTAACCAGATCCAGAACTGCACCCCAGACTGTAAGATGCCTTTTTCTTGGGTGAGTGCAATGACTTTGTGCCTTGGTGTTTTCCTACTGAAAACACCTAGAAAGGTGAGAGGAGCAACGCCTGTCTCTGTGCTTGAGATTGAGCACACGCTGTCCCCTGACACAGTACCTTGCCTCAGAGAAGCTGTGTCTACCCCCAGGGTTGGGGGGCTGTAGCTGCACAGCTGCACTGCAGTTATACAGTGTAAGACTGTACAAGTGGCATCTGAACACTTCCTAGTGATCACATTAAAGCAGGACAGAAATAAGTCAGGTTCCTAGGAAATTACAAAATCACAGAATCATCAAGGTTGAAGAGACCGTCAGGATCATCCAGTCCAACCATCAACCCTAAATCACCTCTATACCACTTCCCTAAGTGACACATCCAGATGCCTCTTGAACACTTCCAGAAATGGTGACTCCACCATCTTCCTGGGAAACTCTCTCCAATGCTTAACCACTTTCTCAGTATCCAATCTGAACCTCCCCTGGCTCAACTTAAGGCAATTTCTTCTCAAACTTTCAAGTGGGACATAGCAGAAGAGACTGACCTTCACCTCACTATGACCTCCTTTCAAATAAATAACCTCCCAACCCCAGTTCCCTCAGCCACTCAGGACAGGTCCAAAATTTCAATAAGTGGCAGTGTTTTTCCAGGGCACAACCACTGAATTTTCTGGAGCAGGGAATCTAAATAGGAATTTTCCCCCCTCCTCTTTTAAGCAGCTCCCATGGAAAGCCTCCCTGGGCCTATGCTAATCAGAGACAGCTAAACCAGGTGTCATCCAGACCAGCTATAGGGTAAATCCAAGGAAAAGCAGGCCACTTCGGCATCATGCAGGGTCTGTATAGCACAAAACATGACTACAATCCAGAGCCATTTATCCATGCTCACATTGCACACCTCAGTTGTTTATACCAACAGATGTCTCTTGTCTAGTGCAATACACATGTGGCTCTGAAACCCACATTTGGTTGAAAGCCCTCTTCAATAACAGTAAAATATAAATCAGTTTGTAACTTTATGCTCCAAGTGATCTAAAGCCTAATTATTCTGAGGTATTTGCTAACAGAAATTCAAGCAGGGTTCCACAGATGCCAGTGTAGTTATGCTGCCCCTCAATGAACATAAGCAGAAAGATGAGCAGGCCCATGGTATTTCATAGCAGAGAGAGGCTAATATACCATCACACTTGCTGTGTTATTTAGCATACTGCATCTGACCTCTAATGTCTACTAACATACATGACTACTTATTTCCTGATGATTTTGGAAATCAAAGCTCAATTAAAAGCTAGGGTTTAGATTGATTTTCAGGTATTCTATCACAAAAGATAGAACAGCAAACAACACATTTCTAAACACATTTCTAATTTCCCACAGGTCATATTCAAATCCCGTCGGGTCGTCTGGTGTTCATCACCGGGTGCATTCCAAATCCCTTCTGTGCCCACAAAGCCTTTGTGCAATAGGAAACAAATGCTGGTAGTGGTTGAAATGTCTTCCTTTTCTAAGCAGATACACCTTTTAGCATGCCTTTCACTACATCATTTTAGATCACCTCTCCACTTGGAATCTCCACCGAGAACTATCAGAAACCCTAACATACTGCCAAACATAAATCAAAAGAAAATACTTTCCTGCTAGAAATGACATAAATAATCGAAATTGAAAGATGGCAAAACCACTGTACTTACTATGTGTCGTGCTGCGAACACTCCATCAACTATTGCACAACAGAAGGCTGCTACGGCACCGAAGCTGATAAACACGATGGAGGCCACCAGCTGAGAAGAGAATAACAGATTGAGCAATGTTTTCAGTATAATTCTTTACTAGTATTTTCTAGTATTCTGAAATGATGGTTTCCGCTGCTGTATTTCACTTTAGATCAGTGTGTCAGGATGACAGTCATGCACTAGTAAAAAGGCAGAAATTCTTGATGCTGAGTTGACAGACCATCAAGCCTACTAAAAAAAATTTAAATCTTTCAAAAGAAAATTAGATCAGCTGCAAGAGTTATTAAATTCAAAGGTGATTTCTTCCAAATCAACTTATTTGATAAAACAGCAGAGTTTCCATAGGGACATGGCAAAAAGTCATGTTCCCGTTGGCTCACATAAATCTTTAGAGCTTTACTGTGTGGTAGTATCTCACACCAACAGATAATGACATCCTTAGTAAGTTAATAACTAGCCTGTGAACTATCCAAAATCTTTTATCATCCTGAATAGCTTATGCCACAACAAAATCAGAGATTCACAGCTACCTGTGGAAGGGCTGGGGTGCGCTGCCTCGGTCCCTGTCCTTGTTGGGGTTTCCAGCCTGCCCCTCAGTCCCAGAGTGGGCACAGCAGAGCTCAGTGAGTGTCCCAGCTGCAGCACACACAGCACACTGTCTTCATTAGCCTACCAGCCATAGCTTCAGACCTCGTTCTACCTCCAAGACTGCTTCCTTCATTAAGCACTATCAATTCTCTCTCAGCAGGACTGTGGATGGTGCAGTGCTGGAGCACAGCTCTGGCACAAGCAGTGGTGGTAATGGAGGGCTGGGGGCGAAAGGCTGTGCAGGTTGGGCATGCTGAGGCCCCTGCTCGCTGTGCTGCAGCTCTGACAGCAATTGCAGGGCTAGAACAACCCCGGACACTGCAAGCTTCCTGCCCAATTCACTCTGGAGAGAGCAACAGGACTTGGAAAGAACATGGAATGCATCTCCACCAGGGACCAGTCAGTGTGCTGTTGGCGCACGCTTCTGAGATGACACTGGATTGTGAGGTCCCGTCTGAAGCGTGCAGTGCTGTGAGCCAGGTGAGATGAAGTCCTGAAAGACCAACTGTACACTTGGCAAGGTGATCCCCTGGGCTGGTTAGCCCCAATGCCATCAGAAGAGGGAGAGATGCTGTCAGTCCTTCATCTCCCAGATTAGAGGGTTTTGTGATGCTGAGGACTCTGCACCCTGAGTCTGGATGAGTGAGTTTCTGCAGGGTATAAGGTGAACCTAACGTGCACTCTCTGGCTATGTTTGTAATGTAATGTAATGCACACCTCTCATGTCTCTGGCATTTCTCAGGCAAAGTCACAAGAGGAACCCTTTGAAGCATCCCATACGATAGGCTGATTTTAATTTACAACAGTATTAAGTTATAGTTAATAACAGCAACAGATTAAAAGATTTTCTTTAAAACTGACAGGACAGCATCTTTTATTGATAGAGCACATGGCAAAGGGATTCAGTAAAGAATGTGGAACGTTTTTGTTATTTACTAGTCATTAAGTGCTCCTTCACAACGTGTGTTCCTGAAATGCCCAGGCAGAGATTACCAAAATTACATCCATACAGTTCATATATCCTTTTGCATATACAAAATCCAGATCTGCATTACCTAGATGCCATTTTCACAAATTTGTGAGGCATCGCTAACTCACTCGAAAAATGGACTCCAGCTTGTGTTAGGTTAAGAACAGCACAATGTCAGTAGTGCTTCCAGGGGATGCAGCATTGGTAATCTTCTCAAAAAAATTTATACTGGGAAAGTAAGAAACTACAGCCATATAAGCCCACAGCTTGGACACATAGGTCAAAGGAACATCACCTACTTGGAGATAAGAGCTCTTGGTGAATTGGCAAAAGAAAAAGCAGCTTAAAAGCAGAAGGATCACAATGCTTTCTGACACACCCCTTTAATCCCTCCTTAGCTCCTATCTCATGCAATCAGAGGCAAATCAGCAGCGCCATAGGGATTGCTGTGGAATTGGAATCCTCGGCATGGGGAGAAAAGGGGCACACAAATGTGGCTGAGGCTGATGGTACCAGCTGATCTTGGGAACCTGCTGCATTGCTCCTGCAGCCAGCTCCATCTTGCTGGAACCCTAGGAAAGCACTGTTGGCTGCATCGCCCTTCAACCTCTGCTAGCCCGTGGCTCTCCAGTGTGGAAGGTCATGTCTCATGTCTCATGAATTTGGTTGTCTAAAGACCTTGGCATGCAATTCATCAGATCTAGAAGGCTGTGGACTTCTGTCACTGCAGAGCAACGGGCTGTGCTGCCCTGTGGCAGCTGCATTTGCTACAGATCCTGATCTCTTTATTTGAAAAAGCAGCAGTGTTTAAAAGTTCTGATTAAACCATTATTGTCTGATACCTCTATCTTGTTTTTCAAGTCATAGCAGTCAATCAAATAATTAGTGGGCTAAGCCAGGTGTTTCCAAATTGCCTGAGCTCAAGATGAATTTACTGGAAGCTGACCTCAAGGTGGCTTTTCATTTCACACATGAACAATTTATTGATGATCTACAATCCCCAAACCAACGTTTTCCACTCATGGAGATAGCTTAAACCCCCTAATGAGTGTGCTGGCCTTTCAGTTTCACCAGATAGCCTTAGAAGACCACGTATAAAGGTGCAGTAAATGACAGTATAGACAGGAGCTATGGAGTTGGCTTTGCACTCCTCTGTCATGTTGGAGACCATCCACCCTTCCAAGGAGTTGTGTGCAAGCCAAAGGTTTACAGCCTACTAAAGGTATGCCTACTAGCAGCTACTTCAGTGGGCAGTCCCTTTTGAATCAATACCATTTCTTGACTGAAGTAATATTTATTATGATGCCAAAGTGGCAGAATGTGACACTGAGAGCTTTTTATGACTTAAATTGCCTTATATATATTTGAACTATAAAAGAAGTAATAATACAAGAACACCCCTAAAAAAACTCCTTCAAATAAAATTATAGATTTATATTCTCTCTCAAATCTCTCATTGCTTATTACGAGTGCGAGAAACACAAAAAATTGAGTACAAAATTAACTACTTCTGAAAATTGCCAAGACAACTAAATGAAGAGCTGTTGTAAATTCAAAAGTTAATTTTCCTGAGTAGTAGGTGATTGCTGGAGCAGTGAGTTCACAAGCCTAGGATTTTCTAGAAAGAAAAGCAATGTAGTTCATTTAAAGATAGAGGATGCTCGTTGACAGGTAAAAGAAATAGAACTTAAAAAAAAAAACAACTGATCCATCACATCATCTTATCTCCATTTTCAACAGCATTATATTTTGTCAGGACAACTATTCATTATTTATTGCAACATATTTGAACAGTTATTCAAGAAACAGTTTTGCTCTTGCTGTTCCATTGGTGTGCAGCCAGGCTTCTCTACAGCTGTTGCCACCAGAGCACTTTTACTCCTGGTCCTTGTATAGAATAAAATAATTTGAGTATTTACAAGGGAGCCATAAAACCAGTTACTAAGAACCGAAAACTCTACACTGTGGGAGCCTAACAATCAAACCCAAAAGGCAGTTTTTTAACAGAGGGGTTTTAGCAAAAGGGAGAGCAAAATAGCACATGGAATGAGGGACTTTTACATGCAGTGTTAACTGAAGAGCTGTAATCTATCTTCAGCTGTGTCACAGAAATAGGAAAACACTTAAAAATGCCAAACTAGTGAAAGGCTGCACTGCTAAATTCTTGCATGACGCCTTCTTTCAGAAAAGGCATGCACTTCTTTTCAGAATTCACCTGTCTTGGACAACCTCCTGTCCTTTAGCAGGCGTACAACACCACTGCCTGCACTGTCACCCTCCTGTCCAAGCAGGACTAGTGAAGGCAGCAGGGGACACACAGCAGCCACGGATGCTGGTCACAGACTCTTGTCCAGCTGCCAGAAATGCACCTGGCACAGGGAGTTGGCAACCAAGTCTCCCACAACGATTCCCATTTTTGGAGTTAAGAGCTGGCCACAGACCAGACCCAAGAGGCAGTTTGATGAGGCCACCCCAGCTGCAGCCACACTCTCAGGCACACACTGCACACAAACCCTGCACCTCAGGTCCCCAGGCACGCTGTGTGCTCAATTACACGCTGCTGGTGCCATGTCCCTGCTGTGTGACACGCAGAGAGACCGGCAGCCAGCGTTTGTTTCCCACAGGAAACCACATTGCTCCTCAGCATAAGCACGACACTGGCTACAGGCTGGCACCTCTCTGGCTGTTTCCAACATCCCTGTGGAATACTTCTGGGAGCTAGCTAGGCTCTCAGTCCTGGCACATCCCTGGTTTCCTCGTGATTCTAATTTAGCCCTTACCTATCCTCAGCCAAAAAGCACAACTTCTCAGATAATGACAGTCATTTCTAGCACCAGATGCTGTGTGAGATGCCCCATTCTCTCGATTTAGACCAAGTAGATCTGAGACTGAAAAATGCATGGATTTTTGTTGTCAAAATCACCTTGGTACTGGATGCAAGTTACATTACATCTAACAGACTCACTTTGCTCGTGCTAAACGGCTACTTCTGCACTGCACAGCCTCCAATGCCTCCAAACATTGCGCTGTTCATCAAGCCTCTGTGGGATTATTTTCCAGGCAGAGGAGGAATCAGAATTACCCTGATCGATGTAAATTGAGAAACACTGTCACTCAATATTTTTTGCTCTAGAAAGTTAAGTCTTTGCAAAACGCTGTGTAAATATTATGCCACAGGTTTGTAAAGTCCTTTTTTATTCCCACAGAGGTTCAAGTATCTGGAAAAGAAATGCATGGGGCAGTTTGTTGTAGGCTGCCCCTAACATTACATTCCCCAAATTACAGTTTAATTCTGTGGGCCTTTTTATTGGTTTGATTTCCCCATGTCCCCAAGGTCAGAATTTTATATAGGCTTAAATAAATCTGCTGCACTTTTTCAATGGGGCTGATGATGTAAGAGTAGAAGTTTACAAAAACTCCTATCACAAATCCAAAACAGAGAATGATTTTCCACCCTGGTGCAACCAGGGAACTGGAAAAACCAATCTCAGCCAGGAGCTGCATCTGTTACCATGGCACCTCAGCGGGTCTGTAGATTAATAGCCTGCAAAATTAAGGCAATTAAACTCATTGCATTGCATTGCATTTCAGATGCTGCTGTCAACTAAGCACCGCCTGTCTTGTGAAATGAGTCTGTATATAAGTACTTCAATTGTGGGTTAATTTTCTCTAATTTGAAATGCCCTCTCCTGTGTGGCCCCTTCTCACACAACAGCCAATTCTTTTCCCTGCCCTTGGGACAGATGTTTTGCTGCTGTGATGAAAATGAAGCATGGCCAAGGCTCCTACAGTTTTCACAACTGAGCTAATTAGGAGGTTTCTCAGTACACCAGGTAATGTGCTCCACAATTTATGGCCTGACAACATACTCTTTCCAAAGGTTGGTTCCTAAATAATGGCATGGCTGTAATTGAGGCTCTGCTGGAGGGCTGTCACACCACAGGAGATGGGATTACACCACGTTCGTTATCCATTAATGCCAACTCCAGTCATAGCTGTGCACTAGGTACAATGACAAGAATTCATAATGGTGACTTTCATGACTGCCCAAACTATGCATTCCAGTTCCTAAGGGAACCTTACAGAAAAGCTGGAGAAGGACTTTTCGTAAGGGCATGTAGTGAGAGGACAAGGGGGAATGGCTTCAAACTAAAAGAGGAAAGCTTTAGATTAGATATTAGGAAAAAATCCCTTAATGTGAAGGTGGTGAGGCACTGGAACAGGTTGCCCAGAGGACATGTGGATGCCACATCCCTGGAACTGTCCAAGGCCAGGTTGGATGGGGTTTGAGCAACCTGGCCTAGCAGAAGGTATCCTTGTCCATGACAGGGGGGGGGTTGAAACTAGGTGATCTTCTCTTTCAGGTCCTTCCCAACCTAAACCATCCTGTGATTCTATGATTCTGTGTGGTCAGATTAAGTGGTTTAGATTAAGTCTCATCAAGTGACTTAGATCAAGTGACCAAGTTAGAAAACGACAGCCTTTTCACTGTTGAACTCAGCAAGTCCAGTCATATGTTGTTCAATATTATCAGCAAAAACAAAGATCTTTGATTCAGATTTTCTTCTCTCTCTCTGTTGTTAATAGCACCTCAGGGCATAGACTTGAGCCTGTGTGATTGCTCACCGTCAACTCAAAAGGGCATCTCCTTCTGCAGTCCTTAGTTTGGTTCCCTGCTGTCCAGCCCTTTCTCCTGCTCTGTCCCAAAGGGCTGCATCCCTGCATCCCAGCTCCTGTGCTTACCCAAACACACAGGAAACCAGTGAAACTCACTCCACAGGCAGAAACCACTTATTCCCTCAAATGAGTTAAATCAGAAGACTGTAGAGAGAGATGAGCACTAGACTCAGTGCGAATGAGAAGGTGACACCATGCAGCCATGACAGAAGGGAAAGAGGCAGAAGTGCTGACAGCAACTAATAGATTGTTTCACCTGTTCCATGTAATTTACAGTCCTAGGGATTATCAAAGTAAAAGCTAGGTTTTAGCTGTAATGAATAAATCATAAGGACTGGGGTTATTTTGTTGTTTGTGGTCAAGGAGACTTTTGTTTTACTGCCTGTGAAGAAGTCTGCTGTTTCCCAGTATTGTGTCAGGGATAATTAGGGAAAATAGCAACGTGAAAAGGCCAGTTGGTGTAACACAGGCAGGAGAAAAGTCCCATGAGAAATTTAAGCAACCTCACATGCATAAAAAGGTCGAATTAATTAGATAAACAAAGGGGAAATAATACAGAAACCACATGAGAGGTATAAATTATTATGCCAAAGAGAAAAAACAAGATCAAAATCCACTTTCAAAATTAAGGTACCATTTTCGTTTGGAAAATTTATCTTTTTTTCTTGCCCCACATCCTTCCTGAAGGGCAAAATTGTCAAAGTCAGGATTTGCAACACCTTTGTTACACCTTAGGTACTCACAGTTAATTTTTATCACGTAGGCATCAGTAAAAAGTAGGCACACTGCTTTCTCTTTTTCTCTTCCAGTGGTATTGCTGCTCAGCTTTTGTAGATAATTCATCATTTAGGCTACACACAAAGGCAAGGGACTGCAGAAGTGTCCAAGGATGGGAAATGTGCAACAGGGTGACTCCGTGGTACTGGCTCTGCCCCAGCCCAAGAAGGTTTATGCAGCACAGTTGAGCAAGAAAAGAAAGGGAGCACAGGTTCTGAGTCTTGCTTACTCCAGCTCCTAAAGGCACACAGAGACATCTTTAGGACAGGGACTGCTTCTTCACTGGTCAGAGGAATAGACTACTCGAGTTGCTGGGAGCTTCACTCGTGCCATTTGCTGTGAGGGTTTGCTATGGAGATGGGGGATTCAGCATCTGACCACAATGACACATGCCCAAGGTTGTGTGATGGCTGTGCTGGGCCCCATGACCGGAGGTGGCTCACACAGCCCTCTTTGCTTGCTATTTCCCTTTAAAAGCCCCTAATTCCAAACTGTCCCCTAGTACCCCTGTTGTTAAGCTCCTCACAAGGCCTCCCCAGCCATTCACCACCTCCCATCCTCCTTCCCCGCTCCCTGTCAGATGGCAGCACTGTGCCATCCTCACAGCTGGTCAGTACAGCAGCTCAAGTCTTCTGCAACTCCAATCACCTACAAAAGCAGCATGGAAACACTTTGCCTTAACATTGTACTGCTCAAATAAAACCTTGTATGCTAACTCTAACAGTTACCTGGTCCAGGTCTCTCTGTTGTTTTCACCCTCTAGAAATGTTCTCTTGAGCATTAATCCTTAACTTATACCAATGCATTTGCTTTACGCTTTCTGAAATTCATATTGTCTTTTTTTCTAACCTGATAAAACATACGAAGATACAGTTTCTGTGAAAAACGTTATATGAAATAAAACCAAATTTCCCTATATTTTTATTTTCAAGAAATTAAAGATTTCTGGGAATTAAATCAATAGCCATTATGAAACATGAAACAAAATTACTGGGAAAGGTTACCTGACTAATACATTCTTTCTTCTCTCATAATCTAATATCAACTACAAAACCAGACTTAGAATAGCTAGGAAATTATTTCAAATTGTTTTACAAGCAAATCTTTGCTAGAATGACCAATCTACCGAATAAAAAACCTATATCAAGCAGTTTCTGTGCACTTAAGACTTTGAAACTGGAGTCACCATTACACTGCAATCAGAGAACGAATATGATATATGTGTAAATGAACACATATTAAATTCAAGATAATTCGTTCACTGATGAGTAAAATGCTTGTCTTGATTCAGTTAAAAATGCCACCACTGATGATGCACTATCAGGTCTCCTGGGATTTTGGTAGAATCTGAGACTTCACTGGAGTCCAACAGATACTATTAAAACATTTTTTTTAAAAATGAGACTGAACTGTACTTGCTTGACGTCTTCTAAGAAACAGAAGGAAACCTAAAATAATTTGTTTTTCCTGGTGCAGGGTTGGTTTTATTACCAGTGCTCTTTTAAGCCTCCACAACATCTAAGAACCCCAGATCATATCCCAGTAACCATTACTGTAGTTCCCAATTTTCCTTCTAGCAGCAGCACATTTTGTCCCGAGCCTGAACTGATCCAACCACCCTACTGGCTGACCTTCTCTGCTTCAAGGAGGAGCAGTACATATGCTCTGCTCCACTCTGCTCTGTGTTTTCTCTTCTTTTAGAGAGATTTTTTAAAATGGCTGCTCTACTTTTCTTCCATCCCATTAAATTAGGTGCTGACTGTATGATTAACCCCCTTCCCTCTGTTTCAGACTCTTGCTGCTATGCAGGGGAGCACTGGGGCTCCTCATGGCAGTTCTGTGAAGTGTGCTTTTCCAGAGAGTGCCACTCTCTGGCCACCTTTATACAGAAAAGAGGAAAAAAATCACCTGGATCTCACAGCTGGAGAAATGCTAATGGTTTTGGAGCCAGCTTAATCAAGTCTTAGTCCAGTTGGCACTTCAAACTGGTAAGAATTCCCCTTTGCAAACGTCAACAAAAGCACTTAGATAAGAACGGTTAAAAATTATTACACATTTAAGGACATCAGATTCAGTCTAGAAGAAAAAACTAAACACAGCATTAAAAGGAAAGGGAACAAAAGTGAAACTAATTTAGATTCACTGATCAACAGTGCTGACATTGTAGGAATTCATCACATACTTCCTTTCATGGATGCTCTTTTATTGCTTAAACTGGAACAAGGTCATTTCATGACTTAAGCAGCTGTTCAGAGCAGTATGAGAACAATAAACCAAAAATACATAGCATACCATGCCTCATCAAAGTTTATGCTTCCTGGTAAAAAATGGTGGAATTGACATAGATCAAGACTGTTAGAGCTGACTGTTTTAGCAGCCAGAATTGTTTTTACACCAAAGTCTCTCTGTTTTTACAAATCCTCTTTCACTATACAGTGACTGCATTGGTTTCTCAAGACACGCACACGCTCTTTATCAGAAATGCATAAATTACAAGTTTTCATGTAGTGAAATTCTACCTGCAGAGTCTGGCAGATTGTATCTGTCCATCAGGGACGCTCAGCTGTTTAATTTGCGCTAATTCTTCAACAAGAGGCTCAGAAACTGCCTGTCCTTTTCACAGGGCACACCCCACCTCACTTTCTTCACCACGCACACACCAGAATTTATCCCAGGTTCCTTACTGAGACTTTCTATCCCGTGCTCCTACTTCCTAAGAAGAGTAATTGACATCTTTATTGTTCCACAAACACATTTCATGGGTCATAAGGTTTACTTTTGTTTTCAACTGTGCGACTGTAACACTTTCATTACATAAACAGAACAAGAAAATAAACTGGCAGTTAAAAAGTGCCTTATTATGTACTTAATCCCGTGTGCTGTTCCCAAGCACAGATCTGAACGGAACCACATCCCAAAAGACTGCCACTTAATAAGAGAGAGAACCTAAACTGACTTGGAGTTATGGCGACAGTCCTTAAAGATTGCAGTATTGAAAATAAGCTGTAGTGGTGGTAATAGAGATCTTCATTCATATATGTGTATATCTTCTTCCTGTTTCTACAGAATTTAAGCTTCCAGAAGCAAACAAAAGTAATTCTGGTTGCTGAGGAAGCTCCCCAAATAGAACCTAAAGTATCTCTTTCAAAAATTTTCCCCTTTGTAATCAGTATTCCATTTCTTTCTTCCAGTGATAACAGAGAAAACATGGTCATTTCTGATCTGAGCCTGAGCTAATGCTATGTTTTGTCACAAGGTGAGAAACCTGAGGTGGGTAAGACCTGGGAGTGGTACAACCAGTGGACCAGCACAGGGCTGTGTGAGAGGGAAGGAACTACAGTGCTCGGCTGCAGGTAGAGGTACTTGGTGGCATCTCTCTAGGTATGTCAGACACAGCCCTGATGATGGAGCACAAAGATTGCTGCAGACCTGACTGTGCTTCCCATGACAGCTTTACCAGCTGAAACAACCTGGCACGCACATCCATGGAGAGTGTAAAAAGCATTTTGCACAATAAAGACATACTGTCAGTGGCACACTGGCATAGACTTCTTTGTCATTATCACAGGTATTTGCCAGGACATGTCAGCTGTAAATACATACATGCACATATGTGAGCATATACTACAGATCATGTATTGTGTGGTTATAATGTCATAGTACATTTCTATATTATAATATTTACACATAAATAAATATTTGCATGTCTAGGTGATGAATCTGTGCTGGTGAAATCTGAAAGCATATGCCTGTAGACATGTAATATGAAATGCCAATCCATAAGGAACTAGATCAGGGAAGAGCTGAAACATCTCCCACACATCCTTTGGTAATTCGCACAGTGAAAGCGTCTATTTCTGTCTTTGAGTCCCTGAACTTCAAAATTCTCAAACACTGTTGGGAAATTTATGCTATCTATCTTCAGGCATTTAACTCACTGACAACACTTAGATGATGGTTTCACACCACAGCAAGTTGACATAACAGATTATTCCTAGCAAAAGGGACCAGTCTTGTTCCCTCCTTTCACAGATTCCTCTCTACCCTTACCCATGCAGCCCCACCAGTTAACTTTTGCTATGTCTGATGCTCACTTGGCTGCGAACCTTTTTACTCACTTAACCAGTGGAGAATATTTTTAGACAGGGCAGGGAAGAGGAGAAGAAAAGTCAGCAAGATAGAGGAAGGAGCAAAGGAGGGAAGAGAAAAGATCTCTTTGTGCCAGTGGGTATTTACATTTATTATAAATTGGAAATCCTCACAAAGGATTAAATGCACAAAGTCAAAGAACTGCATAAATAAATCCAAAGTATTTTACTCAGTCTTTATTCATGGAATATATAACACTAATAACAGCAAAATGTCTCTCATAATATTATACTAAGATAAATTAGAAACAACTTTTCCACTTATTTACATTTTACTTGCCCATAGAACTTCTTCTTTTAATTTCCCTTGTCTTCACTTTGGATGGTGCTTTCATACCCACAGATCTATCACCTCTCTTCCTCCTCTGCAGCTGAAATAACTGAGCCTTCAAAACATCTCCAGTTATTCATTTCACTTCTATTCCTGTTTTTGCTGAATATTCTCCTGCATTACAAGGAATAACACAGATGTCCCAGACCTACCATGGATAGACCACATTCCAAATCCTTCCCAAAAAAGGGTTAAAAAGAGGTCTCAAAGCTGATTCCTGCAAAATAAGGCAGCTAATGCCCAAGACTACACCATGCTTATGGGCCATCTATACGTAGGCTGCTCTGCTCTAAACTCAAAATCAGGCAGAATTATAGTATGATATCTTTTTTAATATCCTCAGTATTATAGAAGAGAAGTATAATTGTCACTTAACATGGGATTTTTCTTACAACACTTCAGCTAACTAAAAGTCCAGAATCTAGTTTAAGCCACCCTTAAAGGTCTCTTCCAGAACCTAAGGAGAGAACAAGATGCCTCTGAAGAGCACCTTATTACAGTCTTGAAGAGCTAGTCATGAGAGAGCAGGAAGATGTTCTCAAAGAATAAGCTGCTTGAACTTAACAGCTAAGAAGGTGCTGTTATACTTTGAAAAAAATGCAGATACCTAAAGAAGAGCCACTCGAGCTCGTGCAAGTGTCCGTGTCAACCTATTCTGATTATCTTCATATAAATCTTGTCTGTTTCTGAAATGTGCAGTTAGATCACACCACAAAACCTAGCACACATTTATGACTGAAAATGTATCAGTAGGTCTTTTCAGTTTCAATCATTTTAAAGGTGCTAAACAAGAGAAGGATGATTACTAACTTCTTCCATTATTAACGTTTTTACCTCAGCATTAATTGTTTTTCTCTGAACTGTGTGAAATATGAGCATACAGAAAATCGACACTGAAAGAAAGAAGTGCTGTTAACTTTGTCAGAAGCTTGAGTTTAGGAGAGAAAGAATACCTTGGTAGTTACAAAGATTGCCTTTACATTTTCTGCCTTTCCCCTGCAACACAGTAAAGGCTTCTTCCATTTATTTGCACAGGAACATCAAAGATAGTCTCAGGGGATCTACAGAATTTCCGTGGTCTTTCTTTATTAGAACAAGCTGCTTTAATTATCCTAATATGTGATATGGAATCAATCAGTAATTAGTATCTTTGATCAAAATATGCACTAGAGCCAGTTTCTTCCAGAATGTTTGATTTGCAAACAGCAAATGAAACAGAACGTGTTTGAACAGAGCAAATTAGGTGTATATATAGCAGTAATTTTTTGGGGGGTGTATATATTAATAACCATCACCTTTACATAAAATGCCCAGTGGGCATTTTCTGATGGACATAATCTATTTACAAGATATATTGGTTTTGAGAAAAATGAAAGAGGTTTGGCTCTTCTGAAAGCTGGCTCACACATGTAACTGCTTCAATAAATCCTCTATTCTGAAACAGATGTAAAGTTTGGTGTCAAGACAATAATCAGAGAAGAAATTGAAATACTACCTCACATAATGTCAGTGCAGGACAGATATGCATGCATTGTCAGGGAAGTCTATCAACTGAAAACAGAGGAGAAAATTATTGCTTTGTTTCTCCAACTTCAGCTATAGTGTCTTTTCAACACTCCATTTGAAATCTAACTCTTGTTGACAGAGATTGGGAAGCAAGCATATTAAGGGACCTAAACTTAGCATCCCTTGAGAAGCCTGAATAAATAGCTTTGCCTTTTCTGTCTGTGTGCAGAGCTCCATGTTTTAACCTTCCTCATGTTTTCAAATTCTGCTTTTGTTGGAAGCGATGCCTCCATCTCTCTGAACAAGTCGGAGAGACCAGGCTGAGCACGAGGTTTATATCTGAGTGTATCTTAGACATGTCAGTGAGAAAACTAAATGTTTGTTAGCATGAAGAAAACATGAGGAAGACTCAGCAGTGGATGAATTTGGGTGTCAGACCTGCTGCATACATCTGCTTCCATCCTGTAAGTACCAAGGTTTGTGCTAACTCACATCTCATGAGGAGTCACTCCTGCTCCAATGACCCCTCCCCATCCTCTCTGTGTCCTTTTTTCTCCTGCACCTCCTCCCACGCCCTTCCTGCCTGCTCTCTGCCACAGCTGTGCTGCTGTCGGTGTAGCTCCCACAGCCCTAGTGAGGGCTCTTGCAGGCAGCACTGTGATATTGCAAACATTCAAAACTCTGACAGCTCTTCTGGTGCCCTTGAACCTCCCCATCGCACCTCCTCATCGCTCTTGTAGGCACCACAGCTTCAGGGTGCTCATTTTCAGCCTTGCAAACAATATGGCTTGGTGAGGCTGGCATTGGAGAGACGTGTGAGTGGAAACTGTGAGCCAGAGCTTGGTTTATCCATTGGGTTAGCTAAAACTACGTGCATGGTGTCATATCGACATCGCACATTTAGGGAGTGATTCATTTCTGGGTGCAAGCTCATGCCACCTCCACAAATCTTCTGAGGAGAAATGTGTTACAGCGCTCCCTCAGCACTACTCACTGCTCTCAGCTCAACTCTGCTGCCACAAGCCCCCCGCACACCCAGCCTTCCCCACTTCTGTATGTAATTTCAGCATCTCATTTCCTAACTGGAAATGCTTTGTACTGTAACGCGAGGAGATGGCAAGCAAACAAACGAGCGAGGACACTTCATGTCTTCCAATCAAATCCATTTGATTTGAGCAGTATCATGTTTTTCACCCATCCGGCTGGACTAAGTGTGCCTTTGGAATGAAACCACATACAGCTCTACACTGCTCTTCAACCCATAACCCGCTGTGCAGAGCGCAAGAGAGGCAAAAGGGGACAGCGACACATGATGCTTGAAATGCCTTCTCTTTGCCAGTTAGAAACATCCCAAATCAGTGCAAATCTTTAGTCAAAGGGAAATTTTGTTCTGCTGGTGCCAAGCTTTGCATATCAGAGCCAAGCACAAATGCTAAGGGCTGAAGTGAAATCATGCTAGTCAATGAGGCAGAGCCTGCTTCTTCAAGCAGCAGTTCCTTTGAATTAAGGGTTATACCTTGGTCAGCACATTGAACTCCCACTGCGGGCTCTGGGATGCCAAGAAGGAGGTCAAAGAAGTGCAACATTATTAATGTCATGTTTTAAGAACAAACCATTGTCCACTCTGCCTAACTGTGCTTTTGTTCTTTCTCAAACTCCATGCTCATCAGTTACTGAGTGCTGGGGTTTTGCTGTACTGGTTCTGCTAATCATTTTATATTTTATATTGCATTTAGCATTTCATCAACCATGAAAGAACCTGGACTTATCATGGACGGGTCACAGTGAAATAGAACTTCAAGACAAAAAGAGAAATAGATTTAAGTAGAATGGTCAATTTGAAATAGACTTTTTTCCCTAGTGCAATTGAATCTGCATTCATTTTCAATTTAAATAACAAATAAAAAATGAAGTATTGAGTCATTTCAGGGGCCAGATAATTGTCAGAGCTACACTGGGTTAAATTCAAATTATACTGCAGTAACTGCTCAAAGGTAGTCTAGTTAAAATAGAAGCAACTGAGTAAGCAATTTCTTTTCCTTTCCACTCCCTTTTGTCCTGCTGCAAAGCATATAATTTTTAGGTAGAGGAATTTAATGTTTATGCTACATTTCTGTGCTTATGTAAGTCTTTACAATCTTACTGATGGCTGCAAATTTGTTAAAGCTGCCCTATACCCTTCCAATCAAATATACTCAGTTATATCCCAGGCAATAACTACTGCCTTCTGTTGTAAACCCTTTCAATCTCATTTCCACAACATTTGAAACCATCGGCTCAGCCTCAGCACAGACAGTGTTAAAAGACCCACTGTGGATGGTTCCCAAGGCAAGAAGCATAATTAAACTTTCTAGTTATTCTCTTAGTCTGTTCCCCAGAAACCCAATCTTCCAACAGCCATAATCAGTAAGTGTTATAAGCAGAAAGCAGTTTTCCTTGTTCCATGCTGGGAAATGCAGGCAGGCACTAATCCCAAACATACTGGACACTTACATCTCACAGTCCTTGTGTAAATGACACAACACATTGAGGAATACATACTTTAACCACTGCTTACCCACCTTATGGCTTTTTCAGACATTTCACTTTTGCTAAGGACAGAAGCATAGAAAACCACGAGGCAGATTAGAAGAAAAGTGAAAAATCAAACAACCCTAAAATGTCATGCCTGTTAGTAAGGTAGCATGAATGCTGTGGAAGATAAAGCTATTTTCATCTGCCCAGCACTGAGCCTGCAACTCGGAACCTGCTGTTCATCCTGGTCTCTGATGTAGAAATCAGGAGCAATAGTTCCTAAATAAGCTGTTTTGTTAGTAGCAAAATTAATGACACCTGACCTACTGCAGATTTTTGTCTCACAGGTCATGTCCCATTTGGACTCTCTACTTTTAAAGAGTGGCGAGCTGACACTGCAGCGTTTACCACCATGGGGGAACTAAGCCATAATTCTCTCCTCTACCCACCTGTGAATTGTCATGAAACTTGAGGGAATTGCACACATTTGAAGTCTCTACCTCCCTCCTGAATTTGCCTGAAATTGGTCAACACATTAAAAAAATGGAATAGGGAACAAATATGACAGCCTTATAAATCTTATTTCTTTGTGAAACCCAGCTAGAACTGAAGTTAAAAGCAAGGGAATACTTGCAAATACACTACTGACACTTATAGGTAATGCAAAAAAAGAGTGATATTATGAAGGAGTGATATTATGACTACTCGTAAGTAAAGTAGTTACTTGTTAGTAAAATGCAAGCTAAATCCATCAGTTCCTCCTCTGAGCTCAACACCACTCTTGATTTACACCAGTGAAAGCTCTGCATTATGAAATTAATCATATTTCATGATGCTTGGCTATAATCAGTCTACTGTGAAGTGCCCATTGGACATGCTGTTATTCAACCAAGACTGCTATTTTTTAGCAAAGACAGGAAGGAAAGTGTTAAGAATTTCTACAAATTCCTTCATCCTTCTTAGTACACCTTCCTTTACCTAGATGTCCAAAGGACTTTCTATGACTTCCTCACCTAAGTAAAAGGAAAGGATTTGGAAAGCCAAGCTAAATCTACAAACAAATCACACAGTATCTCAGATCCTGTCTGTCATAGCCAGGGAATCTTGGCAGCAGGAGCTCTGGATTTTTTTTCTTCTATTTAACACGTATAGTTTCAGGAAAGTGTTCCTGACTTAAACTTCTTGTGCGGGATGAGATCACCTGCTAGGGTGGAGCTGATCATGTAGCTTGTTGCTGCTCAAGCTGGAATGTTGCTCTCTTCCCATCCTTTTCCCAGCTACATGGTCCGGGCCAGGCTCTGGCACTTAAGTGATTCTGCCAATCTGACAATTCAACTCACTAAACCAGCAGCAAAGTAAATTCAGTAAAACAAAGTAAGCTGCATTTGTTTTGCCTTGTACTAAGGAAGTTACTGGCCCATTCATGCTTCTCTAAAACTTCTCAGAAGTGGTGAAACAAATGACTAACATTTTGAGGCAGATGAAGCAGTTTTAAGTCAACTGGAAATCCCTGCTTTTCATGTTTCATACAGTCTGATACAAAAAAAAAAAAAAGGAATAAAAATTAAAAGGGCTGTTACTTACTATTTGTCTTCTGTTTTCTACCAGGTAGATGCCAACAATCCCTAGGAAAGATCCAAAGCCAAGCTAAGGCAAAGAACAGAACCAACAGAAATGCATGAGGTCAGCTTATCTGGACAACACACCAACACATACAGTGATATCTGAGCTAATGCACCACACAGATGGGCTAAATGGGGTGGGTCAAGGGAAAAGGTGGAAGTTACTGTTGGACATAAATCATACAAGGTAATGGGAAACGGCCAGGACTGCAGCTCTTTGATAGTTCAGTGCAAAATCTGTCATGTAGTAAACAGAAGTCTGTACAGACACGCTTCTATAACCTGACTACTGTTACCATTGTCATGTACAGTTTTACACACTGTAAAGCAAAAACTAAGTAGAGTAGGAGAAAAAACCACTTACATTTACTCCACACATCATCATTTTGAAAAATTGCAAAGCTTTAGGCAATTGCAGACTGCTTTTCTCAAAAAATTGATGTGTTCCCACCATGCAAATGACCCAAGTTC
Source organism: Mohoua ochrocephala (assembly GCA_013398855.1). Lineage (NCBI taxonomy): Eukaryota > Metazoa > Chordata > Aves > Passeriformes > Acanthizidae > Mohoua > Mohoua ochrocephala. The sequence goes on from VZTA01012142.1 coordinate 26,713, forward strand.
AAACCATTAGAGTTACTCTTGTTTGATTTTAATGATTAGATGCTATCACACAGCCCAGAAAAACTCCTTGCCAAAATGCTAAAAGGATCGGTACAGTCAGCTGCATCACCACCAGCCACGGGAGAGAGGGGAGGAAGGGGCACTGAAGTAAGCTGGCCTTAATGTTCCAGTGTTGCTTCAACATCGGGATGGTAGGAAAAGCCTCCTCCTTGTGATGGGCACGTGAAGGTTTGGAGAAGTAGAAACTCCTTGGATTCACAGTTCCAGCCTCTCTCTGTAATGAGGCCTCTGAACTGAGCTCAGAGCCTCTCCTCCAAGCACAAATTAAGTTTTTAAGGACTACATGTCCCAGCCAAGGGCTTAAGCAGTGCCCGTAAATTCCTTGGTGTTACGCACTGCTGCTCACATCCTCTGCAAGCACTTTACTCGCTCAGCATCACAAGAGGAATCCGTCACTCGCTTTCAGGAAAGTGAATGTAGGGAAAGGAGATTTGCTCTTGAGTGCTTTGAGAAAATTTATGTGAAAGGGAGGCACAAGGACTAAAAGCAGAGACTTTGAAAGAGTGGGCAAGAGCACCCATGCTGACAGCTAAATAGTAGAGATACTTGGAACCGTGAGCAAGGACACTCTGTTCAGGGGACAGCAACTTTGTAAATTAAGATAACTACATCAAAATGACATCTGGTTCCAAGCCCCATTTTTCATTCCAACAGGAACAATCCATAAAGCCTCATTTATGGCTGATGCAGGGAACACAAAATGAGTAATATCCATGTGAATAAAAAAACGACCAAAGACAGAACAATAACAATTAAATCAGAAGGAGCAGAACCATAGAGATCATGATGAAAGCCACAGCACTACTGAGATTGTTTTAGGGTTATATGAGCTAGGTTTCTGTCTATTTAGACAACAGGCTATTTGGGAACCCTGGGAATCCAGGCCAGTGTGGTGCTGGAACAACTGGACCCTCTTGAAAGAGTACAAAAATAGCAAACAAAAACAATACAGTAAGTAGTCACAGAGAAGTGACATTAAATATTTAAGTATAAACAATATTTATAAGGAAATGAGGCTGAAGCAGTTCCAACTCTGTCTTTGCAGACCGTTCCAAAAAGACAGTCCCAACAGATGATCAAGCAGAAATCTACTAAAGACAGACACCTTCCAAAGTGCAACATGATATTAACTCATCAAATATTTTATATTCATTTACTTTGGATGCAGAAGTTCAGGAAATACCAAGCACTATAAAGATGTATTTAGAAAAAAGATTTTTTCAAAACAAATTACAAGTGACCACATATACAGGGAAATTAAGGCACTTAACTCTTCTCGAAGCCAGTGGGAACTTGGCAGAAGCCAAACTGTATTATGGATCTAACCCTGAAGACCTGTTCTGCAAATACTTCTAGGTACAAGTAAATCCATGCCAGAGGACAGTGTTATTCATCTTCGTAGGTGTCTTCAAGGCAGGGTAAATGTTGCATGTTTTTTAAGACCTAAATTGCTTACCTAAGGTCAGTGGAGATTTCATCTCATCTACCAGCTGTGAAATTAATATTTTAATTAATACTGAAGTCTGTGAGAAATAGACCTTATTTTTAATTGAAATTAACACTGTCTCTCCTCATATTCTTGCTTTTCTCTGAGCCCAGCAGTTAAATAAGTAGTGACAAATTCACTCCCTGGCTTTAGGCATCTAAAAGTTTGGGATCAGGGTTTGCTGGTTTTCTAAGCTCCCTCTACTGTCAGCAGAGAAGAGAAGCACCTTTTGAGGGCTGTTCAGTACATGCTGAAAGAGGTGATGGTGAGAGGGGATTCTGCCCCTCTACTCTGCTCCGGTGAGACCTCACCCAGTGTGCTGCCTTCAGTGGGACCCCCCACACAGGAAGGACATGGACCTGCTGGAGTGAGCATGGAGCAAGGCCACAAAGATGATCAGAGGGCTGGAGCACCTCTCCTATGAGGGCAGGCTGAGAGGGTTTGGGTTGTTCAGCCCGGAGAAGAGAAGGCTCCGAGGAGACCTTATTAGGGCCTTCCGGTTCCTAGAGGGGCCTTACAAGAAAGCATGAAGAGACAGGACAAGAGGTAACACCTCCAAACTGAAAGAAGGCAGGTTTAGGTTAGATATTAGAAGGAAATTGTTTACTGTGGAGGTGGTGGAACGGGAATAGGTTGCCCACAGAAGCTGTGGGTGCCCCATGCCTGGAAGTGTACAAGACCAGGTTGGATGGGGCTTTGAGAACCTGGTCTAGTGGAAGGTGTCCCTGCCCATGGCAGGGGAGTTGAGATGACCTCTAAAGTCCCTGCCATCCCAAACCATTCTATGATTCTACGACAGTCCGTCTGCCAATGCTGCACTGGAGCCAGTCACCCCTGGCAGCGAGGCAGAAACACAACAGCGCTGTCACACACCTCTGACCAGGCTTTTGGCAAGCTACCATGTAAGAGTTGCACAGCACTTTTAACTCTTGCTAAATGTTTGTGATATTTAACATCTTGACGACATTTACATCAACAATTACCCATCACTCTTTCTCAGTTACTTCAATAATCCATCATGTGTGCACAACAAGAATTCTGAATTTTATGAAAATTATTTGGCTCCAAAAATATTTTGAAAGAGAAAATTGTTAATAAAAGGTTTTGTTTTCAAAGTATTCTAATAAATCCTTGCTTTTCTATCTGGTTATTAATGAAAACAAGATTTAAAAAAAATATTTTAGCAGGTGATGTTTTTCAGATGAGTGAACAGACATTGTGTTATTCCTACAAGAAACTAAATGCTGAAATAACCTGTTTTGTGCACAAGGGTTTATTACTTACTACACTTGTTAAAAATAGCAGTTTAAAAATGAAACTTTTTTCTAGGGATGAATGCAGATAACATGGTCTTACAAAAGATTTTATGTCAAATTTCGGAAGAAGAAGAGACCTTTATCAGTATTAATCTATTTTAGGTTAATGAAAGGGAAAATCATTCTTTTAAGGTCTTATTCTTGGAACTGCTTTTTGTTCTATTTTTAAAACACCACTCCTTATAGATCATTATCCTAAAATTATCTTTCAGGAGTCCTGTTCTCGACATAACACTAGGATGTAAGATGACTTGTTTAGGAGGAACAATTCTAACTTACAAATTATTAATGGCGTATATACAGCATTAAAAGATGCATACCCCTCATCTCTGGGCATTTCATTCCATAGAGAGCAAGAAATAATGGCACCTTACAACATATTTTGGCAGTAGTGGAGCCACACACCTAAGCAGTGTCTGACTCCAAGCACGTGAGTTTCTTTCTTCACCTTGCACCCTCAATCTCCCCTTGGCTGACTCAGCCCTTCTCTGTTTGCTGCCCATATTCCCATATTTAAAACTCATCCCAGGTATTTAAATTTTTTTTTTTTACTCCAGGCGTTTCCACATTTTTGGATAAAATCTTTCTTATCTCCTGAGATCAGAAAGGGCCTGGGGGTTCAACCAGCAAGGGGCTGGCAGAGCTGCTCCTCCCCAGAAGTCACAGAGGCACCACAGGGCAAAGCAGGTGGAGCTCGAAACTTGTGCCCACTGCAGGAACATTTTTAAGCAGTCTGTTCCCAAGGCAAAAACAAGAGTAAGGATTTTGGAAACAGGGTCTTGTATGAGAGAACTGGCAGCAAGCCTGCACAAAAGGATGTTAGGGAGAAGCCTCCACATGTCCATTTGCAGGGCTTTCCCTGCCATGGATGCAGCAGAATTCCTGGCACACGGACACAAGAGCGGAGTGGCTCTTCCTGCCATCAAAGTAGTGAACTTCCAAAAGGTTGTTCAAATCTATCCCATGCCTACTGTCCAGTCATGCCAACACCCACCTTTCATGGAGACCAGCGGGAGTCTAGCACAGGTTTCCACACAGCTCCCTGAGCCCAGCATAGTGCAGTGCAGGGCAGTGACCTCCTTCTGCCCCCTAACAGCGTCCCCTTCAGGGTACTTCAGAAAAACAGTTTACCCCCCTGCTTTACAGCACACTAGAACTAGATCAAAACAAAGCAGCATCTCTCCCCGGGGAAATCAACAGTACTAATTGTCTTTTTTCTTTGTTTTCAATCTATCAGAGCTTCCCATTTACAGCTGATAATATTTGGATGTACCTAATATTCTAAAACGGGTTTTTTACTTACAACAATGCCTGGGTAGTAGCCTCCCACAGTGACATTTTCTGTTCGTGTGGTAGCTGCCAGACCTATGGTCAGTATGAAAACAGACACCACCAGCAGTGCGATTGTGAACCAAAGTGAAGTCTTCTTCCTTTTTGCAAACTGTCCTGTAGGGAGTGGGGGGGGAACAAAAATAAAAAGAGCCTTTCATTACAATCATGGCAGAACAAATACAAAACAATGGAAGATTTTCTTTTGTTAATCTTTTCTGTTGATAACCCACTGTTGTTCTCCCACTAAGGGAAATTGCTGCCAGACAACAGAAGGAATTAAAAGCCACAGAGTTAGCTAGAGTGCAGCTTAATGCACACACACTGGGTACAGGCATGAGATGAGTTTTTATTAAACTGAACTATAAGTCAGTAATGATAATTATGCCTTGTCTTCAGTAACATTTATAATTAAATGTTGTTCACGTTGCTAAGTCAGATCCTGCAGGCCTTAAATTCTCACCTGTGTGAAGTGCCAATTTGACTCTACCTGGCCTGAACATAAAAAGGAGTATTTTAAACAAGATTAGCAGGCGCTCTGCACACTATCATGAAAATGAATGTGCTCTTCATATTTACTGGGGTAAGCAATCTGTATTCCTGAAGCAAAGCTGTCAGAGAGTTTATCGGGTGAGACTTATACGTGAGACTTTTCTAACAGTAGCTGCTCAGTGAAATCCATTCAGTCTCGCTGGGATTTGGATCCAGACACCCCAAAGTGAAAACCAGCATGCCCACCTCCAGCTTGCAGCCTGCTCCAAAGCACTCAACCTTGTTATCCCAGTGGCGGATCGGAGCTGTAGCCAGAGGTTACTCACACCAGGGCCCCAACCCACAGCACAGACTTATGTAAGACTGATTTTAAAAAGCCATTGATACGTGACTCTAACTAACAAAAGACACCCAAATGAATCCAACTGTGGTCCTCATTTTTGGTGTCCTCACTTTGAAAGGCACAGCAGGAGTGTGCAGGATCACCCTGTAGCAATGAGACATGCGATGCCAGGGCACCACACACTGCACCTGGGCAGGATGGATTCCTGAGAGAGCACAGCCTGGCCACAGCAGGGCCAGTGCCTCTCCCTCTGCGGCCTCACGGAGCTGCCTGACTGCCCAGCCTCGGGAGAATGCAGGGACTGTGATGTTGCTCTGAAGACTGGAGGCAGCAGCCCTCAGCAGGAAGGAGGAGGTGAGAGGGGAAGGCAGGCTTGCGTGGGTCAGGCTCTGGGGGCACTGCTGGAAGCAAAAGCAGAGGAAAGGCAGGAGAGGCAAAAAGCAAGCAGAAGCCATTTGCAATGAGTCACTTGATTTTCGTGGCCATTTTAAAGTCATGTAACTCAGTTAAATGTTTATAGTTCAAAAGCCAGACTAGATTAGTGATGTTTGCAAACCAAGTCAAATAATTTCAATCAGTAAAAAAAAGAATTTATAATAAAAAGCTGTGTTTGCTGACATTTCTTCAGTAGAACAACCAGTCAAAATTATTCCAGTCTTTTAGTATGAAATGAAATGCAACTTTTCTGAAGACAAATACCATCTATTGAGCTTACACAAGTCTCTTTCACCTGCATGTACAAAGCCTTCCTGCTAAAGATCAAGAAATAATTCCTAAGACTCTCCAAACACCTCTTCTCCAGCCTGTGTCTCTGCTATCTTCCTCCGGCACTTCCCTGTTAATCCGTGGAGGGCCACTGGGCACATGGAAGCCGAGAGGTTCTCTGCTAGCAGTCAGTTTTTCACCAAGTGTGTGGGGTTAAAGACAGTTCTTTCAGTGAAGCCAGTTCACATGGCCAAGAGGGAAAACTACACTTCACACGTGCAGCTCCACAAATCAGCTGTCATTCCTATGAACTGATTCATTCAATACATCTACCAGATTTTAAATAATATCTGATGCCCTTGTCATACTTTATCATCTTTGAGAAGTCACGGAGATTAGGGAATCCCCAATAACTGAAGAAAGGCAAATGCTCCACCTGTTTTTAAGAAGGCCAAAATGAAGATTCAGGGAATCACAAACCAACCAACCTCACTTTGGTTCCTGGGATGCTGGGACCAAAACCGCGGAGCAAGTCCTCTTGTGAGACATTTCTGGGCACAGAAGGAAAAGGTGATTTGCAACAGTCAGCATGGATTTACCAGAGCCAAGTCATGTCTGACCAGCCCAGGTGCCCGCTATGGCAAAAAGACTGGCCTTGAGGAGCAGTGAATGTCTTTTACCTTAATTCTAGCAAGGTTTTTAACATGATGCCAAGTCCTGAGCAGAGGAAGGAACAATGCCTTGCAATGATACAGGTAAGGGACTGCCAGGCTGCAAAGCAGCTCTGCTGAAAGGACCTGGGGGTATTGGTAGATGATGAGCTGAACATCAACAAGCAGCGTGCCCTAGCAACAGAATCCTGGGCTGTACTAACAGGCGCATCATTAGGAGATCAGAGGAGCAGCTACACCCATCTATTCAGCACTTTTTTGACCACAAAATATCACACTCAGTTTTGGGCCCTCAGTGTAGGGAAATACATAAATTAACTGCAGTGAATGCAACAGAGGACTGCAAAGAAGGTCAGGGGCTGGCAATCTCTGTATGAGAAGAGGCTGAGGGAACAGGGCTTGCTCAGCCCAGAGATGAGATGACTTTTGGCAGGGCTAGTTGCAGTCTTCCAATTCCTTTGAGTTGTTGTCAAGAGAACAGACTCAGGCTTTTCAAAATGGTGCACAGCAGGAGGAGAAAAGACAGCAGACAAACTGAAATACAAAAAAGTGTTTCAGACTGGGTACAAGGAGAAAAAAATTCAACATTAGGACAGTCAAACATTGGAGCAGGTTGCCCAAAGAACTTGTGTCCTCTCCAACTTTGGAGGTTTTCAAGATTCAAACAGCAAAAGCACTGAGCAACCTGGCCTGACCTCATAGCTAACCCAGCTTTGAGCAGGAGGTTGGAATTGCAACAGAGGTACCTTCTACCTGAATTGTTCTATGGTTTTATGACAGTCAGGACAGCTAGACTAAAAGTGGGTTGGATACGTGTGCTCATATCCACCGACATGAAACTGCAGCTGCAATGTAGACGTACTCTAAAGGGACACAGGAACACAAACCTTCCCAAAGCCAGTGGGGCAGATGCTCCTCAGCCAAGTCTTTTTGAAACCACTGAGCACTTTCATGAAAAGTGCCTGAGGAGCCAAGCCTCTACGTTTTCCTCAGAGTAGCACCTGTACTGGCAAAGGTTGATCAGAGTGCATGGAGATAAACTATGGGTCAACCCACCCTCCTCAGCTCTGGTTATGAATAATGAAAGACATGAGCTTGATTGCCCTAACTGAGTTTGCTGGAAAATGTCTCAGGAAAAACATGCTCTTATTTGTAATCAGAGTAAATCTGATGTGGATTTAGTGAGACAGAACAGAAAAAGATGTCATTATTTGCAGGGACATTTTTTGGTCCGAACTACATTTTGACGTTGAAATTTACACACGCCAGAAGAAATTTATGAATGCAATACCCTTCAACCCTCATATTCATTGATCTTTTACCACCTGCATCTCAAAATAGAGGCAAATATCCAATCATATCTCCCCTTTTTCATACTCCAGTTTGGAAACTCTGGTAGGTACATGCCATTAACTATGAACTCCACCCTTAGCAGAGATGACTGACATGCAAGAACACAGAAAGGCCCTTTCTGGAGAAGAGGCTGGCACATGCAAGGATTTATTTTCAAAGACTTCCACATGCTCAGAGAAGATGGGCAGAAATCAGGCCCAAATTGGTTTTTATCACAGCTGTTTGGCTTTCCTTAGTCACAACAATAAAAATCTTTGCTCTATCAAAATACGTGTAATTACATGCATACAAGCCACCAGCATACTGGGAGGCCTATGTAATATTTGCAAAGCAGCGTAATATCTTCAGAAGCTCCAGCTGCAAAAGGCTCCTACTATTAGCTCCCTTTTGCAATTTCAGTCATGTTGGGTCCCAAGATTTTCCAAGCCTTTGTTTACTGCTGTTTGTAGCAGTTGCCATGCAGTTTATTTGGATCTGTTTTTAATGTACCTGCCAGCCAAATCCCAGTGCCAGACTCAGAAGCCCTGTCTCCAGCTCAGGCAGCGTGCCTGGCCCAGCCTCCTTCCGTGGCACTCTCCGTGGCAAGGCTTGGACCGAAGGCTGGCCATGTGCAAGAACAGCAGTTAAATTAAGAGCAGAGGAAACATTGCTGTCAGCATTTGTAGCCTGAATTTTACCTCCAACACCAATGTTCCTGGAGTGCAGGAAACAGTTAATGGAGGCTATTCACTTTCCAATCTTTTAGTACTGAAGTAACTCTCAGAATAATTTTGACATTTATTACCTTCAACTTCTTTAACAATGATTTGGTATGAATATTATTAAAGTCCTAGTCTGGACCTTAATGCAATTTAGTTGTAACTTAAAATTCTTATATTTAGCATATCAAAAACCAAGCTTGTAGGAAGGAACCTTGTCATATCCTTATTAGCATTAGCTTGAGGCTGGGGTCAATAGAGGGTGTGAATATGTTATTAACATCTATTGGCAATAGTCTTCAGCAGTTTTGGCCAGTGAAGTACTGACTTGGGCACTGAATTTTTTGCAGTATTAACTGCAGCAATAGGCACTAAAGATAAATTAGAGAGGCAACAAAGCTTCCACGTGACTGGCTTGTGCTCTGCCTGGCACAGACCTAAATTGTGCACAAAAAGGAACAGTTACAGAAACACTCTCTGCTTTGCTCACTAAGCATCTGTCAGGCCAAGTATCTGCTCGAGCCATTCAGCCCTGCTTCGACAATGGAAGGAGAGAAAACACCACCAGGACAAGGAGGAGAGACGCCAGACTGCTGCCTCCTTGGGACAGAGAAAGCCCCATGAGGAGAGAAATTCAGATCACCCTCCAGAGAGCAAAAAGAAAATGTACCTGCTGAAGACCACACTCTGCTGCACTCAGAAAAAACTTCTGTCCGTCCAGCAGCTGCAGAAAACAAAATTATATTTACAATGCTCTGTTTGCAATGGATGGAGGTTAAATTTGCAGGAAGACTACGGAAAAATTAATGAGTTTGTGGGGAAGGTACATGTGAGATTGCAAAGTGGCGGATCTAAGGATGAATAGCAGGGTCTGGATTTGAACAAAGCAAAGAGTGAGTTTAAAAGGAGGATGAACTAATTAATGATGAAATATGTCCATGGCACAGAATGTGTCCAGGGGCCAAGGAAAAGAAAGAATAGAATGAAACGGCACCTCTCCACCTTGGAACACCAGCATATGATCTGCAACTGAACTAAAAGAAGTCTACATTTAGACCAAGGAAACTATACTTTGCTAACTTCACTACTTCTTTTAAAATCTATCTTCAGACATCACAAAGTCTGTTAAAAAGTGTAGCATGATTTTTGGTGAGGAAAAAAGTCGCTATAGGATGCAGCAGTTAGCTGGGATTACAGTCACATTTGCTGAATATTAGCACTACATAATTCCATACCTTCTTCTTTGATCTAGTTATGGTGATCTAAATGGAAACACTTCTTTCAAATAATGCCCAGCCCAAAGTATATTAGCATCTCACTATGAGAAAAAGAAGGAAACTTTTCTAACAGGAAAAAATAGTGCATTTTTATTATGTGATGAATACTACTAAAAATTGTGACATGTTTCAGAGAGTGGCATTAAGCACACAGAATAACATAATTTAAGTGGAAATTCACCATAGACAGACGTTAGTATCAAAGGTATCTGCTATTTGCTATTGAGAAAATTTTTAGGAGATCTTTGGAGCTAAATTAGAAATTTGTAATTACTGCAATGCTCACTTCAGTGCCATCTCTCTTCTCAACTACCGTTTTATGTATTTTAAAAACTGTTTCATGCCAGCGAAATTGAATTAATCCTACATTGCCTCCCAAAATTAAATGTGACGGATTGAGATGCTTAAAAGAGATACTCACACCTGCTGTTGGTGATTACTTTCCCTTTTCTGATTAAATGCTTGACTTGTCCAGAGTGCTGAACTAATTAAACCAGATGCAACAGCATTCATTTCAAGCCACAAGACAGCAGCTTTCATCAGGCCCATCTCTTACTTTTATTATTAATTAGTTGAGTAAGATTCCACAAGTGCATTATACATTCAAGACCATGGGAAACAGTTTACAATTGTACTACAAAATATCCACGCCGAACAAAATGAAAAAGCAATCCCACAAGCCCTGATACACTATGTAGTGTGGCTATAGTAAATGATACCATGCAGTATCACTATGACCTCATTGCTTTGGCAGCAATTGTTCCACCAATAAATAATTTAATGAGCAGCTAATCACTAGTTTAAAGCTAGCATACAGCTTCTTCTTTTTCCAATGACTACCTGAAAATGTTTTTAAGTTACAGCACATCTTCCATGGCCACATTTTCAACACCAACATGATTTTTCTCCCAAGTTTAAGACAAAAATTAAGATCTGATACACTTTTCAGCCAGCTGTTAAGATCCTTGAGTGCATAGCAAAGTCTCTTCTTATCCTTTCAAACACTACACAGAGTAATTCCTAGAAATAAGTTCTGTATTTTCTAAACTTTAACGAATTCGTCTGGAATAATGAAATACTTGACCTTTCTTCTGCCTATGTGTTTGTATTTCAGGACGTACGCTGTAAACACAAGCAGCTCACCATTCAGTTAGAGAACGAGGAGGAAGGAAACTAACCCAACACCTGTCCCCAGCCCGCCCCGCACCTGCGGGCACCTCCGCCTGCTCCAGCACAGCCACCGGCCACGGCCATCGAGCACAGCACGTGGCTCTCACATTAATTTCCTATCCGCGTCCCGTGCCAAGCTATCCCTCCGAATGTTAAACCTCCAGCACGAGGATTCACCAAGCGCAGCTGAAAGCTCTGAAGAAGAACCGGCATTTTTAAACACCTCGGCGAGCGAGAATGAGCGGCAGCGCGCACCGCGCCGGCGATCCCGGGCTGAGCCCTCGCCTGCGCCGCCA
>VZTA01012142.1:38263-78330 GCA_013398855.1 Mohoua ochrocephala
GCCGCTCCTGCCGCCCTCGGGGGAAGCACGGACCAGGTCTTTACTTGAGCGGCCATCAGCTGCTTGATTCGTTATATGTCCTACCCGTGTCTCAGCCTTGGCGCCACTTCTGGAGCTCTTCTTGGCCAGTTTGACACCTGGTGGAGATCAGAACTGTCCCAAACTTTCCTTTCAGCTTTCTTCTTCCCTTAAAAATATATTTATATATAAAAATCGGAAATAAAATACCACAGCAACGAGAAATACTGATTAAATGACAAAAGCAGGCATCTCAGAGACATAGGTTAAGGCAGGTGTAGGCTAAGGCAGTAAATGTCAATAGTCAAGAGATGCTGCAGGGCTGTTCTTTTTCTTACATGGTGTCTATCAGTTTCTCAACCTTACTGTCTCTGCAGATTCTGACACTTGTCCTGCTGCTTCCCAGGAACTGCCAGCTGTTGCTTCTAGTGCTACTGGCTGCAGGGTTGTGTGACTTCTGTCTGAAGGAGTCTAGCAACAGCTGAGAAGAAATAGCCAAAGGCACTGTGCTGTTTTGGTGTCCGCTGTTCCTTTTGCCTGACTTCCCTATAGCAGAGAACATAATAAATTCTTTCTGTGAAAAATGTTTTTGATAGGCTGCCAAGTGCTTTGTTTATGTTGTGTTCTCACACTTGCAAAAAGCACAACTCTACTTAAAATTCTTGTTTTTCTTCTGTTCCAGCCTCCAGATGTATGCGTGTATATGTATTTAAGATATTCAGTCTTTGGCTGATTTCCCCAGGAAATGGTTAGATGGAAAAAGACAGTTTTCTCATGTACTAACCCTATAGTCTATGAAGATAAGTAAGCCAGGAGCTAAGGCCAAACACAAATCTACTTTTTTTCTCTTTGCATCCTTTTACCTGAAGAGGTTGAAGAAAGGAGGAAAAATAGGATAGCAGTAGCATTTGTACTATTGATTACTAGGTTTTAATAGAAAGTAATGAAGTAATAGGTTGAGAAAACAGAGATGGTGATGGTACAAATAAGAAATTTATTTGAAAGTGGTAGTGAATAAGAGTGATAGAAATGCCCCAAAATCTGGTAAAGACTCTCAGGTTCAGGGATGGCTGTGAATAGAGGTTTTCATCAACAGTGAATAACAGCAAGGTTGGGGAAGACTTCGATTCCCTAGACAGCTGCAAGACAAAGACCATATGCAGCATGTATTATCAGGTGTGATGGGCAGTAAACTCTATATTTACCAGCAGTCACTGAGCAGACTCAAAAGCCTAAAGGGAAGCTGTTCTATAATTCTTTTCAGTAAAATATAGGGATATTATAATTCCTTTAAAAATAATTTGATTATAGAAAATCATCTCTGATGAATTACTAACGTTATTTACTGCAAATTTCTTGAGAACCAAGAATAGATCTACAAGAATATCCTACAGTCCTGGATATCAGAGGGCAAACATTAAGAAACTATGAAAAATGATTGGTGAGGCTGCATGGACCTAGCATTTGAGCGTGGAAGAATCATGGACTTACTTTAAATCCAAAATGGAAAACCACGTATAGCACTTTTATCCCATAAAAGAGGTTGGAATAGGTCAAGAATAATTTTGGAGCTAGTGGATAACTAACTACCTGAAAATGAATGAACCCACAGGAAATAGGAGAAGTACAGTTTGCTGGGCTGGAAACTGCAGGATCAGAGAGAAATAATGGATAAAAATCTAGCTGAACCAGATATTGCAAAGAAAAGGATAACAGATAACAGATAGATAATAAAGAATTCTTCAAATATATAAATAAAAGTGATTCAAAGAAGCAAGATACATGGTGGCTAAATGCCAGGGATGAGATGAAGGCTGCTCCAAATATTGAATAAATACATTGCCTCAGTTTTCAATGAAAAGAAAAATTAGGGTGAAGGTATTTGCAGAGAGCATAAAGTAAGCAAGATAATGCAAAAGATAATATTAGCAGATGTGAAGTGGAAACATAAGTCAGGCTATTTCTTGGGACAGGTCCCAGAAAATTGTACCCCAAATGTTGAAAACATTGGTATCTATTGTGTCAAGTCCTGAGCAACACTTTTGAAAAATCAGTGAAGTTGGGGGTGAAGCACTGTTGTTGGAGACTGTTGGAGAGCAGGAAACCTGTCTTCTAAAAAGGCAGAGGGAGTGAAAGGAATAGCAACTCCATGGCCTGTTAATTTGACTGTGAAAATTCTTAGAGGTAAGTGAAAAATGGGTTCAGCTACATTATGGTTCATCAAAGCTAGATCATGTCAGATTACCAAGACGTTTGATAAAGTAGGTGATTCCTCAGGCAAGAGCATTGCAGTGAAGCAAATCTGTCTGGATGTCTATACATTAATAGAGTCCTTCAGAGGAAAAGTCTTGACATGGAGAGGACAGCTGCAAGTATGGGCCAACATCGGGTATGGGCCAACATCGGGTATGGGAGTTGCAAACGGGAAGCCAAGACACAAGCTGGCCATCTGAGGTGCACCACGAGGACCAGTCTGGAGGCAAGATCACCGATGTTGTTGGGATTAAGGAGTGTATGTGTGGTCGTGACGTGTGTGGCCATCACAAAGCTGGCAGGCACAATTCTGTTTCTGCTATCACAGTTGTGTTTCTGAGGGCAGTGGGAGCAGGAGCATACTAGCATGTTAAAAAATATGTTGAAATGGAGCTTATGTACTTAAAAACTAATTAACAGTTGCTTTTACTGTAATTTGGGAGTCCCACCACTTCAGTGAAGTTGAGGAGGGATCTATGTATCACTGCATGATACCAATGAGAATACTGCTCAACATGTGCATTCTGGATGCATTATGTAATCCTTGTTAATGAGTTCAATGCATGGTAAGTGTGGGAGTACTTCTTGTTGTATTTATCTTGCTGAGTGTCTCCAAAGCCAAAAAGTTTTGGGTTTTTTCACCATTTTGATGTGTAACTTGGACCTGAATTTTCTTAACTAGTATTCTTAAGACCTGCGTTTCTCAGATGCCTGGCTCATGTACCTTGTTCAAATGTCAAAATTAAATAATTTGCTAGATTTGTGCCCAGAAGGAGTTCCCACACTCCAGGGTTAGGCTGGCAAGGGCTGTTGAGGGTTCTTGAAATGTGTGTGTTTGTGGCATATTTGTTAAGATAATCTTTGTATTCTCACCTCAAAAGCACCTTGTCAGCACTAAGCCTGAAGGCCTCCATCATGCCCTTGATTTCTTCTTCACCTTTACTGTGGCACAGTGCAGGTTTGAAGGATTCTGCCTTTTTTCCTACAGGTCATCACTATGGCGGTGCATTCTTTGGAGCTGAGGTTGGTCACACAAGAGATTTATAGCCTGTGTTTTCCTGAAGTATTTTCTTCTTTATTTTAAACAGGATCAATCTGTTTGGTCTTTCTTTGCAGGTCACGTTTTCTAGGCTAGTGGACATTCCCTTTGATTCCCTCTAGCCTCTGTGTCACCACACTCTTTTGGGCCACATCTTTCTTTAAGGGTGATGCACAGTGGCTGGGCAATATTCACAGAGCCACAGGTTGGAAGGGATCATAGTGGATCAGCTGGTCCCACCTCCCTCCTCAAGCAGGGTCATTCTAGAACACATTGCACAGGATCGTCCAAGCAGTTCTTGAATGTCTCCAGTGTGGGAGGCTACACAACCAAAAAAATTATTATTCAAAATAATTTTGAGTTGTAAGTCTGTCTACAAGCATAATGCCTCCAAAATACTCGACAGTTTCTCCCAGTTCTATGTCCTCTGCAAATTCAATGTGCTTTATATCCAAGGCCATCAGTGATCATACTGAACAGTACCAGGCAGCACCTCAGCACTTTCTGTCTTCCAGGACCATTGATAGGTATGACTCTCCAGCTACTTATTCCATCCATTCTGTACTGTTGTAATTTACACTGTTTCACCGTGAAGGGTCTGGTACAGGCTCAGAGATCAGTCACAGAGACTACCAGTGTGAAGCAGCTTAAATGACCCCAATGCACTTAACTCTTCACCACAGTACTTGGACTCCTTCTGTATTCCTCAAAAAGTCTGGGACCCGTCTTCTCCTCTCATTATTTGAATGCCCAGCAGAAAGATAAGCCAGTCATTGCTGAGGCTAAACCCAGGATTCTTAATAGCCTGCCTTGCCCAGTCACACAGGGTCATGGCAACAAGGCAAGTAAATTTCCTCGGTTCGTAGTTTGTAAGTAGTGTTTATTGGCATGGTTACTGGTACAGTCTCTTGAGAAGTATATTGCCTTAGTTCAGCTGGGCAGTATGAGGGAATCAGGCAGGAAGTGAAAGGAACAGCAGAAGTAGCGTTGAGGTTGAGATAAATGGCCACTGAGTACTTGACTAAAATATGGCTATTAAAAGACAATTTCTGGGAAATGGTCTTAAAAAATTCTGCTTCCTGGTGCCAGTCAGTATCCAGGGTGTGTTTTATTAGCACAAGGTTTGAAAGACTCTGTCTGACTTCTTTAAAAGGGACTTGAAAAGGTATAGGTATGTACAGCACCGTTCAGAGGCATTGGAAATAAGTGAACGACACATTCATTCATGGTATATGTTTGTCAAAAGCAGGTTTAAATTCTTTAATTGCCTTCAGTAGACTTTTCACCCACTAATTTGTGCAGTCAGTTTTTGAACTCTATGAACTTTTAGCATTCACAACGTGCTGTGACAAGGAGCTCATGTGTGCTGTGTGAAGAGGTGGGATACCCCAATGGGAACAAGAGGCAAACCGAAAAGAGCAAGATAAAAGTCAAGTTAAATGTCAGGTATATCTAAAGTCATAGGAGAATGTACCTGAGGAAAGGTACATTGCCCTTACAAAAACACCCCAACAAAACAACAAGCAAACAATTGCCACGTGATACCAAAAGCCACTGTGTTATTTATTTGTTAATAAAGCTAGATAATGAAAAGTTGTGTGGATAATGTACTGGAGACTATTCTTGTGCTGTAGCTTGTAACCATATCAAGACAACAAATCTCTGAAAACCAACATAAAACAAAGATTTTCGGAGAAGTACCTGGTTTTGAAATACTGTTATACTGATAGAGCCTAAGTTTATATAAGCCGCATATGTACCTCTGCAACATGATTAATAAAGGTGTGTTTGAAAGGTGCCAACAAAAACACGTCAGGAGCATGACTGAAGAAAAAACCCAAAAACTTTGGTTGGTGTTGTGAACAGTTACATCAATTTGCATACAGGTAAAAATGTCTGTACAGAGGTATTCATGCCACACCAAACAGGAACAGATCACTGATTTTTGGAATAAGGAAACCCCTCTGGAAAATGCCTCTTAAATTTCAAAACTATGCCATCATCAAAAGAATTTTTAAAAAATTAAATAATAAAGAAATAATAAAAATCTGGAATGCAGATGTAGTAATGAAACTTTTATAACAGGCATAACTTCAATTACACTTCTAAATAGTTAACATAAAGTTTGATTAATTATTTTTCCTAGCTCGAAGCATCTTTAAAAATTCCTTTGATAGCACAGTGAATTGTACTATCCCTTCAAATTATTAAGTTTTTTAAAGCCCAGAAGTAAGTGACACACCCTGTACATTTGCCCGTGTCAGCTGGTGCCTAATTTAGTCAGGTGCCCTTCATCCATGTCTGCTGTAGTGACACAAAGTCAAGGACAGTGTATGGCACAGTCTCAGTGAGGGAAAAGGGCTCCTTGCACCTCTCTTGTCCCATCCAGGCAAGGTTGTTTCCTCCGTATATTCTGAGCAGCTTTGCTTGGTTGAGTTTTAAAGTCTCACTTACGAAGTTCTCCTTTCCCTTGACAGGCAGTTTTACAAGTTTAATGGAAAATGAAGAGAGTCAAGAGCCAAGTTCCACCCTGACAACCCCTCAAGAGCTGTAATGCACTGCAACATTTGTCAAACTGATCTCCTAATTGTTTTACTGATGTACTCCTTTAACTTCAAGAACTCGCTGTACTCTTCATAAACTCTGGACAATGAAATATGGAATTAGAGCCATGTTCTGACATGTACTGCAGTTTCCACTGAATCAGAAATGTCTTGGTAAGGAGAACAGTGAAGTTTGTAGAATGGGGTAGTGGGGCTCAGCTGGGAAGAAGAGAGAAGAGGCAGGGGACGAGCAGAGACCGGTGGGTCAACCTTTGAAGCTTGTTCTAGAAGAAAATCTACCAGCCATGGAGAGGTATCCCAGTAATCTCACGTGAGTCTCTTTCTCCCTGAGGGGAATAAGATGGCAGGCTCTCTGCAGTCCAGTGTTTCAGCATTTTCACAGCACTCACATCCATTGAAATGATCACAACTGCAGCATTTCTTTCACATGTGAGAGAAGCGGCTTGCCAATTCTTCAAAGCATGTGTTTAGGATTTAATAAAGATGTGAAGGTGTAACAGAAGAAAGACCATAAAACCTGACTTGGAGGCTGGGTCCTCCCGCAGGACGTTGTGTGATGCTGGGGGGATGAGGATTCCTGGCTGCCTGACAGAATAAGGCAGTGAATGAGATGAATCACTGGAATTTAGCCGCAGACACTGCAGGATATGCAAACAGCAGGTGGGTTCTGAGTATCAGATTCAAGGTTGTTCGGCTAGAAGAGTGACTTACAGTGGCCACTGCTCTAGCTCAGCTGCCCCTTCAGTCCTGTAAGAGTCACCTCTACGCCATCCCAGTTGTGGCTGTACCCATGCTGCCTCAAAAACAGCTGAGGAACTTGGCCTTTTCTTTTAAAAGGGGGGATTCTCCTCCATTCCCTGTTGATACCTCTGTGGGAAAAAAAATTCTTCAATTAAAAGTTAAAATGTCAGCTCACTGTCTTCCCAATGCCTAGCTTGGTTCATTTTGGCAGCACAAAGGAAGGGTTACAGCCTAGTTTATTCCTTCTGCTTGATTTGAAAGTACCAGAATTAATGGTGCATATGGTGACATGGGCTGCTAGTGGAGATAAAGAGAAGATGTAGGGTTGAAATTAAAAAAGGTGACAGGCTTTAAAATGCGTTCTCTATCCTCAGGGCTGAGGATAAGAAGTTCACTTTCAGCAGAAGTTCAGAGTCTTACATGTACTTTGTTTTGTAAAATGCTATGTTGTCAACAAAGAAAAAAGAGTTAAAAGTAGCTGGTGGACCATGACTTGCTGCCATGGAGGTTTAACTGTCCAGGAGATGGACTGTGGCTTGCTGCCATGGATGTTTAGACTTACAAGAAGAAGACAAAAGACGTAGAGCCACTGCTGCCCAAAGTGTTTCACAAAGGAAAAAAGCGTAGCAGAAAACTTTATTTGGAGATTTTTAATAGTCTTCTCCTTCCCTGCCCCCCCACTCCCTTTATCTTTACAGCTCTGAGGCCCTCATATTCAGAGTGGTTAAGGGAAACATGTTACATGTCTTCCTCTATTTCCTTTTGACTTCATTGTCCAAAGTAGTCTGTGAAATTATCATATTTTGATGCTAATAATAGCAATAAACTCAGTCTAGGAAGGACTTATTACTGCTATGTTTCTTCTGCCCCTAATTTTTTTGTTTCCTTTGCCTGTCAGTCATAGGCTGCTGACCTCAGAGCTGTCACTTCAGCAGCAGAGTCCCTGTGCGTTGTGTGGTTAGACCACAAAAACAGTATTTTCAACAGAACAGCACACACGAGAAACCAAGAGAAACCTCTCTAAGCTGAGGAGATTTAAGCCATGAATAGATTTTGAGACTGGATTAAGATGACCATGAGTTAGACTGGTATTTGCAAGGCTTGCATCCCCAGTTGTGAGTCCCCTTTCCTGTCTGTGCACCCCTGTAGATGTAGCCCTCAAGTCACCAGATGTATTTTGTGCAGAGGTGAAGAGGGTGCTCCCGAAGGAGCAGGACAAAACCAAAGCTCTTCAGTCTTGCTTGGCCCCCGTGAAGAACTTTCTGCTACCCTGGAAAAAAGCCCTGCACAGGGGAGTACGAGGGTCAGCTCAAAATGTGACAAAATGCCATGGCATGGGAGGACTTGTGGACTCTCCGAGAGCAGCCACTGAAGAGAGCCCCCTTTTAATCTGCTGTTCTATTCCTCCTCAGCAAACAAACTACAGCACTGGGTAGCAGAACAAGAGACATATTCTTTGCCTATGGATGTATGAAAGCAGGTACATAAGAGGAATAGAGTGAGAGCAGGAAACCAGTCTCCCTATTGTGGTTTTTCAGTGTCAGTAAAAAAAAAAGGTCACTGAAATAGGGGTGGGGAAAGAGTAGAGTGAGAGGTGAAATTGTGTGCGCTGGGTGCACTGAGACACCTGCGAACATAAATGTGCAGATGGAGCCCAGATTCATGCTTTCATAGACTTCTAAAGGAAAAAATAGATTGTATTTGGAGATGAGGAGACCTCCTTAGTAGACAGATACTATGATAAACGGGACATTCCTTTTGCCTCACAGACCATGTGTGGTGGTTTACATCTGATATTACATTAACTCTGTCCACTCACATGACAGTTCATTCCAACAAGTGTGGACTTAAGATGGTAAGTAACCATTATGGGTTTGCCTCCAAGGTCCCTTACAGGTCCTTCCCAGATTTTGATCAAGACATCATTTCCCAGGTTGATTCCCTTAGCCACTGCATCTGCTTGGTTCCAGCACAAATGCAACAGCAACAGGTGATTCATAGATTTATGACCTTTTTTTCCTGAGGATCTACAAGACCATGATTGTTTATCTGCAAATTGAGATGTTGTGTATGTTGATAAGGAAAATAAGGCTGCAATAAACAGAATTTTTTTCATAAGTCATCTTCAAACACCTTTTCTTTTTTTCCTAGTGGATTTGTTGCACAAATAATGCAAGGAACTTTCAGAAAAAGATGCTGGCCACTTTCAATAGAATACAACACTGAATATTTATTTATGCTAATATTCACAAATCTTTCCCTTTCCAAGAACAACCTGGATATTATCCAGTTTTCATAAATAACTGTTATGCCATGTCAGCAGTATATCTGTATTATTATGTTTTGCTGTATCTTCCCATCTTCTGTGAAACTCTGAGTCGATAAAACAGAGAATATCTCTTATCACACAGTTCTGTAACATCTTGATTTCCTAGGTATATTTTTCAGGTCACATCTGAAAGTATTATTTTTTAAATTATTTTTGTTATCAATGAAGCCATTGAAATAGATACTGAAAACTCTTGATACAGCAGATGCCTGGTAGGCATCTGCTGAACATCCTGCCCTGAAATTCATCCCTTTGACTTCCATGGACACCCACCCCCAGCAACTCTACTGTACTGTAAGGAAGGCAGATCCCTCAAACCAAGTCACAAATTCTTCTGACTTCAAGCTGGCCAATGGGCTTCAGAGGGTGTCTAAAATACATAAATGCCCTTTGAACATGGCTCAGTGCAGAATTGGGTCCTCTAATCTTATAAGCTTTTATTTTCGCAATCTATACAGAAAGGACTGATTGAAGTGCAGTAATAAGGTTTTATTAGCATGGCTGGGCAAATGCCTGAGCTACTGGTCTGTGGCAAAGGCCTGGAGGCATCCAGACAGGTCATCCAGAACATGTACCATCTCCCAGCAGTATCTAAAGGGTATGGTATTTATAGCAGATGGTGGTAGAAAAACTGCTAGTGGTAACTCTTTGCAAAGATACTTAAACTGTGCTAGTGATCGTTTTTGGTGCTTTACTGCAGAGGCATCTGCCTTACTGCAGAGGTACCAGGCTCCAAAGAGAGTGGGAAGCTAACTGGTAAGTTTCTGACTTCCCTGACAATTATTTATAACTGCTTGTCCCTGAGCAGTAGTACCTTGGTGTCAGGAGCTGTGTCATCGGTCAGAAGATCAGCTATGAAGGTGGGGATCTCCATTTCCATTTGCACAAAGCCTTCTGTCCTGGCTTTGTTGCATGTTGTGATTTCAAGGAAAGGATTCTACGTTGCCTTGCTGCCTGAGTCACTGGCAGGGATGATGAACGGTGTGAGGACGGGCAGAAAAGCATTGTGGAGATGGAGTCAGTGAAAAATCCATCTTTGGAAAAGGAACATTTGCTGAGAGCTCAAGCTAATGGGAGGGCTTCACTTGTTCAGCCTCAGCAGCAGTTTGAAAGTGTCAGGAGTTTACAGTGTGCACACTGGGCCCTGAGGATACTGGTAAGTGGGACAGGGTGCAGATGAGGCTTTAAAATGCCTAGTGAATGAAATGTAACTTCACACAGCTAAAACTGTCACACTGCCATAACTCCCTTATATAGGCATATCCATTTCTATTTAAATATGTGTACAGGCATGCTCACATGTCCCATTAAAATGTGTTGTTGGATTCACAAAAACATGAGCCCTTCCATAAGGCCTTGGGTGACCTCAGAGCAAATACAATTTCTTTTTTACACCTAATTGTAAAACTTTGAATTTACCTTGACTTTTTCTTTGTGAATTGATCCTAAGCTCTACACATATATTTGTTACCATAATTACTCCGAAGGATACAATTTAATATGAGAAATAAGCCATTCACTTGATCTGTTTGTTGTTTTTCTCTTCTTGTTGTCTGTGATCGGTCATCTACCTCCAAGGCTTTCCTATGGTCACAGCGTGGGATTGCCCCAGAAGGAAGGAATGAAGGATTTCCCATCAGAATTCTCCCTTGGTGGTGTGGTACACCCTCAGCCTCATGCTGTGCCTGCCAGGCTGCAAGGAGACACGGGACTTCCTTGCCATGCTGGAGAGAGACCTGATGGCTCCCAAACCCAAGGTTTCAGCCTGCATTGCACAGACATACCTGCTCCTGCCCCTGTGCCTCTGCATCTTGCCCAGGAAAATACAGCCTTGAAGGCTAACTCAAATAACAATTGGACATACCCCATATGCTATTGTTTGCTCATCAATATGTGTGTTTATTCAGAGAATAGCCATTTCTTGAGCACCTGCGCAAGCAAAACCTTCACCCACGCAAAAGTTATGAACAAAAGATAAATAAATTATGTAACAAAAGATACAGGTTGAGCAGTTATGAAGAAGAGCAAACCAGCAGATCTTGAAACTGGAACCTTGCAGTAATCCTGAATTGGAATCATAGAATCATTTGGGTTGGAGAAGACCAATAAGATCATTGGGTTCAACTGAAGAGCATCAATATTTACCAAAAAAAGAGCTCTGATTTTGGGGAAGGGTGCAGTTTTGTGGTTCTCTGCATCTGTTGGGCTGCACAAGACAGAAAGGGGACAGAACCTAGTTAAAAATAGCTGCTTACTGCATTTGAATAGCCAGATCTCCACATGCTGTGTTTGGCTTTCATTTTAAATAATACTTACATGAAGGTCCAAATGAGTCAGTAGATGTGATCACAGCTGTCAATAGCAACAGGTTCTTACTGCTTTGTCCTTCCATAAAACTTTCAAAAGGGCCTTCATTTCACCGTTAAATTTAGATTTAGGTTCTTTCAAGTAAAGGCATTCTTCTCTCAGCACAACTCCTTTAGTAATAACCAAGTTTACTGATTCACGTGGCTCTTGCCCCTGGAGGGCTTCCTGAGCACAGGTTGAAGATGCACATTTCCAATGTCACATTTCAGTGACTCGAGAGCATTTATGTCCTAAACCAAGTCTGCTTATATTTTTCATTTCCTTTGCATCCAAATTCCTGCTAAGTGTGATGGCATGCACGAGGGAAGTGGCATCAGTTCCAAGGGCTCTCTCTTCTGACAGTACACTTAAGATAATTCAAGATTTTGATTCTGGCCCTTTCTCTACACTAAAACTTTTATACATGATGTCAGAATTTGGCACACTTCAGGTTAGCAAAATGAAATGAGGTAAGCCTAAAGCCCTGGAAAGCAGAACTTTACACAGGTCAGAGCAAGAACAAGGGAGGCATTGATGGTGGTCAGGGTTCAGACTGAGCACAGGTTTCCTGAACGCACTCGGAGACAACTAAGCTGAAACACCAACAGAAGTCACTCATAAACTGTGATATTAATGTGAAAGTTATTTAATATCAGCATATGGGAAAACCTCTCTGCAAGCTGCTGACAATTATTTCCTCAGACCTTATCCTTACCTTGTTAGCAGCAGATGTCTGAGAGTCCCAGGGCAATGGTTTGTACTCACCATTAACAGCAGGCACACAATTGATCCAGCTCCTCAGTAGCCCTTGGCTGTGGTGAGATACAGAAATACAAGAGCTGCTCTCTCCTGTATGCCTTTGGAACATCTCGGGCACAAGTATCTCTGGGCAGAAACTCAGCCCCATTTTCACTCATTTGTAGTACAAGAGAGGAGAAATATTAGAGTGTGTCCAGAGGAGGGTGACCAAGAGTGGGGAATGGCCTCGAGTGCCAGACTCTGGAGGAGTGGCTGAGGTCACTTGGTTTGTTCAGCTGGGAGAGGACAAGGCTGAGGGCTGACCTCGTCACAGTCCACAACTTCCTCAAGGGCATCAGCAGAGGAGGAGGTGCTGATCTCTCTCTGCTGCTCTACTGTAGGACACAAGGAAATGGAATGAAGCTGTCAGGGGAAGTTCAGGAAAAGGTTCTTCACTGAGAGGGTGGTCAGGCCCCGGAACAGGCTCCCCAGGACAGGAGTTAGAGCAACAAGCCTGTCAGAGCTCAAACAACATCTGGGTGATGCACTTAGTCATATGGCGTGGTTTTAGGTACTCCTGCAAGGAGCAGGCAGCTGCAGTTGGTGATCCCTATGGGCCCCTTCCAATTTGAGATACTCTATGTTTCTGTGTTAAAGTGACTGCAAAATCCAACCTGCAAAGCCAAATTCCTTCTGCTCCTTTGGCCATTTTAAGTTGGTCTTGAGCAATCGGTATGAAATGCCATAGTCTTTTAGGGTGAGGAGAATCAGCTGAAGGACTGGAACTGAAACTACATTGCAGGGTATAAACCACACTTCATTGTCCCTCCTCAGTGTGCTCAACATGTGGGATGCCATGTGGGAAGGCCTAACTCCATATACTCTGCATAAAAGCCCCTGGACTATTCAATTTGGGCAGAATTTGAAGGATCTTCAGCTCATGGGGAAACATCCATTTTACTATGGTTTGAGCTAGAGTTTAAATTTTATGTGTATATCAGATTCCTGCCTTGCTCACATATGTGGTTGTTATCTAAGATAAACACAAGGCCACTTTCCAGCTCACTGGCAAAAAAACCCATTTAATTTGAAAAATTGTATTAAAGCAGCATGAACTATAGGAATAAAACAAGAGAAGAGACCAAGGTTCCTGCTATAATGCAAACAGCTTTTGAAAGAAGTCAAATAAAAATATAAAACATTCTGATTTATTTATGTTGTTCTTTCTGAACATAAACATTCAATACTTTTAATTACTACAGAATCCTTACAAATCTAGAGGACTTCCATACATTTGAACAAAACTGTCTTCATCAGTCTGGAAGATTAGGACCACTTGTTGACAGCAAAGCTTAATGCAACCCAGCCTTCGGAGACTTCTAATTATCAGCAAATTCTTCATGTGCATGCATTTGGGTGTTCAGCTCTGCTTTGGACATCAATGTCTTCCTTTTTTTTTGCCCTTTCAAATAGAGTGGACATAAATAAAAACATGAAGCATTTAACATGAAAAATTTCCTTCCTAGAATACTTTGTCACATTTTGTACTTCTTACTTAGACTTTTGGTTTTTAACTAGAAGCTGCTTGTTGATTTATATGATGGAATTTTCTTGTTCTGTTGAAAATGTTCTGCTACACAGCACCCTACATTTCCTCCACCAAGCAAGGATGCCAGGTCTTTAATCTAAATATTACCTCTTCTATTTATATAATATGACAGCTGTTTGTGGAAACTTCTTTTCACATAGAATAGGTCTGCTGCTTATGTGCTATACATGCAGCACCCAACACGCACTGATTTCTCATGTGAGGATAAAAAAAGGGAGCAGAATCTGCTTAGAAAGCCTAAAAGCAAGGAGAAACACAAATGGAAAGAAAGGAAATGGGATGTGAAAATCTTCACTTGGTGCTGCTTGCTCAAGAGGTTTCAGTTTGGATTTTCTCCTCTGGAAATGTGGCTGAAGCAGTCGCACTGCCTGCAAGTGTTTTCTGGGAGGTGCTTCACTAACAACTTTTGAAGTCTGGCCAAAGGGCGACACCTGGACTTCAGCTCAGACACATAACAAAAGAGGCTGGACACCCTCTGAGATGTTTAGGGTGCACATGTGAGGGCAGGCACAGACGTGAGGGACCAAGTGTAGTGTGGGACAAGAGGCCAAGGCAAGACCTTGGCAGGGAAGGAGAGTGCCGGAGGAATGACTGAGGAAGAGGCAGGAGGGAGACAGGTAATAAATGCTCTGCTGTTTTAACTCCTCAAATAGCAACTGTGCTTTCAGCAAGATATAAACTGACCCCAACCTTATGATGACTTTACAAATAAAAGATAACTTTTTAATTAATTGCACAGTGAACGAGAGAGAAATGAACACTTCTTTCTATAATGATGACGTGTATTTGGTAGTGCTCTCCTGCTGCCTAAATAAATGGAAGGCAGAGTGTTGTGGTGCTCTGGCAGTGCTACTGGAATTGGATTATCTCCCTTCCTCCACTTGGCATCACAGAACAGTCCCTCTTAATTGTACCATCTATCTGATTATTAACCACTGCTTCTGATCATGCTCCATCTCTTCCCTTATCTGCTTTTCATTTCTGCATTGCTTCTCTATAATTGCAACTGACCTGCCTCAAGGCCACGAATGATTTCCTACCGTCCCTGAGTGCAACAGATTGTTTGGGGGATTTTGGTGACTCCCCTGGTCTTAGTGCTGCTCACCTCTTGCCTGAAACCGACTTTGTTGGGATTCAGCGCTGGCCAAGAGCAGAAGCAGTTCCTACAGGCACTGGTGACAGGGGATGAGGCTTCTGAACCAGCACAACCTTCACGTGGTGGCAGTCTTCAAATAGCTGGGCAGGCTCAACAGCAAAGGTGCTGTGAGCCACAAAATGGGAATCATTGCCCTGCCTGCCCTCAACAGGGCAAACACTAAATGTAGTGGTGGCTGCCAGCCCACAGATGTTAGGTGAAACAATGATTTTTGAATCGTGGTCCAGAGGCTCTGGCATAGTGTAAGCAGTGCATGCCACAGGTTATGAAATGCACTCTTAAGAAATGCTTCATATATGCAGTCATTGTCTTCTAAAAACCATCACATCAACCCTCCACGCAGCCAGACAGGAATAGCATCAAAGTCACTGAAGTAAATACATTTATTTTTTAAAATCCTAGGAGACAGACAGCCCTTCTTGCCAGGAAGATGATTAGGACATCACTTGGAGTCTGGAGAAGAGTAAAGGAATAAATGAAAGAGATAATAAATTCCTGTATTCATATTACAGATCATGAAAGGGGAAAAACTGGCAAGCATCTGCTATGTAAGAAACTGCTCTGGAAGTTGGGAAACAAGCAAGAAGGACCTGGCCTGGAGCAAGACTTCTCTGGAGGAGCAAAAATAACCAAAATTCCTAAGTACTGCAAGTATCCAACCCAAATAGATAGCAAATACTCAATGAAAATAAAATTCATATTGGTTATTAGATCACTAAGTACCCTGTGACAGCCAGCTCTGAGTTGCAGTGCTGAGTACAGCAATGCCAGAAATTTCAGACGGAGAAACTGAATACCAAGTCTGTATTGCTGCTATCAATTACTTTGCCTTCATTTATAAATAATGCTGGTTTGCTTAGGTTGCCAGTTAGGAGCTCTAAGACTATCTGGGGTGATATCTCATTCCTTTAGAAAGCCTTAGTTTAATACATTATATGCTCTAAAGGACATCACTGAAGAAAGAGGCTCTAAGGCCGCAAAGCAAGAATCAGTTGCATGGAAAAAATGAGTTTTTGTCCTGTATCAGAAGGAACCTGAGATCTTCTGCCCTTTTTCCTGGGTGAAAACAGAGATACCTACCTCCCAGATTGTCAGTCACCGGGAAGTTGAGCTCGCCTGCGGAAATGCTCTGGTCTTTTGAACCCTGCTTCCAGACTCACATTTTCTGAACTGAGAAAACGAACCCATGCATGTGGAGGAGGCCTGACATCCCCCTGAGAGGAGCTAGTGCCCAGCAGAAGCACACCTCTGGTGTAGGACTGTACAGCCCATCGGCGTCTGCACAGGCACACCCACACATGTGCAGGGTCGAGGACTGGTGGGCTTGGCTTAGGTGAGCTAAACAAAGTACAGGGATTTGCATGTGCAGCTACAAAGGAAACTCCTCCATGCAGCTGATCTGCCTGTTGAGACCTGGGAGAGATTTGGCCCCTTTGAAACTGAGGTCCCACTAAGTGATATGCCATTCTTTTGCACTCCAAAATCATCAGAGGCACCAAACGTGGGTTTTTTAGTGTCTCTGTGTTACGAATAATTGTTAGGCCCTTTTCTTTTGCAGGTTATTAGCTGGTATGCAGATAACATATCTGTTAATACAACATCTGAAGGTGTCACCTCGTGTGATAACTCTCTCTGCAGTGCAGGGATGTTCTTCCACTTCTTTAAGTGGAAGTTCCCTGGGAAGGCTCTGCTTTTAACCAGCTTTTAACCAATGAATGCATGGAGGTTTTTTTAAATGAGGTTATTCTTCTCCTTTTTGTTCTCTCCAGGGGATTTTTATCCTTGTTTCTCCTGAAGGTGGGACTTTTGCAACTGTGGTGCCTATCAATCCCACTTGAACCCAGTGGCCAAACATAAACACACTTTGCAGAGGGCTGGCAATCTCAAGGATAACATATCTGGGGGAAAAAGCAACGGGACAATGAAGGGGGAGGGAGTAAATGCGTTCCCTGCAGAAGGGTTTCAAGGAGAGGTCAATCACATTGGGAAGCACCAGAGACGTTATACGGGGAGAGAAACATGGGAAACAGCCACTGCTGACTTTGCTCATCATGGAGCAGCTTGTCTGAGGAGTGTTAGCTTCAAAAACCCAGATGGACCATTCACACAGGCAACATCAAGCCTGCACATAGATGAACTTCCTGTCCAGCTTTCCAAAAGATTCACAAACAGATGGGTGTCCTGGAGTAGTTCAGTCCAGCTCAGTTTTCTTTTATCTACAAAATCATCTGATCCTCTGAGAACAGCTTTAATAGACAGTGTTCAGGAGGCAACCCTGGCACTGATCCCTACAAGAATCAATTGCTGAGGTCTTACAACCAAGCACTTCCAGAAAAGAGATGTCTAGTAAAAAGTAAGTCAGTTTCCTTCCTCTCTCATCATGGATTGGGTTTCTCAGTTTATCCCACTATACAAAAGAGGATGAGTTTTCTTCTCTACACAGACAGCATATGTGGAGCAAAAGTCATGGCGTAATGGGCAGTTTCCTGAATAGAAAGCAAATATGCTGATTTGTGTCACAATATTTCATCAATGTCCTGAAAAAATTGAAACTCATTTAAAGAAATTATGGAGATGTAGGAAGGGAGAGGCAAAATTTCCCATCAGAACCCAGCAAAGTGACACACGGCAGCTGGCGATACCTCCCCAGGCATGTTAGCGCTGCTTGCAGGGGGACCTTCTCCCAGCAGGAGGGAAGGCTTTACACTCCCTTATTTTGAAAGGACATCTGATAGCCCAGATTGCTCTGCTAGGCAATGTATCATTTATTTATTGGGATTTAATGGGATTGAATATCTGTCTGCCCCTCCTGGATGCATCCTGCTTTCTGCTCTGTACGTGACCAATAGGCACCAGCAATATTGCGGTGAACAGACACATTGATTTTAGGGGCAGCTGAATACTGTGTCCTTCTCCCCACATCCAGAAAGCTACTGCAGAACTGGAAAAGATTAAAAGATGCTCCTGATGCACCAGTGCATCATCAGTGAGGATAATCAAAGGTACCAAAAGGCCTCTGCACCAGAAACCAATAAATCCAGGAGGGCTCTTCTGTTTGAAGAGAAGATGAGCGGGGGTGGCTTGAGGGAGATCAATAAGACCACGAGTGGCAGGAAGAAAGCCAGCATGGAACAGTTGCCAGCTGTCTCTTCTAATGCAAGCAGCACAGGGCAGCAAGTGATCCTGTCAGGCAGAAGCTTCAAAGGACAGAAAAATACCTATACACAAAATACACAGATAATTTGTGGGCTGCCTCGGCAGAGACCTTTTGTTTGTAGGCTCCAAGGTCACCTGGCTCAGAAAGCACCCAGACCAGCTGGAAAGAGAGTCATCACCACTGGTTCAGATGATAAAAGTGTCCCTCTGTCTGCTTATCCCTTGGAGTCATTTGGGTCCACATCTTATGCCCAGGCATGCTGCCTCTCAGCCCCAACCCAGCCTGTGGTGGCTGCTTGAGCGTAGGGATTGAGCAACCAGCTCCAGGGCTTCCAACACCACAGCACATAGTGGGGCTAGATGAGGCCAGAGGGGTCCCCTCTTGTTTCTTGCTGGGAGAGTGGTCTCAAGATGCAGAGCAGTTCCCTGTCTGGTGGGTGTTGGATCAGGAGTCCCCATGGGGCTCAGCTGCTTAAGCTGGGGGAAAAGTCCACATTGTGAGATTTCCTGCAAACCATTTGTACAAAAAACCCCAAAAGGGGAGACTGTCCCTTCATGCCAGCCTCCAAGCCTCCCTCCTGGGACCCGAATGACACATGATCACGTTCAGCTCATTTGGCACCCCGTATGTGCACTGGTGACATCTTATACGCCCTGCTCAGGTTGCTCCTCAAATATTTACTGATTGTATTGGTCTGGTTTGGCAACAGGAGAAAGTCTGTTCAAGATCATCGCTGAGAGCCAAAAGGGAGGGATGCTGAGAGGCTGTGCTTTCAGTACTGTCCCTGAAAGACTCTTCCTTACCCATTCCATACGGCTTCATTCTGCTGTTGGAGGCTAGAGAAAGCCACCCTGGTAGCCCCTACTCCTTGCTATACAACACAAGCCAAGAAACTCTACCCAGTCTACAGTGATCTCATAGCTCACAGTTTCAGAAGCTGTTTACAACTGAATGGAAAAACTGTGGATAAAGTTCCCAAGGAGGGCATAAGCACATAAATGTTGATACTAGGTAGTTCACACCTAGCTCCAGAGAAATTTAATTTCCATATCTTTAAGACAGTAAAGTCCCCTAAGTAGCAGTAAAAGCAGCTTCAATGTAAAAAGGACTTTACAACTTTTAATAAGTATATAGATTTTTTTCTATTAATCATGTCCTTTCTGCAAGGTGACCAATAATTAAGGGTCAAAGACACCAGTACCGAAAAGCTCTGTGTTTCTGCTCCCTGCTCTGCCCTGAGGTCACCTGTACAGGCAGGTCCTCACCCCCAGAAGCACATTTGATTTTGCCAGCAGGCCCTCCCAGCTGCTGTTACTCCCACGTTGAAAAAAATTACCTGACAGGTTTCTCTATCTGCTGCTCTCACTGACGCTGTTGGTCTGGAAGTACAGTACCGGGTAACACATGGGACAGTAGGTTACAACCTGCTGCCTCATCCACTCTCACTGTCTAGGAGGAAGGTATATATTCACCAAATTATCCCTTAATCCTTCAGATCGGTGCAATTGCACACGTGCATCCTTAAACATATGGCTTGAAAGGCGACTTCTAACAGCTACCACACAAGCTCAGCTTTTACTCCCTGCTGTGCAGGTATGAGGGGGATCAATGCTGGTCAGGATACTGAGTGATAGTGAATATTGATCCTCTTGTGTGGCTGGCTGAAATGACATCGATTTATAAATGTATCTGCGGAACTGTTTAGGAAGGCCCAGACGCATGTGCATGCATTCCTTGTGGACATGAACAGAGAAGTGCTGTCAGCCTAAATCCATAATCTCCTTCCCGTGCCTCTAGCAATATAGGATCCAAACAACTGGACTTTTGGCATTTTGATGGAATGACACCACAGAGGAATCAGCAATTGGTGTGTACACATACACACAGCTGCCCTGCTTCTGTCCAGTATGTCTGGGGGGTGTGGCAGCTCTGGATGAGTGTTGGTACCTGTAAGTGAGTCCTCTGGTGCACTGTTGGGGATATAAATAGATATTCAACTAGGAACATTCTGGATATTTCCAAAAATTATTTTAGATTACTTTCCAAATAAGACAAATTTTTAGTGAGCCCACATTTTTCAGGCACTTAGACAGCAAACGCTTTTCATCATAAGCATTGCCAGCAAGCATCTTCTCACTTGCTGAGCACAAGCACATCCTCTTTGCAGGGCTTTTGGGTGGCAGCTTGTGGGGAACACTGCCCACTGAGCACAGGTAATGCACTTTGCCTTGTGGTCTGGGCTCTGACTGCCCCTGGAACAGTTAATATGACTGAGATGGAAATCCCCAAACCCAGCAACCAACAACAATGTGTGATATGAAGATGGTTGCTGTGCCCAGGAACAAGGCCAGTTGCCCCTATCGGAAGCACCCCATTGGCAGCAGCACAAGACACAGCTGGAGACAGGCAAAGACCAGTGGGATAGTGGTGGGAGAGAACACTGGATGAGCAGCAGGATCTCTGAGCAGCTGTAAAAGCAGCAGGGAGAGATAAGGAAGTAGAAGGTGAAACAAAGGAGAGAAACAGAGCAACAGAAAGAGAAATGAGGAGAAAGCATGAGCGACCTCATCAGGTAGCAAAACTGCATTCTTTGCTATCCTCGAGGTGCATTGAAAGCTTTCATTTCTCTTTCAAAACTCATCAGCTTCATCCAGGTCTCAGTGCCAGAGCTCTGGGTCCCTGAGGAAGTGTGTGAAATCAGAAATAACCCACATTTCCCCAATTATTTGGCCACGTGGGTGTAACGTGATCACTGTAATCAGGGTGCCTCTCGCTGTGAGGGGGCCCTGGGGAAGTGCCCCTGTGGCTCTGCACTGCCTGAAGAACAAGGTGATGTAAGGAAATGCTGCAGCCCCCAGCACTGCCCCTACAGCTCCAGTCAGGGCTGCAGGCCAGGCTGCTGCCCCAAAGGTCAGGGGAACACTCCCTCCACCTCTCAGCAATGGCCAGACACTGCCTCCCCCAGTCCAGCAGCAGAAACACCTCTATGGAAATGATCCAAGGTTAGAAAAAGTGGCAATTAAGTGCGTTGAGGCAAACGGGGTCACTGGGACATAAGAGGGCTTGGAAACAGTCCAAACATCCAGTTGCAGTAGTTCTGGGTGACAGGAGGGGAGAAGCAAAACATTGTGGAGCTTCAGACCCCAGCCATCCTTTGCAGTGTCCTCTGACAGCCTCTGTACCCACCCGGCTGCATCCCATGCCCACCTTTGGAGCCCAGCAGGCAACCACACAGACCACAGTGCTATGTGTCCCCAGGAGTACCTTGGCCTCAGGTCAGGTCTTGTGACCTCTTACTGAAAGTCTCCATATCGTGTTACCCATCCTCAGAGCCTGCTGCTAATGATTCATATACCAATAACTGCAGTTTGCAGTATTGGCATTTGCAGTGACTTTACTGAGTCAAGAAAAAGCAGCTGTTTACAGGGGCACAGAAATCAAAGATCATCAGTGAGACCTTCTGCCCTGTACCTCCCCACTTCAGAGGGTGCTGCTGTTTTGGGGCCGTGGGAAGGAATAGCCTGCTCTGTCCTGGTGCACTGAATGATGATATTGTTGTCACAGCTGAAGAAGGGAGATTGGAACAGAATTTTAGGACATTATGAAAATCTGGCTAGGGAGGAAAATAAAAATACTAGATAAAATCTATTTCGGGACATGTGTGTTTCAGGGCTGGAAAAAGCCTTTCTAGAATCATCAGACACAGCCATGCCCAAAATAAGTTTTTGACAAGTCTCATGAATGCCTGCTGTGTCTGTGTCCCCCCCACAAACCCACCTAAGGGTGCTGGCCCCTCTTTGAGAATGCTTTAGGATGCTGGCTAAGTGGATGTCTGCTGCTGTGCATGAGGCAGGGCTGTTATTTATTAAGAGTACACAGCACTGGGACTAGGAAACTTCATTAATCAAAGGAGGTCAAATCGTGCTCCACAGATTTATGAGGGTAATGGGGGGCTTTGCCCCGGGACCAAAAGCAGATGGCTGGCAGGGTGTGAACCCCACTCTTAAGGGCACCCTTTATCTAACACCTGTGAAATGCAAGCTCAGCCCCCTCCCCTGAGCACGCACACATCCCCTCTTTGGGCAAAGCAAGCCGTGGTTGCCATGCAAGTGTTCCTGCGTAGGAAGCAGACCAGCCCCCCGAGCTGCCCTCCTCAGGCCACCAAAAACCCTGACTTGAAGGAGATCCCAGCAGGAGACCCCCAGTGCAGACTTCTCACCTTTGGGTGCTGCCGGTGCCTGCCTGGCATCGCCAGAGGTGGGAGCGCAGCCCACGACGCCTGGATGGAGAGAGCCGGGAGGGAGAGGGTCAGACAGAGCACATCCAGCTTGTGGAAAGGTGCTGTGTGACCCTGGTATGGATCACGTCTCTGTGTGCCTCTGGTTGATCTGCAGTTTGTACAAACTACTTAAAAAGATAAACTTAGCTCCTCTGTTTAAAAGATGCCAATGAACAATTCTGTGATCTCTCACTTTCCTTCTCTTTGTTGTTTTTTTTCCCCCGATAACAGCAGTTTTCTGAGAACTGTCATTATACAGATGTCTCTCACTTCACTGAATACCCTCGGCAAGAAGAGTCCTACCCAGCAGGAGTGGAGGATGAGTGGTGGAGGGAGTGGGATTTTTATTGAACTCTGTGTCATGAGTCTCAAACAGGGTCTTTGAAGTCATTGGGATAGATTGAAGGCCGGATCAGTTGTTTTCTCTCTTCAGTTGAGGGTTTCATGTTCAAGTTTGGCTTTCTGGCAATGCTGTACGTGTCAGATCAGAAGCAGGTTCATTCTTCTGTGAGGTGGTGGGTGATCTTTTCCACAGACCCTGCCAAATCCACCAATCTTAATACTTATTTCTAGGAAGGAATAAATCCAGTTACACATTCACAGCAACCGTGATAAACGCAACAAATACACCTTTGTGCCAGTATTACAGCTTATGAACAGAAAAAGTCCTTTATAACAGCTGGAATATATTTTGAGACCCAGGCCTGGCATTCACAAGTATCTCCACAAATTCTGCTTATAGCAGTCGTAAATTCCAAATAGCGGTATTTCATAAGGGTGCCTTGGGATCACAAGCTTCATTATCCATTATGGATGCTGATCCCAGGCACTCAGATCAATATAAAGATGTACTGATACTGAAATTCTAATGCATAGCCATATTCTGAAATGTTCCAATCCCAGCAGGATGATAGCTAAACATAAAAGTGCCATAAGTGCTCCTAACCTGTTTTAGTGAAACACTCAGTTTTACAGTAGTTTTTCTCAGTCTGCTCCTCCTTTGAAATGTTGATTCAGACAACATTTGAATTAATAGTATCTCCATTAAAACTGTTCACCTTTTCTTTCTGAAGACTCGGTTAAGTCCTGTAGCTAAGTAGCCAAAAGTAGAAGTATTTCATCTTTAGCCATGTACCTTTTTAATGCCAGGTTGCTAAAGGTAAGATTTTCTCAGAAGACAGTGTAGCTTAGGCTGGTGGTTTAATGGCTCTACAAATAGGTACAACTCAGAGATAATTTGATACTAAAACCTGCTTGTTCTCAGCCCTTGTACTCAGATTTCTCCCATCTCCTTTTTTGTTGAGAGTCTTAGCACTTACAATCACTCTATCAGGAAAAGTCTCATCTTTTCCCACTTACCAACATCTACTGGAACAAGAGAAATATTTCTGCCTCTGGATGAAGACTGAATGCATTATTTTTGCTGTTTCCTGAATCATTTAGACACCATTTCAAAATGCCCTTTAGCAGGACCCATTCTGGAGGTGTGCAAAGTGAGATTGGGCATGGTTTCTAGAGCTGTGCAGTGATGTGCAGGTCACCACGGAGGACCCTGGGACTGATCCCCCTGCACTCCATCCTCATGGGCAGCCCCAGAAGGATGCTGTGGTGGCTGCCCGTGCCAGCATCCCACTGCTGCTGCTTGTGTGGGTGCAGGACAGCATTACACAGCCCCACTGTCAGCTCTGCTGTAGTGAGAGGTGGTGAGAGTTGATTCTTTGGGAAAAAACCAAAATTTTGGGTCCTTTATGGCATAGCACCATTCCATATGCTTTTTGATAGCTCAGAATACTTTATTCAACCAAGTATCTTTTTATGCAGTGACAGAAGCCACATCAATAAAAAGAGCATTGGTTTGTTGTTGTAACAAAGCCCAGAGGACAGCTGAGCAGCTCCAGAGGGACAAGGACTGTAAAAGGATGTCTACATGCTAAAGTGAGCTCATTAACAGCTGAACAGCCACTGTGATTGTACTGGAAGGTAAATCTACATTTTCTAGCTGGCCTTGCTTCCTGATATCAGCCTGGAAAAAAAACCCTATATATATATATATATAAATAAATAAAAAATTTCTGTTAAATAAATAAATAAGTGTGTGTATATATATCTATAAGATTGTTATCAGTAGGGGAAATAAGGCCTATAGGGATTTAGCTCTTAACAAACATGGTATTAATCAGACTGACATCAATGGAGGAAAGAGCCATGCATATTTGAGGGAAATTTTCAATGAGGAAGAGGGGTATCTGTAAAAGCAGATTTTCCCAGTGGCATTTTAACACCCACAGCCTGAGACGACGCTTTCCACTGGTATTGATTTCTCACCTGGCTGGAGCTGACCTTTCCCTGCACAGTCTAATACAGAGTTAAGGTCCAAACCAACAGAGCCAAAGGCTTTGCAAACCTGCTGTGTGCAGGCAAACCCCGATGGCTCCAGGCTTCCTTACCTTAGTTGGGCTTAGTTGGGTGTTGAGTGGAGCAGGAGCTTTCAGTGCCTGCTGGGGACCGGGTTCTGAAGACGTGACAAAGAAAACAGTCATCTTCTCACCAGGGTCTGGAAAGGCTCCTCCATGGTCAGGGAGTGTCCACTTTGGCTGACACCAGGTTACATCCTCTAAATACACGTGAATTTGCAATTTAATAGGGCTGTGTTAAAAAAAAAAAATCCATATGTAATTTTGAGTGGCTCATGCTGAAACATCATGTTACCAAGCTGACAAAGCAGTATTCTTCTCTTTAGGCCAGATCCCAAAGCAAACGTAAGCCAGTGGGCACATTGCCACGGATTTTAGAGGATTTGAGGTTAGCGAGGCCACATCTTGAACACCATTCAATTTTGGACACCTTATTACCCCCAAGCCACTGACAAGCTGGGAAGAGTTCAGAAGAAAATGGCAGTAACAGTTTAAGATAACTGGCTTAGGAAGTAAGACTGAAGAGTTAATAAATTATTAATAGCTTGGCTAAGCAGTATCTCAACAGTCTTTGAAGTAGGGAGGCATAAAGGAAGGAGCAAAAGGTAGAGGGGAGCAATATCTCACAAGGCGCCAGTGCCACAACAGCCATGATGAGGTCAGGCTGGGAGAAGCCCAGGTTTGAAGGCTGAGCCAGTTGAGGGATGCCTCTGGCTGTCCCTGCCTCTGGCTGTCCCTGCCACCCACAATGCTCCACCACCCTAGGACCCCAAGAAGCAGTGGAAGGGGAAATGCAACATCAAGAAAAAAGCGTAGAGACTAAAAAGTGTGTGAATGGTTTTAACGGCGTTATTCTTTCCTGTAACAGCTAGATTTGGAGTAATAATGATTAAACTCCTAAAATTTCAGCTATGTTATCAGTAAATTCTTGACTTTACTTGATGAGCATCCCTTTTGTCCACAAACAAGATTTTGAGTGTAATGAGAGCCAGGATGCAGCTTTGCAGATGGGCATTCAGCTGGGCATGTGACTTATTTTCTTGCAACACCACATGAAACTCTCTGGCCTGCGACAGCCTGTGCAGACAGAGACACCCCTTCCGTGGAAGGTGATGAGGTCAGAACTGCTGGAGAAGTTTCATGGGATGTTTAATGTTTCCAAGGACTCCGTTATTTGCCATCATCTGGAAGACACCACAAGCAAGTAAATTGCCCCAAAACAGCAGGCTTTGGCATTCAGCCATGTCTGAAAGAAACACCATTGGGCTTTGCTAGGTTTATTTTTGAGTTCGGTTTAGCAGTTTTTCATAGCAGTAATTTTCTTTAGATTCTCAGGAGGCAGAGGGGGAGTAGAGATATCTGGCTAGGCTCATGGTGGGGTCAGCAGCCCTTGGACAAACAAGAGCAGGACGGAAAAGCAGAGACCAGCCAAGCCCTGAAGAAAGGCTGCTTTGCCTTTTCCACTGCCTGATCATGCTGTGCTATCATAAACCCAGCACAGCACTGTTGCCAATACCCTCCCTCGCTCTTACTGCTTTCCCTGAGGCTGAAAACAGTGGGAACATCAGTTCAGTTCACTTCAAGATGTTTTCACTGTTTTGCTTCCCTGAATTGCTCAGGCTGCAGATCAGATGTCTTTATTTCAAACACAGAATAACTGTGCTCCCCAAACTCGGAAAAATGCCAGTGTATTTTCTTTTGTCAAACTGCAAAATACAAGAGAGAGGCAAATGAGATGGATTGTTAGCGAAACACAGTGCAGCAAAGGAAAAAACATAACACCAGAAAAATCACACCTCAAACTCTGAAACTAGATAGAAACACTCTGGATGCAAGAGTGTTCTTTCACTGTGCTACACCATCTGAGGGACAGGGATTTTCTTACATTTTAAATTTTTTATTTCAGAAAATTTTCAGGAAAAATTTTTGCCCTCTCCATGAGAAAGGCAGAGAAAGCCTGACATGTCCAGTCATCTTCTGACTTTTTAATACAGAAGACAGACATGGGCCAAAGGCAAAGACATGAACCTCATTTCTGCCATGGAAGGAAGATGAACTTCCAATGCCGGCCTAGCGTACAACCCCCAGGTACATGAGGGAGGGAGCCCACAGGATCCTCCCCCACACCTTGCTACACCAGCTGATGCAGTCCATGCTCCACACTGGGGAGTCACTAAGGCATCACGGGATGAACACCTCCTTCAGGAGACAGGCTGAAATCGTGGTGCTTGGAGAGGCAACATCATGGAACTACCCAGAATGGTGCTGGCAATGCTCCAGTAAGGCTGCAGGCAGTGACCTGTCCCTCCTGGTATTACCCACCACCACCACCTCCTGCACAGCCTCCACAAGATGGAGGAATTGGTGCCCTTATCATGAATAAACAAAGTTAATGTTTTATTAACATTGACACTGAGTTCCCAGTCAGTGCCGGGTGAACTTAGAGCAGTTCAAGCTGGTATGGCATGGAAGGAGCCTGGGACAAAGCCAAGCCTGCTGTGCCAAGGAGTGCTGGCACACAGGTCTGCTCAGGACAACATCTCCAATGCATAATATCTCAGCCTGGATCTAACCTTTTAGGCACAGTGCTCCCAAAGTGGCCTTCAAACTTATTACTCAAGCTGCTAATTGTGCAAACCACAGAAAGAGGAAGGGGCTTCACCTCCGTGTTTGTACATATAATTCAGCTGCCTCTGGTCACAGAAGTGTGACCCTTGCAAACACATTCTCCATTGGTTTCTTTTGGAGCATCTTGGTCTCCCTGAGCCCAGGCTTTGTCTTGCTGGTGCCTTGGTCAGCAAGAGAAAAAGTGCAATGGATCCTGCCTAGCCCTGCCCACCACCATGCCTGGGCTGTGCAGGAGGGGAGGCCAGGCCACAGCCTCACCTCCAGCCTTGTGCCACTCCAGATTCCTGAGCGACCTTCCCTCTCTCCTGCGTGACCTTCCCTCTCACCCGTCCTTCCCTTCGGTGGCCAGCCCAAGGTCAGTGGTGCAGGCATTAAAAACCAGCCAAGGAAAGCAAACATCAGTCCCTCTTTGAGAAGCTCTGGGTACATTAAACACAACAAAAGGCTCTGGGTCAAGGGACTGGCACTGCAATGGGACCAGGGCTGGCTGCAATGGCCAAATGCCAGGGCATTGTGGCAGAGATGGACGCTGATGGGCAGCCCTGCAGGGGCAGGTGAGGAAAGGGGGCACTGGATGAATCCTGATGGACTAGAAAGCAACAGGGAGCTTAGACCAGTCCTCCTGTAGGGCCATGAAGAGTTGGCCACTGGTCAGTAACAAGTGTCCTGACAAATTACTGCAGTGTCCAGGAGTCCATAGAATAGCAATTGCTCCATCCTACCTTGATGAACCACTTCAGACAGGCAGCGCTCATTTTCACTCATGCACAAACTTTCCAGGAGAATCACAGATTTGTCACAGCTGCATATGGAGGCTGCCCACGGCACAGCCATGCCAAGCATCCAGTAATTCACCAGGTTCCAGGTCAGCTTGTTTGCAAGGTGGTGGAAAATCCCCAGGCTCCCAATGGGAAACTTCTACACTCAGAACACTTGCACTTAGGGAGGTGCTGCTCTTGATGGCCCTTCTCTCTACATGGTCTCTGCTGCTGCAGAACAGAGGAGGGACAGGAGACAAGTCCATGAAGGTGACATGGCTTGGGAACAGGCTGTCCATATACACAGCATGCAGCACGTGGCCCAGTGTCCTCTCTGGGCCCCTCATGCTGCCACTTGGATCTCACTGAAGACATAATTAATATTTTTGCATGCATTCCCAGGTCTGGGTTTTGGAAGAGGGGAGGGCAGCCCATCAGGGGGTTTTTGTGATATGAAACAGGGGAGACCTATTGCATGCTCAGAGACAAGGGGTAATGGCCTTAAGCTGAAGGAGAGCAGGTATAGATCAGACACTAGGAAGAAATTATTTGCTGTGAAGGTGGTGAGACAAGGAAACTGATTGCCCACAGAAGCTGTGGGTGCCCCATTTCTGGAAGTGTTCAAGGCCAGGTTGGATGGAGCTCTGAGCAAGCTGGTCTAGTGGAAAGTGTCCCTGTCCATGGCAGGGTGAGGGGTGGAACTAGGTAATCTTTAAGGTCCCTTCCCACCCAAACCATTCTGTGATTCTATGATTCTGGCTTGACTGAGCTGAGCTATGTCCCAGTATCAGTACTGGCCCCTCAGGGACACCGCACCATACCGGTTGCAGCTGGATGTCCACATGCTTGGTGCTGCGCCGTGGTCCCAGCTGTCATCCAGCTGCCATCCATCCCTGCAGCCCTTCCCAAGCTGATGCACAGCTCCCCACCTGGCTGCTGTGCCACCAGCTCTGCTGATGTCAAACTGGCTGCTGTGGAATTGGAAAGCCTCCATGTTTGCTCACCAGTCCACTTGTCTCACAAACTGGTGGATGTGGTGCACCCTTAGTAAATCCCAACCACCTTCTTGTCTTCCATCTGCTTGCTAATAGCTTCCAAAAGTAGTTGCATACTTCACAAGTTACTTATTTTCTAACCGTCCCCTCCACGTCCCAACAAATGGCTACACATTGTAGTGGGAGAACTATATCTACTGCTTGCAGGTTAATTGGAAAAAAAGAAAAAAAAAAAAGAAAACCCAGAGAGAAACAAGTTCTCCTTTGCTTTATCTGCTCTGATAACAGCTATCACACAGAGCCTATCGCAAACCCTACGGGCACTTGGCAAAATGCGTAACTCTGCCGATCCGCTAAGGCAGTCAAGAGAAAGGAGAAGGGCATTTGATAGGAACAAACTTTCCCTTGCCAGCATTGTCAACACCCTTTATAAAGAACTGTATCTGCAGCAGGTTGATAGTGGTGAGCAGGGGCTTTCATTGGCACAGAAAGCAATCTCGGTGACCTTCAGTGGAGAAGAAGGTATAAAACCCAAAGTCTTTTTCTTGGTCGACTGTCTGGGCACCAGTTGAATTTCTTAGTTTCCAAGCAGGACACATTTTTGGGAACTTTTTTGAGAAAATGGCAACTTTAAATGAAAAGAAGACCTGCAGCGAACGGATGGCAGATTTCCGTCGTTTTGTCTGGAATCCAGAAACCAAGCTCTTCATGGGAAGGTCCTTAATTAACTGGGGTAGGTTTTCACGTGCAAGATTCTTCTCTTCATCCTGGTATACTTAAAAACTGTGGGGGGGATATGTCATCCTAATGAGTGGGACACAATGTAGATGTGTTGAAGACAGCAGTTCTCATATGTGCTTCTAAGCCACTTTTTGGGTGGCCCTATGGGCTGGATCAAGTAGATCAAAACATTGATCCATGTAGATCCTGCAAATGCATGACTTCACAGAGGTTTTGAACCAAGCACTTCAAAAGGAGAAAAATTAACACATTAACAGGTAACTTATTAATAGCGAGGGGTGATGGTTACAGTGTGGTTTTGACATTGCTGATTAAAAGGGGGTTCAGGTACATGGAGAAATTTGCTTAATTGCTGAGTTTGTCCAATTCTTTGGAAACAGGTTTTGTTTTTCTGAAATTCCTTTCTGAATTATTGTCTGCTCAGTAGATCTTGTTTCTTAACACTGCATGCTAGCATGTATTTCATACTAGCAGGTATTTCATACCAGCATGTATTTCATACTAGCGAGTATTTCACCTAAGCCTCCTTTCCCATAGACAAACTTGTGTCTACAATGATGATCTGTATTATGATCTACATTCTGGGAAGGGCAGCCTGGACCATGGTAAGGAAGATCCACACTCTTCCCACAGACTGTAAGAGTAGCTGCAAGTTTCCAGGTGATTTTTTTTTTCTGCCATGAAGCCTGTGCTTATTGGCTATTCCTAAAACCAGAATTTTACAGAAAATGCAACTGAAATGTGAGCCTTTCCAGTTGGTAAGAAGGTGCTACAAGGCACCTGTGATTACAAGGACAGGTTTCTAAAACCCAAAACAACCACTGGCTGCTTGCACAGCACCAGCCATGTGTAAGACACTTTATGCACATGCAGACAGAAACACATTACTCTTACATTCTCTCACAGCAGGATAAAGTAGCAAGATGGCACATTTTGCTGTTGG
The DNA here is from genome assembly GCA_013398855.1 of Mohoua ochrocephala. NCBI lineage: Eukaryota > Metazoa > Chordata > Aves > Passeriformes > Acanthizidae > Mohoua > Mohoua ochrocephala. The sequence continues at coordinate 68,972 of VZTA01012142.1, forward strand.
TGATTTCAGCTGCATAAGGCAGTGAAGTGATACGGGTCTAAAACCAACACACATGAAGTACTCACATCTGTCATCCAAATAACACAAGGAGCAACTTGGGTTTGTCAAAGAGATACCTCATCATCTGTGTCGCTTTAGTCCATGTGTAATAAGTAGATAAATGGTTTTAATATGTGAAATTACCTCAAGATGCCACATAACCTTTAAACTTTAAATAATCTGAGCTCAGCACCAACTTCTTCAAAAATCCTTGCAGAACTATACAATTTTTTTCTAAAAGAATATTCCTTTGAGTGTAGAGAAAATATTCCAAAGCACCTATACAGGGAAACTTCCCTGGGGACAAGGGTGCAAAGGAGATGGCTGCTGCTGCTGGGATCATCCTGGCTGCAGAGAGAGCACTGCGTGGCCTTGCTCAAAAAATGAAAGTCTGCCCTTATTCTTTTCCACAGTGTGGATCAGCCTCTACTACCTGGCTTTCTACGTGGTGATGTCGGGGCTGTTTGCACTCTCCATTTATTCTTTAATGAGGACAATTAATCCCTACGAGCCGGATTACCAAGACCAGCTGAAATCCCCAGGTACTGCCAGGGTCCCGCAGCAGCTGCGTAGGACTGGGCTGGGCTGAGAGGCATTGGCAGAGCCCAGGGCTGAGGGGACACCAATGTGGAATAAATTGGGTCACTTCTGCCCAAACAATCCCTGCTAAGTTTAACCTCTGCCTGAAAACACTTTTAGGCTTTAAAATACATCTGACACGTTTATTTACGTATTGATATAGTAACATACTTATATATTCATATACTTATGAATATATAATACAAAAAATTAGTATATCTATTAATTTATTTCATCTTGCTATTGGGATGATCAGTGCCTGTCTGTAGCAGGTCACCTTCTCTCTGCATGGGCAGGGGTCAGTCCCTGGGGAAGTCCTAGGTTCTGCTCCAACCCCCCAAGCACCACAGAGGGCTTTGGGGAGCCCAGCAAGATGTAGAGGTGATGGGGTGAGCAGCCTGGGGTGGGTATTTCCACGCTTGCCAGCACCATGGAAAGTCCCTGGGAGAGCAGGAATACCTTGCCAGCAGGATGTACTGTGCCAGTGGTCAAGGAAGTAAAAATAAGACAAAGATGTGGGATTAGGAACACAGATCTATGGGACATGAAAAGAGATAGGGGAGATGATCAGAGACCATCAGTGCACACTGCTGAAATTTCACACCCCAATGGCTTGTTTTCACAATGGGAGGGGAAAAAATAGCCCTAAAAATTATTCTGTCAGATGCTTTTGTATTTTGAAGTTTCCGCTCCCAGTATTCAGCAAGTTTGGTGTTTGCTGGGAAAATAATTCCTGTGACATATTATGTGCGGCTTTTTCAAAAGCTGCTTCTCATGCTGCCGTATGATCTGTTTCTCTAACCCGAGGTGACTGCTATTGCTAACAAGTCCTGGAGAAATCCAGTGCAATTGCTGGAATGATTTTACAAACTGTTCTTGTAACAGCATGGATATATGTGAAAAGAAAATAATTCGGCAGCAGCCCAGGCTTTAGGGTTTTGGTTGAACAACTCACAGCTGAGGTGGTTTCTGTACATGGTTAAATCCTCCCCCAAAAAGGCTGGGGGATCTTCTACATTCACAATGAGTCGTGATGCAGCATAATTGCTACTGTCAATTTAAATAAACAAATCTGTGCCTGGCACCTCTCCTCTGCTTTGTCTTCCCTTTTCTTCCTCCTGAAGGCGTAACCTTACGACCCGATGTTTATGGGGACAGAGGACTACAAATTTATTACAACGTATCCGACAACAAAACCTGGGAAGGTTTAGTGACAACTCTTCACACTTTTCTGACAGGTAAAAACAAAGTTTCTTGCATAAAACTGAAAAAAGGTGCTGCCTTATCTCCCGTACTAGGTCTGAGCACCTTAACTCAGTGCTTCCATTTTACATTTGTCCTTCTCGAATCACAGATTTTGAGTGGAAAGTGCATCTTCTGAAAGGGATGAGCAAATCACCTCATGAATCTATAAATCAAACGTATGTACACATCTATTAAAATCCAGGCTCTGCTTCAGGGCTTTTACTTTGTTTAATCCCAAACAGCCTTAATAAAATAGACCAATAGAAAGTCTGAAGGAAGAGGGAGGACAAAAGGTCTTCAAAACTAGTCTCATCTAAATTAATCTAATTAATTCGTCTGTGACTACAAACATCAAAGTGCCATAATAAATCTCATAAAGCTGTTGCATGGTGTCAGCAGGGAATACCACCAAAGTAGGTTATGTGCTCCATTTGCCTGTTCATGTCTTAGCACATTTACATTACTATTGAGCCTTAATATTGCAATTCTTCACGTTTCTCACGCACATATTGAGAAAAATTGTATTTGAAATTGACTTTATAGCTATCAACACAAACTGCCAGTCAACTCAATTTGGTCTCTTTTCTTTTGCTTTGCTTGGATATCCTAAAAAAATCACAACAAAACTGAACCAAACCCCTAAACAGTTTAAACTTTCCTTGTTCCATCTAATCCCAACTTCACTCGAAGTACAGTCTCCCAAGACAGAATCTCCAGCCTGATGTTGGGATGTATAATTTGCATATGAAAAGCTTCAGAGGGGATTTTTTCTTTCTTCCTTCACACATCTAGCATATACACCAGCTGCTCAGCATCTGAACATCAACTGCACCAATAACACATACTTCATCCAGGACACCTTTGATGGCCCGAATAATACAAAACTATCCTGCAAATTTACCTCAGATATGCTTCAAAACTGCTCTGGCATCACAGATCCAACTTTTGGATTTCCAGAAGGAAAACCCTGTTTTATTATAAAAATGAACAGGGTAAGTACAAGTTCAAGGTGCTGAGCAGAAAAATTTAGGAGTAGCTTGAGTCTCCACTGGGGAGCTGCTGTGTGTCTCTGCTGCCATGGGTTCTAAACTCTGCTTTGTACTGGGAATCAAAAATCATGTGCTTTTCCCTGACAGACCTCTGGAGTTACCAGGGAAATCCTGGGACTTTTTCACCATCCCTAGGAAAGTAACACAGGGCAGTGATCTCTGAACTGCCTCTCTACAGCTTTGGGTTTAGTTTAGTTTAGTTTAGCTCAGTTTAGTTAATGTCTCTGTAAGGTTCTCATCCCACAAACTAGCACCAGAAGAGTTTCCTCTTGCAATACCACAGCCCTGTGCCTTCAGCTGAGGCATCAGGGAGTGACAGTAACTGATGTGGTTTCAGAGGGGTGATATCTTATTTCTCCACGCGGCAAAGAAAATTTTTAGAAGAACCTATAAAACCAAAATTCAAACCTGGCAGATATTTTTCTCAGGGAAAACCACCAACATCTTTTTTGGAGAGGAATAAAGGGAATTTCCAATGTTTTAATTTTTTTCAGGACATAGACAAAGGCATAAGCACTTTGGTTTTGGGTAAAATTCTGAGCCTTCTGATTCACTTTCAGTAGAAAGTGAAGAGCTCGAATTCTCCTCCAGTTTCTGATAGACAAAATCATTGCGTTTTTGTTTGGCTTGCACCTCAGGCATTTTCAAGAATCTGTGCAAGCCCTAACTGAGAGGGGAACTGTGCCCCTGATTCTGGCAGTTGAAACGGGCTTTTTCCAAAAATGCCTTCTCCAGCAAGACTGAGTGCCAGCCCCAGCAGGGAAAAGACACCTGGATAGTGACCAGGGGGCTTCACCTCCTTTCACCTTTGCTGTTACAGGATGCAACCCCACTGGTTTTGTAGGATCACACCAGCCCAAGGGTTTTTCTGCCAGAACCAAGGTTTTCTAAGGAAGATAAGATCAAAAGCATGGAGATTCAGCTTTTCCTTTACCGACACACAGTTAACTGCTTTAAGAGACCCCTGGCTGCCTGGGCATCAGCAAGGGCAAGTGGTATGGGTGGGTAAATGAGCTGGACTCGGAAGAGGTGCAGTGCTACTTGCTCTGGGCAGGCTAAAGCCCATCTGCAGTGCCCATCCCAGGCAATGCCGAGTCCTGCTTCCTAAATATCTAGCCACAACAGTTTTTCACCCACATAAATGAGACAATTTGTTTGAGAGAGTCTTACACGAGAACACGTTAAGCATCCTTTGAAGCTCAGTTCTCAAATAATTACTTGCTCAGTTTTATCTCAAAACAATTTCCAAGTTGACCAGATATGTGTTTTCTTTTTCAGATAATCAAGTTTTTCCCTGGCAATGGCACTGCACCAAGGGTGAACTGCACATATGTGGTAAGGGTATGAGGTCTGAGTCTCCCACATTTCAAGCACTGCACCTCAGAGAGCAAGAAAGTGCAGTGGTGATCAGAAAAAATACACTTGCAACTCTGAAAATCAGATCCAAAATACTTGGAATAGTCTCAGTTCTCTGCAAGTTCTTGCACCAGCAGATACGCTAAGGAAAAAAACCCCCAAGTTTGCTTTATTTTAAATCACCTGAAACTGTGTATTTTCGTGCTGCAGAGAACATCTGCGGTTTGCTTTCAGCTCCCTGTAGCGACGTTCACGCCTCAGCACAGCTCCCTCAGGCTCTCAGCAGGTCCAACTCACTGAATCCCCAAGTGCCATCAAAGGACACTTGCCTGCTTTTCTTGGCAATAGTCACAGCGGGAAATTCCCACTTTTATTTGAAAAATAAGACTAGTGCTAACAGCCTGCTGAACCTGAGCTTTAACACACACTTAGCAGCCCTAAAACGCTTGCCTCGGGCTGGCCGATGGTTTCCTCACCAACAGAGCTCCTTCCTCTCTCGTTTCACACACAGGGTGAGGAGTCTCGCCCGCTGGAGGCGGATTACTACCCCGTGAACGGCACCTTCAACCTGCACTACTTCCCCTACTACGGGAAAAAGGCTCAGGTGGGTGCTTCTGTATTTAACTTTTTCTTCTTTCTCTTCGTGGAAGGTGAAACATATGGAGCATCCCTGCAATCCTATGAGAACTGCAGAAGCTATTTTTAAAACTTCATTTTTAAACTGGTAGCATAAAATTAAAGTATTTTCTTCTTTTTTTTTTAAATTTCTCCTCCTAGCCCAGCTACAGCAATCCTTTGGTAGCTGTGAAGTTTCTCAACATTACGAGGAATGTAGAACTTCAAATAGTGTGCAAAATCATTGGAGCTGGAATTACCTTTGATAACGTTCATGATCCGTATGAAGGAAAAGTGGAATTTAAATTGAAAATAGAAGACTGAGCAGCAACAGAGACACTTCTGAAAAATGTATGAAGAGTAAACTTAACTATTATCACACCCATCTATATTTATTTTCTCACTATGGTTCCCATATAAATTACAGTGCAAAGAGACATTTTCTACTGCAAGATGACCTATAGAGCTAAAAATCAAGATCCTACTCTCAGTGTGTAAAGATGAAGATTGTCTTGATGTACATAGCTTAATATTTCACGGCTACAGTATGCTGCTGCCTTCATGCAAATATTTGTACAAAACAAGTTTCCCCCAAAGGGTGCAGCTGTGCCTTCAAAGAACATAAGTATAGACTCAAACCATCATTTTCAATCACTTTTCCAACTATAATAAATAATTGATGTATGATGCTAAAGCTTGGTTATTGAGAAATAACTAGATAGCTTGAAAAGGAAACCAATACTCTGAAATACTAGCAAGTAATTCAATTTTTAATCTCTCTTGTATAGGATGTACAAAAGTGTTTTAAAATTATCTGCATCCCAACGCACTGGCTTTTTGCACTCGTCAGCTGAGTCAGATTTTTTTAGTTGACAAATCAAATGACTGCAAAAGAAGCAAACTTGAAATCTGTCCTCCAGCTTACAGATTTCACTGTACCACTCACCTCTATGTACATAACCTAATAAAAATGACTGGTAAGACTGTAACACCCAATTACATCCAGGAAACTGTTCATTTAACTAGAGTTCGTAATTTGTTTGGGGTTTTTTGTTCGTTTGGCATTTTGTTGTTGTTTTGTGTTTGTTGTTTTTGTGATGGCTTTATTTGTTTTATCCAGTAGAATAACCCTGTATTGCAACGATGAATTTTGGGTTACTTGGAGTAATCTGGAAGATGCTGAAATAACACTAAATCTTCAAGTGAATCTAAAATTTGAGAGGTCTGACTCTATCACATATGATACAAAGAGACAGGATTGTTGTGTCTGTATAGTATGCTTATGTTACCTGAAGTCCAGGATGCTCCAGCCAGAGAATAAACACTGCACACAAAAACCCCAGATCTTCAAGAGCAGAAATCATTTTACACCTTCACTGCCTGGACACTTCAGAAAGCGAGAAGATGTAACAGATCTGTAACAGATGTAGTACAGTACATCTCCTGCACTACAGTGACATTCAGCCAGCCAGCTTGCAGACAGAATCCAGTTGGAGGGGAATATTTCCTCTTTAAAACCATAAATGGTATTTGACCCTTTCTTAGAAAAACTCTGCATTACAAAACCAGTAAGAAAATGCTTCCTCATATAAAACCTTTTTTTTCCCCTTGGTCTTTCCTGTTTCAATTTTTACAGTGGGGCTTTGCCTTTCTTCTCAGAGACAATGAAAATCAATTTTATATCCTTTTTGGAACACAGGTCTCCCCTTGTGCATCTTTCCAAAATAACAGAGAAAACAATAAAATACTTTTGATAACAAAATAGTAACTCATACTCAAGGTTAGTTCTGTGTGGTTTATAAACAGAATATTTAAGTATTTCCAAGAAAACCAAGAACTCTTCCCTTGGTGCTCTAAAAGACAGAGGCAGACTCTCTGCTTGACTGTATTTTGTATCTACAGCTTGCACTGAGCTGGGCAAAGCAGTGGCACAAGCTCACATTCCAGTCAGCCGTGAAACCACACCACAGGAATACACTGAACAAATTCCCCATGGATTGTGCACCTACAAAGCCAGCTTCAGAACAACAGCCTAGACCAGCTTCACAGGAAGACCTGTGATGGGATAAATAAAGGAAAGACTGAAGCATCCTTGTGTTGACCAAACGATGATGCATTCTGATGTCAAAAAAATAATCCACCAGATCTGGTTCTCTACACACAAAGATTGTCATCCTGAAGTTAAATGTTTCTTGAACTTTTTAGTCATCTGAGATTACTCTCTTTCTTTACTGAAATCAGAAATAATAATAACAAAGAGCAAGGTTTGTGGCTAGTGTAGCTGAAGTAGAAAAGTGTAGTTAATATTAGCCTGCCAAGTGTATTAATCTGTGTGTAGTCAGTATTTGCCCAAACCCCAAATGCAAGCACACTAAATAGCAGAATGCCCATCATGCAAATACTTTGTAACACCAATTACTGCATGGCACAGCCCAACACTATGTACAAGCGTGTCACCTAGTGAGCACAGCTGCACTTTGGAGACCTAAAAATGACAGCAGTTACAAGATACAGACCAAAATAAGCACATGGGAAGGCAAACAGGTAGGTCATCGTGCCCAAGGAACAAGAAGCATGACTGGCAAAAGCAAAACAAGCTAAAAAGCAGCTGAATCCAGGGGAAGGAGGGCAAGAGGCAGGAAACACCAGCAATGAGAGGGAAGAAATTAAGACAGACATTTCCTCTGTCTAAGAGCTCTCCAGCCTCATCACCTTCGCCCCGGGGACTGAGAGGACCTCGGCCACCAGTGCCAGCTGTACAGCAGCAGCTGCAAGTTACTGTGTAGGCACAGTTAAATTAGTGTCACAGACTGACAAGCATTACAGACTAACAGTTGCATACCCATACCAATAATAATTATTACTATGCAGGAGCTAACCTTAGCACAAAGTGTGTCAAGGAATTAATTCAACAGCTTTGTTTTCAAATTTGAAACCAGACACATTTATCAGTCTCTTAACCACTTTCACTGCAAGAGTCCAATTCCTTGAAACAGAGATACACACACGCTCAAGAACATACATAAATATATACATATGTGTATCTAGGTATATCCAGATACAACCATATACACCGATTATACATAAATTCAGCTGCAACATGAGCAGTACTTGATTAGACCAAACAATATAAAATGGGGAAAAAAACCCCGTCAGGCTACATGGGAAACCGAAGCAGCAGATTTAAGAATTAATTGCAAGCAAATGCAAATTTCTGAGTTTAGTTAGACGCATATCAACTAGGATGGGGATGGGTGGTTAGTCCGTGCCTCTGGAGCAGTGGAGGGGCCAGGAAGGCAGTATCAGAGACCACACAGTGGCTCTCAGTCCCAGACTCTCTACCCTTTTTTCCTACCAACTGTGCAACAACAAGGTTAGCCAGGAGAAAAGGCACAGGGAAGGCATAATAGGCCATGAAAATAATACATTAACACCATGAATTTTTATATCCAATAAATTCTAGTTTCCAGACTTATCTGCTAAAGGTGTTAAATAAAACTCTTGAAGATGAGTGCGAAGAGAACAGAAACACAGCAGTTACTCTGAGATGCGCTTTCCTCTCCACACCTTCTTATGAATATTCATGGTAGTAGTAAATTACTGAAGTGTAAAGCCCTAATGCCTGTTATTAAAAACTATGAATAGAAATTAATAGAGTGGAGAAAAACACTGAATACAAGCAACTTGATGCTAAAGGACTTTGTGCTATGGCTATGAGACTACAGCAAGTTCAAAGCCTCCTCCACCTTTCAGAATTGCCAAGTACTAGACATTAATAACTGAGTCTTTGCTTAATGGTCTCATATGATGTCATTGCTATCGCACTTGGGAATTCCTCCCACCATTTCAAAGCGTTGTTTTTAATCTCTTACCTGTAATAAAAGTCAAGCAGAGATTGATTCTGCAACAAATAAAGCTGTCTAACCATGTGCTACTTTCAGTAATTGGATGTAAAATAACAGCTACATCAATAATGCTTGCAGAAAGTATTTTCTGCTGTGCATCTAAGCTCCCTTCACAAGCCTCATTTCTTTCAGGCACAAAAGCTCGAGCTCAAACAAGATTATTTTGTTTAAATAAATATGTGCATGAAAGAACAGGTGCCTTTTTCTTCAATTTGATTTGAAAGACTTTTCTCACTAGGGATGAAGACTGTTCACTTTTCTTCCAATTTTTTTTTTACCAGAGTGATAACAATGGATGCTCTGAACTTCTCATTATTTTAAGACCAGAAATTGGGCTGAAAATTCCCTTTTTAGGGTCCTGCTACACCTCTGAGAAAGAACTAAATTCTGGGGAGACACTTGGAATAATACCCTTCATTCATTAATGTGTGTATTTACGTGCAGTCCTACTATTACCAGTGTGGGAATGTCATCATTCCAATTAAAATTCTAATAAAATGTTCCAGGGGTTTATTACTATCATCAGCCAGGTAACTCATTTTAACTACTTGTCTTGGGATGACTTTATGCT
>VZTA01012149.1:0-20627 GCA_013398855.1 Mohoua ochrocephala
TACACTGCAACCCAGGACAGAAGGAAATACAGTCACAGGTTGTTTCTGACAGTTTTTGTCGTACTGACATTAGTCTTTAAGTTCTAGTATTATAAATTTAGAGGACATTTATTTCCTGTACTGCTTACTTGACTATGTTTATCTCGTCACTTGACAGAAAATTGACAATTTGAGATTAAAAAGAGCACAAGATGTCTTGTGAAAATAAGTATGGTTGGAGATGGAGGTCTACAGGTTTCAGTGAACGGGTATGGCCTGAAATATAATGTCATGGCTGCATTACTACCCTGGTTCACTATACATATTCTTCAATCTTCCATGTAATTGCTTGTCAGTAGTGCATTTATTGAAATATCTGATATTTTTCAAATTTTCAACGCATCCTTATTCTGCATTTCTCTCCAAAGGGAGAACAGTGTATTACACAAAGTGTTTTGTTCTGGTAGGAATTTCTTTGTTGTATTGTTTGGGGTTTTTTTCAATCTGCCTTTCAATACACTTTTTGGAAAAGCCACCCTGAAATCGAATGCTGTGCTGGGATCAGAGTTGTGCCTCTGACTCATATTGCTTCCCAGGAAAGGTCTAATCCTCACAAAAATAATTTATATCTTTTGGTATTTTCTACCCACTAGTTCTTCTCACTAAATAATCACGGTTAAACAACTTTCTTTATGATTTGTAATAATTCTCCATTCGTAGTCATATAACATTAAATACTAGCTACATAAAATCAATGGGAGAACATGTTTCATGATAGGGGGAATGTATCATGATAACAAAATAACATTTTGTAAAATGAATTCAGATTATTCTCTTTGAGGCTACACTTTGAATGCTTAGCAGTTTCTGGCTTGCATATAATCTAGATATTGTTATGTTCTGTTTGAGTATAAAATCTCAAAGTTATTTTAGTAGTAAAAGCAATATACTATGTATTTTTAAAAAGTTCCTTTTTCCATTCTTGGAAATACCAAAATCTCATGTGACAACTTTTCTTCCTTCAGATAACAGTGGAAAGCATGCTGGAAAGCATATTCCATAATGAGTCATTTAGTTGGTACATTTGGAAGTTTTTCCTCATTTAGAATATACATAACTTCTGTGAATTTATTCATTATGCATGAGTAGCCAGTCATTCTTACTTTTTTTAATGACTCCAAATTGAGTAACAAAATGTTTTGTATCAAATAACTGAAAACATGTTTTTATTCAACGAAACAACTAAGTACTAAATCTTTATAATTTTGAAAATATTTATAGGTGATGCTGGACACTGAGCAAATACAATTTTTTTTGCTGAATGAAAATGTGTTTGAAAAGCTTGCTATTTTTTCAATATATAAATACTTATTCCTATTATTATTTCTTAATCTGCTACTTTTGACCAGATGGTTGATAAGATGGTTTCTTAGATAAAAGAATTACATTTTACAGAATGGATTTACATTCTCAAGGATATAAACTGATTGAGGTTTAGATTCTGCATGTACTGCATTGCGCAATTTTGAAATCCGCTTTTTGAGCAAATTCTTAATTCCAGTGTAAAAAAAAATCAAATATAATTCATAAATTGTACCTTAATGTGAATGATTGTCTCTGTTTTATGTAATTTCTTTTACTCTGCCCCTAATTTCAGTAGACTGTGTGAAAGGGATTCTATCTTGAAGTATATGAATGCTCCTATTGAAGATGTGCCTTTAAAATAAAACGCGGACATTAGCGAGAGCTGCCTGTTCTACCCCAGCTTCACAAAGTTTCTCTCCATAATATACAGAAGCTCATTCCACGTAGTGAATTGAATGAATTACGGAGAGCCATGAAAGGTAACTTCTCCATCCACGTGAATACACATTTTTCACCAGTAATACCTTAGCCTTTAGTCTTAAAGCTTATCACTGTCAAATGTTTATCATTAGCACACTGCACAAATGGCCTCCATGTCCTTTATGTAAGTGCCAAGACAGAAAAATGTTAATTTCTTTCAGATATCAGGAAAAAAATAAGCCTAAAAAGCACAATAATACATTATAGTGTATGACGTAACGCCGTTATAACTTGGGAAAAGTGCGTTGCTGGTTTCTCTGGATATGAATTAGTCTTCCTGTCTTACTTTAAGTATCTTTGTGTGATGCTGACTCCTCATGAGGTGGAAAAAAAAACACCATGAAGGAGGATGATGCTAAGAAAAGAAATCTCACATTTTTTATTTTCAGCCAATAACACCAATACCTAGGCTGGTAGCCACTAAGTTCAGAAATACAATTTCTGGTCACAACATGATGATCAAACTGACCAACAACATGAAGAAAATCCTATCAGCTCAGTTGTTTATTTCTATATGAAGACTTTGTCTTTTTTTTTTTTTTTTTTTTTTTTTTTGTAGAGCTCTTTAATAAATGCAAAGCAGTGTCAAAAACAACTGGTGTTAGAATTTTTTTAGAACTGCATATATCTTCACCAGAACAAATGTGAGAAAATATAGGAATTATGGACTTCCCTTTTCCATACATAATTGCTGACAGTAGCTTACATCTCATCCATCACACTAAGCTATGACTGCATTCAATTAACTTAATATGGTGTTAATGCAATATGGAAGAGGTAGCACTCATTCATCATATTGTATTATAGCAGTAACACAGTGGTATTGTATTAGACTGATGTAATAAGGTTCTTAATAGAAGGCAATAAAACTATTATCAGGAAACTGCCATTAATACCTGGGATTTTTAAAGGCCATTTCTGTTGTGCTTGTAAATCTTTTACTCGCCAAGATGCAATAAGAAAGACCCTCTGAGACTGCAGAAGCACTTGAGTATGTGACATTATGAATGTGCTATTTTTGGCTTTTCAATGGAGGAGCACATCTTATAGCACCTAATAAATCTGTGCTGAGACTTGAAAAGCATATTTTTCTGCTGAACAGTAGGCTGTAATACAGTAGAGATATATAAAAGGTCGCAACGGGTTCTAAATATTTATTCATTTTTCTACGACATCAAGGCCAATTCCTTTTTCTCTCTACTAGGAACAAAAAGAAGGGGTTTTTGTAACCTCTATTTTTTTCATAAAACATACTAGATTTTTCAAAAAACTTTACTTTATCTGTGACTTTATTCCAAGAGAAACAGTTTATGTTAGAGTTTACACATGCTTTATGTTTGTTAAATAGACTTGGATTAAACAAGGTTTATATTCAGGGAACCAAACCCAACTGATTGCTTTCACTATCAAAATACTCTGTAAAAGTGGAACTTCAAATCATGTCTCATTTGTCTTCAGAAAGACACAGATATCCTTATACTCCTGAATGATTTAGTTTGGAGTTTTTTTGGCGGTTTGTTTTTTCCCAAATCATTTGTCAGAGATTTATGGCACAACATAAGCTTGTGCAGGTAAGATTTTTTTGTCAAATCATATTGATTTTGTTCAAAACACTAAATTTATGTCATAGCTGTATTAATCTTCTGTAATTTAGTCTCACATGACATTATGCAATATACAAAATTTATATTAATTTTATCAAAGTATGAATACTAGACTGGTATATTAGGAACATATAGAACGATATTCTACCATGTGTTTCAGTTTCATCTAATGCAACCCTAAAATGAAACCTGTTGTTCCAGATAGAGCAAGTCCCTCTGCATGGGGTTGAACCAGGGCTTATTAAATGCCGGTTAAAAAAAGGGAATATTTTTACAGTGCTGGCCAATTCCTGTCTCTGCCTCCCAATCCAGGCATTATTTCCTCACACTGGTGGTTCTGATGGATGTTCTTGCATTCCTCACTAGGTTCATAGACCTAGATAGCACTGTTGTGTGAAATGATCTTATTTCAATTTCAGTTTGCTGTGAAGATTCATGCAAAGGAGAAAGGGTACTGTCTATATTCAGTCCCCACTAGCCTGGATCACTGTAACTACATGCAAAGCTGAATGCCCAGGCTCCCTGGGGTATAGGCCTGTGTCTTCCACAGCTCAGCTCTTTGGCTTGCTCCAAATAATTTTATGTTATATTTTAAGTCTCTGATTCCAATTTTCCAAATAAATAATCATTACATTGAATCATGTGAATGGTTAAAATTACATATGCTGGGAAAGAAAAAAAAAAAAGATAGAGAGTTTTGGAGTGAAAATAAAGATGCGGAAGTCCTCTTTGAGATATTCCATGCACTGTTCTCCCATTTCCTTCCCCTCCCTAACCCCCTCAAAAAAAGGCATCAAATAAAAACAAAAGAAAAGAAACAAAACTTTCAAATGAAATCTGACTAATCCAGAGTTAGGTAAATAAATAAAATTGTATTTCCCAGTTTTGAGAAACTCTACATAATGCTCCCATTCCATTTATTCTTAATCTTTTTTCCCTCCTAGAAATATAGATATAAAATATATCCCACTTTAATCATATTTCTAACATAAAATTTAAAAATTTTATTTTTCATAAATCTGTCTAAAGGCTAAACTTGTGATATTGAGCTGATAATTACTGCAGAGAAAAAAAATGCATCTGTCTTATGACAGAGAATGTTTTCTGAATAGATTTATCACAAAGACAGAGAACTGGATAAATATTCAAGACAACAATATTCAGCAGAATCCTTTGTCTATCTTCTTCACTGGTTGCTCAAATTCACCTAGCTGGAATACCAAATATGTGCTCATGCTTTCTTATTGCGTGAGATGTGGTTATGAAAGTGGTTTTGCATATTGATCTGAAGGTGCCTTAGATACATGAAGAAGAGACCAAATTCAGTGAATACAGTAGTACATCCTGCTTTCTGCACTGTGAAAGTAACAGCATCAGTGTTTCCTCTCTTGCTTCTCCATAAAGCAAGTCTAGGAACAAATGTGGAACGTAGTAAATAGTCCTATCGTTATCAATTGAATCTGCTGAATGAACAATTTATAAGCATGAAAAATGAGATGTTTCAAAGTATTTCATCTAAGATTCTGATCTGAAGGTTGTCATGGTCAGCAGGTGTATGCTTTTGCACATGTGTGCACTCAAACATGCAATTTACCTTTAGAGAATTCTTGCACTGAAATCTTTCAGAGTGAGTCCAAGGAAAAAAACCAGGATCCTTGGCCTTGATTCAGGAATGCATGTAAGTCCATATCTATTCATGGAGAGGCCACAAGCATGCACTTAAAGGAGTCCTTCCTAAATAGGTTTAACATCTGAGTCAAGATTACATGTTTTCTGGAATCAGAGCCAAATATATTAATTTCCAGTATACAGACTACCCTGAAACATGAACTGTATATAAAGAAAGTAAACTTAAATTCAAAAGAACATAATGTACTTTGACATTACAATTATCCCTGAACCTGACGGGTTCCAGGGACATACTGCTTTTTATTGGCTACTGTTAAGGGTAAACTGAAAACAAAAAATCTACTGTCCCAACGTCTTTGACAGTGGCTAGTTGAGACAGAAGAAAAGTAAAATAAATAAATAAATAAATAATAATTTAAAGACTTATAGGCCTTGATTTACTACTTCTGAGGATTCATGGAATCATATAATCATATCATTCAGTACTGAAAACTACTAACATCAAGGAAGAATCTTAGAATTATTTTTTGTTCCCTCATAGCAAGAAATAAGAGGTAACTTCATAGATAATGAAATTTCACCCAAAGGAAGACAATAAGCAATTCCAAAGGGTGGTTTCTAGTAGAACATCTATGGGCTGACACCCAGTGAGGTACTTTTTGCTCAAAAACAGACAAAAAAGTGATGTGGCTTGCCCATATTACAGTAATAGCACCAGATTATAATGAGGAACAGCAGTAATTACAGAGAACACACATTTCAAATGCCACCAGTTTCTCACTAATGCTGCTCTTTCCCATATATCTTGTGTTGTGGGGAAAATTGGAGACAGCTGTGGGAAGAAAGCTGTGTCAGATCAGGATGAGACCCCAGCAGGTGTCTGAGAGACCTGATCCAGTGCCATTCAATGTTAGTCTGTGAGAGTATCCTGCAGGGTGCATATTTTGGGAAGGAGGGGTGGTACAGACTTGGCAGTGTCAGATTTACAGTTGGACTCAATGATCTTAAAGGCCTTTTTGCAACCTAAATGGTTCTCTGATCCTATGATTCTATCTATAAAGTAATTAAATTATTACCTTCTCACCTATATAACATTTAGGTGGCTGATAAGAAAAGTAGTTAAATAAATCAAAAGCATTTTTTGCTATACTTAAAATCAAGAAGTTCTCTAAGCAACACGTTTCTGCTATACTCTTATTAATAAACTATTCATAGCACCTTAGCTTTCTTTGTATTCCTATTTATATCTTCTGTAGGTTCTCCTAGCAAAATAGCATATCTACCATAGTGTGATGTCCTTCTAAAATCACAGGCTTCACTGAAAACCAATTTTTTGTGAAACACTGTATTTACTGAACTTTTTGTGAAAAAATGCATTTACTTAACTTTCTTACTAATTTTGCAATTCACAACCTGTAGCTTCCTTACCTACATGCAGTGTTTAATGATAAATTAATAGTAGCTCAGATGCTATTTTTCTTGTATCTTATTTACAAAGAATCTCTTCTATTAACATTTTCTAAGAGTTGGAGAAGTACCTGTGCAATAAATCATCTGCTCCTATTTCATTCTATGTGATGCTACTGGATCTTAAAACAAAATCTGTGCTATTGGGAAGAATATGCTTCAATATGATTTGGATCAGTCCTAGAATAATCCTGCTGTTCAGGTGATATAATCTCACAGACTTGTTGTGTTCAGAGGTTTTAGATAATCCTGTTTTAGATTACATGTTTGTATTTTCCTGAATCTGAGTAAGAGATTATATACTGAAGAGGAAATTTGCAAACACTTCTCTCTGCCTCAGACTCAGAATACTATTAACGTAAAACAGTCTGTTTCAAAATATGAAAAAAAAAATCATTGGGAATTGTTTAAAAGAATTTCTTGCATACAAGAATCACAAAATCTATGCTTATGTTGTATAAATATGAAATAAGCCAAATAAGTAAATTATTCATCTTGCTTTTAGATGAAAATCTCCCATCTCCAGCTGATTTTCTTTCATGTTTGAGCTTCCTAGATCTTCTAATTTGACTTTTTTTTCCCAGCCTAGCAACCATTTTCCTCAGTTGGCCTTTTATTTTTAACCTTTACAATTTGTTTTCTACCTTGAAAAGTATTTATCTTACAGACTGATTTAGGAATCTCTCCTAATTCAGGTTCTGATCAAAAAGTGCACTGAAGTCAGCTGTAATAACCTTTGTCCTGGCTCCAGGCAGACAGTATAGAACAGGGTTAAGGATTAATACAGATGAACATTTCTTCCCAACCTCCTCTACAAAAGGCACATATTGAACAAAAAAAAAAAAAAAAAGAAAAAAAATCAAGCTTTAATGAAATAAAATTGTTCCCAAATTCAGGCTGAACTGACAAAGGTGTTTTGCCTAAAAACACGGGGCTTATTTAGTTTAAAAAGTAGAATAAAGAAAACAAAAGGCGTTTTGAAAATCAACACAGTCTTTTCTTGAAATAAATTTATTTGGGTGGTTTCTAGCTAACACTGAATGAGTTTACAGCTGCAGCGCAGAATACTTTTGTGTCCCACTGATTGGAGATTAATATAAGGCAAGCATCTAATGTTCTACAAATCTGTCATTGCTTTCCTCCTTGCTTGCCTTCACTGGCTATTTCTACTCCTTTCACTGCTCACCTTCTACCCTGCCTTATCATTTTCCTTGAAATTTTTACTGGTTATTATATATAATTTGTATGTGTTAGAAATTAAGCATCCTTGTTTACTTTACTTTCTTGAAGAGTTTATCAGCAAAAGTCTTTATCTCTTCTTATTACTTAAAATGCACATACCTATGAATGACTATCTAGTGAAATATTCTGAATATGTTTCCCTATGTAAAATACTATTAACACTTGTTGGAAAACAATTTTTTTCATATAAACTCCCTAAATGCTATCCTGTGTGCAATCACATATGTTGTTTCAACTAAGTTCCACTCAGCTTCAGTGGAAAGTTGTAGTAAGTTCTACTTAGGTTCAGTGGAAATTTTTCTTCTCAGGTTTGGTTTTTTTTTTTTTTTTGCACTCCTAGATTAAATTGGTTGGGTTTTTTTCAATATTTGATCCGTGACATCAATAAACTGGTTTTCCAGCTTTTGTGGTCTGAGACCATGTAGGCTATCAACAGTTTTGCAGGGCTTATCTGTCATCTGGGCTCTGTTTTGTCTTTCCTTTTGTGCCCATTTGGAAATTTTTGTCTGTGAGTTCTATATTGCTATCTGCAACCTTACATGAAAGACATTCTCCAGTCATTGAACAAATTGATCCTTCACATGAGTAAGATAAGGGCTGTACAACACCAGACAGAAACTGACAGACGCTACCATGGATGACATTTGAGCAATGTTATTTTAAAATACTTGACCATTTCATGTTCTATACCCATCTCGGTAATTTCTAAGTGTGTATTTAGGAGTCCCTGTGAGCAGCATACGGATGTAGATTTCGGTTGTAGTGTATATTGAACATCAGGGTGTTACTGACAAAAATGCTCTGTGCAATTCTCTCTGTTGAAGCTCTATATGCTAGCAGTAGCAAGGTAGAACAGACTTAATGACAGTTGATATAAACAGGACTACTTTAGTCTTCTAATATAGACATTCCTCATTGCCACGGTATTGTTTTCCCTCCTGAACTTTCTTTTATGAAATATTATTCCATAGAAATATTACATCATTCACTATATGTATAGGTACTTTGCCTTTTCAATACTGTCTTCCTTCCCATTTCAGTTTACCCCAAGTGCAAGAAAGATTGAAGTGGAAAAAAAAGTGTGTGCATAACTCTCACTGCTTCTTTCTCCATGTATATACACATTATACAACTATATACTTGTTTCGAAAGGGAGCAAGTTAATTTTCTTCATAGCAGCTCATACAGTGATGTGTTTTGGATCTGTGGCCAAAACAATGCTGATAACACATTGCTGAGTAATGCTTACATAGAGTCAAGGTCTTTGTGTTTCACACTGCGCCCCTCCAGGGAGGAGACTGAGGGTGCACAGAACTCTGGGAGGGGACACAGTCAGGACAGCTGACCCAAACTGACCACAGGGATATTCCATACCACATGACATCATGCTCAGCAATCGGAGCAGTGAGGAATAAGGAGGAAGAAGGGATTTTCACTATTTGTCTTCCCAAGTATCTGATTTGTGTGATATCTGGAAATGGGTAAACATGCACCTGCCCATGGGAATTAGTGAATTAACTCCTCATTTACTTTGCTTGCGCATGCAGCTTTTGATTTAACTATTAAACTGTCTTTATCTCAATGCACAAATTTTCTCACATTTACCCTGATTTTTATTATTTTCATATTTTATATTACAATATTATATACTAGCCTCTACCCCATCCCACCGCAGGGGATGGGAGCCAACAGCTGCGTTTACCAGGGCTCGCCTTCAACAAAGGTATATCTACACATCAGCTGTCTTTTCAACTGATAGAGCAATGGTGCTGAAAGAAATAATGTTCACCATATAACATTTGCCTGTTTTGCCAGACAGTACTAACATTATGCCATTCTCCCAGGGTTCTTCTGATGCCTAAAGATTTTTTAGCTTTTGAGATATTTTTCACATCTTTGTAGCTTCGTAGACTGGTAATACACGGTTATATAGCTCCTGGTATTTTTCCTACGCTTTCTCTTAGATTTTAGAGTAGTAAGCTAACCCTTCTAATGCATACTTGGAATTCTGTTTAGCCATATTCTTAGAAGAAGAAGCCTGACAAGGACATTTTGTTTTCCACTAGAACTCAGAAGACATAACAAGAAATGAGACAAAGAAGTCCCTGGAACAACTGCAATGAAGCAGAATCAGGGGGAAATTACCTAACCAACAAATTGGACAATATTTGTAAGATATACTAATTAACTTACCTTATACATATTGAGAAATACTGTCTCACGTGTGCATATAGCCATATTGTGCACCTAAAAGCTTTCAATTAAAGACTTGGTTTGATATTATCATTTTAACACTGTTTGGAAAGGTTTTGTGTTTTATTCCGGGCAACACTTCATTGGCTCACTGGTCCTTGTCACTCAGGAGAAAGGCAGAAAATACTACGGGGCAGTAGTCTTCACTCAGCCAGATTCAGTTAATGAAGTAAAAAACCCCATGAAAATTTGCAGGAAGGAGCTCCAAAAGACGAGTTGTTGCCAGTTTGTTCTTTTGTTCATTGCCGTTTCTTAGCATATTGGACTCTGTGCTTGAATGTTCTTCTTGATATGGATAACCCTTGGGAGCACGGCTCTATTGAGTGATGCTGTTCAAACAAAAAGGCATGTAAACATTTGAAATTTGTTTTAAGTGACAAGTAATGATGATAGTATATCACATGAAATCTATAATCACTACATGTATAAGGTATAATTAAACCACCCCTCTCTCTCTGTATGTCTCTCAGCTCCATCTGTTTGTCCATCATCCATCCATCCATCCATCCATCCATCCATCCATCCATCCATCCATCCAAGATACATTTAGAATATCATATCATGTGTCTGGTATTTTGATTTTTCTTTCCATCAGTAGACAGAGGTCAATCTATAATTGTTGTTAATAATCTATAGATTAAAATTTTTGAAGAAGTCTTGTCCAAACAAGTTCTATTAGTTCCTTTTTGCAAGATTATACTTTGTTGTTGTTGTTAAGGATTTGTCTGGTTCTTTATCCAGAATTTATGTGCTTGCTCTTTGGGGATAGCCGACCTTTTCAGTTGCATGATATACTTGACAATTCAGAGTTGCTGTAGCAGGTAATGGTTTCTGAGTCAACAGAAAGTTTTACTTATGAAATAGGGGTTTTTTTCCAGCGTTTCTGTCTGGGAATAAATATCCAAGCAGTATAGGCATTTTGCTAATATGCTAGTATAAGATCAAGTATTTCCTATGGCTTTGAACATTTTTGAAATTTTATGCCATATTTTCTAAAAAAAAAACTCCTATGAACTTCACTCTGCTGATATAGACAGACCATGGGAAACGGGAGTTTTAAAATATCTGATAAATATTTATTTCAATCAAATTATAACCATTTCTGTACTAGCCTGCCAGCTGAAGTCTTGGACTGAAGGTTTTCCACAGACCTCAAGAAAGAATTTTTTTTTCATCTTTAATTTACTATTTTTTACTTCCATTTTATGCAGAAGTCACAAAGTCCTGGGTTCTGCTGCCCTCTGAATCACTCTCAGGCAGAGAGACAAGTGGTCCCTGGCTCTCTTCTGATTAAAGGCAATATAAGTTTAAGCGCAGTATGCTGCAATATATTGTAATTTTTGACATCAGAGCACAGCATTTCAGTCACTATTCCACACTTCACCTAATTTGAAGTGCCACTAATATTACTTTTAGTGAAGTGGGATGAAGTTATAGTTGGTGCAAAACTTGGCAGCAGAGCTTAATTATACTTTTCAAAGATTTAACTTATCCATTGTGAGACTTTGCTTTGTGACCAATGTATTCCCCCAAATCTTACATAAGCCTTCATTAAAAAAATAATAATCTTAAAATGGTCTGGAAATACATAGAAGCAAAACTGTTACAGAATGACGTCTACACAGGCCAATGTCATGAAAAAAATTAAATTCACAATTGTTTTATTTCCAGTAACATCCTGGTTGTTGGACATTAAGGCTCTTGGTTTCATGCTGTTGTCTACTTTGGGGGTTTTTGTATTTATTTAAGTGATCAAGTGAGTGGCTTTTAATCTGATGTAGCTGCAGTAGAGTGCATAGCCAAGACCCCTGAATAGTTAATGCTACCTTTTATCCTTTATCATTTTCTTTTATGAGCTAAGGGATTGTTCATTCAAATTCCTCTAATCTTCATAATATCTTGACCATTATTACAAATCCTAGCTTTTTGGATAGCATCTAATTTCTTATGAATCTCATGAGTACTGGAGGAATCTTGTTAAATGACAATGGAGCATCACTTTTTCCTCTTGATTTCATTTGTAATTCAGTACTTTAAGTATCAAAACATAGAGACTATTAGCTGTGGATTCAGTCTGCATATTCTAGTTATAGGCTCTTTAATTTTGCAGATATGTGCCATGTACTAATGCCCATAACAAGACGTGACAGGCAGTGTGCTATTATTTATTAAATA
This sequence comes from Mohoua ochrocephala, assembly GCA_013398855.1. Lineage (NCBI taxonomy): Eukaryota > Metazoa > Chordata > Aves > Passeriformes > Acanthizidae > Mohoua > Mohoua ochrocephala. The sequence goes on from VZTA01012149.1 coordinate 12,195, forward strand.
AATCTTTCTTCCTGCAAAAGGAACTTATGAAATAACAAATTCTATTACAACAGCAGTTAGTGTTATAAACAACTTTATTATTTCCTTGTACTCACTTTTACTTTCAGTAACAATCTTTAAGAATTTAAATTTAGTGATACCATTCCACAATTTTTTTTCCCACTAACCCAATTAACTGATGCCCTGGCATTACCTAAAAGGAAAACCACACTTCATCTACTGCAGACAGAACTTCATGACCACAGAGCCACAGGAATTCTCTCTAATACTAAGACGTAGCTCTCCCTTGCATATTTGTTTTGCACTAGATAAAGTTAATGGAGATAATGTGAAATGAAATTATTTGGGGGTTTTTCTTTAATAGTAATTGTATTTCTTTTTAAGTGGGTAGGGACTAATCTTCTGAAGACTATTAAGGAGAGAAATATGATCAATGGCTAGTTCATTAAGATAGGCCACAAGTCACCCATATTTAATTTTCTATTCTGAAACTATCTCTCTGTACCTCCATTGTCTCTGCTTAATGTTAGTGACTGCAAGACTTTCAGGTTTTGCCTACACAGTCTTGGGAATTGAATCCCATTCCATTCCTTGTGTAAATACATGACTGAACCTCTGAACTTGATGGCATCTAGTTGAACTGACATATAAAAGGTAGGAACTGCAGTATTTCAAAAACGCTGAGATTACACTCGTATGAAGCAGGAAATCCTGGGGTCCCACACTCAGAGCTCCCCAGTCTGTAAATGGTTATGCTAAACAGCCCCTATCTTTAAATTACTACAGACAGAGTTTCCTGCTGTAAAATAAACAGACATGTGTGGCGGTGCCTCAGCCCTCTGGAGGGCTGCAGCCGCCCTCGTGGTCATTGGACCACTGCCACCTATGTGTGATTCTCCCTCGTGTTTGTATTCCCTGTTTATTATGTATGTTCGCCGTTCAATATGTATGTCCCCCGGTAAATATTCATTATGTTCTCCAAAGTTCTGTTCACTTCGACACCCCATTGGTTCCTCCCTACCCAGTCCCTCCTTCCCCAGTTCCGATTTGTTCCCCGGTTGTCCCTCAAGTTTCCCTCCGCCCATTTGCCCTTCCCTGACTGGTTGCCCTGTTCCCCTTATAAACCTGGATCTTCAGCTTTCCCGGTATCTTCCCCACTCGGGAAGGACAGCACAGCAATAACAGCAGCCAGCTCCTGTCAGCAGTGGCCGAGCCCTGTGGCCAGGGACGCTGCAGGACATCCGCAGATTCCCTTGAAGAGGGGTGGCTCGAGGGGAGCCGACGCAGTGGACATGTGGTCCCACTGTCTAGAATGGTGCACTGCAGTGAGCCAGTCCTCTGGGACTGTTTGAGGAAAGGATACAGAAGAAGGGGAAATGGATGAGCAGGGTGAGGTGGTACCAGTGGCTGGGCCATCTTTCACGTGATAAGGAAACCAAGTGATCTGAGAGAAAACAGACAGTAGCTAGGTTTTGGGAAAAAGGTGCAACCACCCAGGTGGCTCCTTTTCCTACTTGTCTGAAAATCCTTTCTGCCCCTTCTAGTCATTTTCTAATCTCTCTGGTCATTAGTATTGGTCTGGCTGAAATCTCTGAATGCATTGCTGGCCAAAGAATCCAAAGGGACAGCAGGCCCTGCATTGACACACACCATCCATAGCCTGGATGTGATAGGCATGGAAAGGTGCTTGCAGTGTTGTGGGACAAGTTAAATGCAGAAGGGCATCACAGGATTATGCAGGACTCAGGCAAAACACAGGGTTTTTTTCCTGTATGCCTGCATTGAGGAAGGAGTGCTCTCATTTGGAGCACCTTCTGTGACATTTACATTTGCAGCTTAAAGATCAGTTTTACAAAAAAAAAAAAAAAAGGCCTCGGGATAAACATAGCTATGGCCTCAGCAACAGGGTAAGAGAAAGGAAAGGTAACACAAGGTAAGATAAATAACTTGACCTATATATAGATAGTGTCAGTGTGGTATATAAAAACCCGTTTTTTCTAGATTATACATCAAAATAAAGGGCCCAGGTTCCCATTTGAAGTTTGATAATTTTTTTTTTTCATGTTGTGAGCAAAAGCATTATATTTCCTACATGATAAGAATATGAATAAATACTGGTTAACATTTCTCGAGACTCAGTGTTTTAAATATCTGTCTCCTTTTTACATGACCTCTGTTACTGAAATTATTTCAACCTGATGAGAAAAGTCATGTTTTATTCTCTTGAAGAGATAGAGAATGTCTTGTCATACATCTGGTGAGAGGAGACAGCAGGTTTTTTTAACAGAAGAAATTGGAGAAACTTGCTTTGTAGAGCAAAACCAAACCCAAAACCAAACCAAATAAAGAAAACAAACAAAGTATCACAGTGTCACATCAGAAGAAGTAAAAAACAGAATGAGAGTAGTTCAAGCAAAAAGACAAAGTAGGCAAATGAGCACAAGTTGGCCATTAATAATTTAGTCTGGACTTCTGACAAAAAATTTCACTCTCTTGAATAATGACATTTTTGGAACAGATTGAAGCAGAAACAGTGGGAACTACACAGTACAATGTCACAATTTAAAATTAAGCTTGGAATAAATCATAGGGATGCTCACTTCACTGTAGGATGGAACTTGAAGTACCAACATGTCAGTTTATGCTACTAGATGATACAACTCTGTGAAGTGTAATTAAATAATGCAATGAGCCTATCAGATGACATTTCAATAATAGGGTTTTCTGGGGGTAATACTAACTCCTGGCTTACAATATTTATCTTTGTTGGCCAGGAAGGTCTAAAATTTAAGCTTTTTCAGCTTCAGATTGTATTTTACTGAGTCCTTCTTAATAATAGTTAAATTAATAAGATTAAAAATTTTATTAATACTTATATTTTCCTCATTTGAAAAAATTTTGGAAGATAAAAATATCATGAGGATTTTGTCGGAAGTATCTGGAAAGCAAGCTACTATTGAGCCTCATCCATATATGAAATTGACAAGTCTGGTGGAGGAGAGTACACTATGTGTTTGAAGCATCTTTCCTACAGAGAGAATTATGTAACTAACCAACAGAATAACACAGAAAGAAAAACAAAGAAATTTATTTTAAGACATTCTTAAACCATTCCAGAAAACAAACTCCCAGAGAATTCTCTTTCAGTCCATACAAAGTTATAAATATTTCAATATGAATCAATCTTCACTGAATGCACATAGCCAGCACAATTTTGTCAATGAGAATTTCTGTATGGCAATTAGTTTATCTGATAAGCCCCTTCCATTTAAGTTTAATTTCTATAGTGTGTAATAACCATCTTATAAAAGGCTAACAATATTCAGGCTTTTGTCTTCCTTTCTCATTTACACTTGAAACACATTTACTTTTTCTCACTCTGTGAATAAGAACAGCTGAGAAAAGTGATTTTAGGCTCTAATAGCATAACCTTATGCTATAACCTGACGTCATACAATAAATTATCTTCCAGTTCCCAATATAAACTGATCCAGTTCTTTGTACATAGTAATCCCATCCTCTGCTGTTGGTCTACTCACTACATGAGTTATTACTTATATTTTTGCACAGCAAACTTCTACTATTTGTGTTCATCACTTTGAATTCACCAAACCATTCTTGATGAATTAATCAAAAACTTATTGTTTATCTTCCCTAGAACCACTTTTTCATCACTTTTTCACCATCTTTGTAAGTCTTTATGCGTGGTATTAATTTTGTTAATACTTGTCCTGTGTAATATTATGTCAAATATTAAATCGAAACAGAATTATCTCCTATGTCTTTCTTCCTAAAAGTATTTATATGAAAGAAATTCATGAGATTCCAGGATCCAATTTTATCATGTGTTCCTTTAACTATCCATTTGATTACATGTTTTCTTGATCACTTCTTCAAAACTGATCCTAAAGCTTTACACATCTTAGCAACACAGGTTTTTATATGATGAGAAAATAGAAAAGATGGGATTGACAGCTTAGTAAATGTGTGATTGCTACCTCTTCTGATTTAACAGACTTATTAAAAATCCTCGTCATTACACTTCCAATTTTCTGTGGCAGCTCTCTCCCTATTTAGAAATGGAGATTATCCTTCCTTTCTCCACATCTGCTCTCCTCACCTCGTCACCTCAACACACCTATGTCCTCAAGTTTTCTTTTTAAGTTAGGTGCAATGATTCAATTTCTACAGACTATTTTAAATTATGTCAACCCAGGTTTCAATTTTACAGGCATAATTTTGTGCCTACAGGTAAAGCCAAGAATATATACTTGCACAAACTGCATCTATCATGTGGATATCTATTTATGTAAATTGCAGGCTTTATTGACTGCCAGTACAAAACTGCACCTAAGGTGATTCTTTGGAAAATATGGATCTTAATGACAGCTATGCAGGAGTAAAGAAATAAATTTGTTATTTTATAAGAATTATCATTTCCCCTACATACCTAACGTTTCATTGACTTCTAACACATGGAAATCATTTTTTCTGTTGCCATAACAGACAGATGGTGAGTCAGTCAGATGAGGTACAGTCACAAGCAGAAACTCCCACAAGTTCAGCTGTAAGAAAGGTTCATGTAAAATAATCCTACTTAAACCCAGCACACTCACATTGCACTGAAGTCTATGGATTAGTGTTCTAGGATTTGTTTCCTGTGGGCATAATAGAGACATCCCATCTGTCAAGAAAGGATCTTATAGAGATTAAAAAAAAATAACATTAAATGTTTTATAAAAATCTAGTGGTAAAGAATTACTCTGTAAGAGTGGAAAGTTCAGAAAAGAAGATTTAGCTTTTGCAGAGAATAATAAATTCACTTTCAGTTGATGGCATTTATAAACTAGTCGTCAACAATAAAATAATGTCAATAAGGAGGATTGTGTAAGGACTGATTGTGTAAGGACCTTTTTTATACCTGTTTTTTTATGCCACTGGTTATCTGAAACAAAAAAAGGGTAGAATATAGAATGGTTGCAGATTTAAAAAATGTCTTTATAAACTAAAATATAACTATCATATTACCTATCTAGGAAGATGAGGTCACCAGCAGAGAGACTAAAATGGAATAAAAAGATGCTGGTGTATTCACGACGAGGTGATAATTTACTTCATGTACATGTAGTATGTTGGAAACGCTACCACCGACAATTTGGGCAGCATGGTTTCTCAAAATGCTTAGCAGCTTTAATAGAATTCAGACTTAGCCTTGTCACATTCATGTAAATGTTGAATGTACTGTACAAGAAAACATCAGATTTGAAGTCTGAAGTCAAATGTTATATAACCTCTATCTGAGCTTTTCCTTGTGAGATATTACTTTCAGTCATTGCACTAAGCTCTTGACATGTACTCTCAAGCCAAGTCTGAAGATCCACCAGCTATAGTTAACTTTTAAGATGAACTTTGAAGATTCATCACAATCATGAAAGTTTTCTCCCACAGCACATTCTCTTAGCTGGTTCTCGTGTCCTCTTCCAATTATTTCTTGGCTGAACACCGATTCATCGTGGTTTCAAAGGGCATGTACTTTCTCATATTGTACTATTGCTATTGCTTTTAGGTTAGAATTAAAAAAAAAAAAAAAAAGGTCAAATTCCTGAGATAATGTACCTGAAAAATGGATTTGCTTCCTGAAATTCTTGGCATATAGGCAAAAGTTTCCCAATCAGGTACTGAGCACCTAATTTGAGACAATGGCAATTTAATTACTAAAATTACAAAGCTTCAAGATGCAACTGAAATCAATACAAGAACTTCTGTAAATGCCTAGAGTACAAATATTATAGACTGTTGAACGACCTGATAAAATAAAGCATGCCCAATCTGACTAGAGCAGTGAATATGAGTACCTAGACAATGAAAACCCCCGGTGCTGTGCCATCCCTCTGAGGAACCCAGTATAGTCAGGTACTTAAAGGTCTGTGGCTGTAGAATCAATCAAGCATCTGCATGCAATATGAAGAAGCATGTTAAAAGGCTGATAGATTCAGTGAGTAGGCCACTGGCTTTGAACTCTTAAGGCCCAGTGTTAGTTCCAAGTGTTCTTTTTTCTCTTCAACTCAAAAAGTATTCAGGTTGCAAGAACTTTGTACATTCAGTATTTAATTTATTTCTTCTGTCATAGAGATTTTTAAAAAGGCAAATAAAAAAAGTCATTCACTACAAAATTTATTTCTTGTTCCATCAAAAGACTGAAAAAACATAGACTGAAACATTAGATTTCGTAGAGAAAGTTAGTGGTCAGTTAAACACACATCCGAACTTCCCTGTTGGCATCCTAGTGATAGCAGCAGCAATCGACTATTTGTCAGAATCCATCCCTCTATTTCCCCCCACAGTGAAGGAGAAGTTGAAAGCACCCTACAACAAAGAAAGAAGGTTCAAAAGGTGTATACAGTACTGCATGTAAGTAATCTCAGCATTAAACGCCTGGTGGTGTTCTGCAGAGAGGTAACCTGACACAATTTATATCCTCAGTACGTCAGTGAGTGCTGCGTGGGATTCCCCGTGCTGCTGCTGCTGGGACATGGCTGAACCAGCCTGGATATTGCTCTCCGACACTTCTGTCACACAGTTCACATAACACAGGAGGAGAAGCTTTTTAAAAGCCTGGAAGACAGTATGAATGATACCTTTATTCTTCAATAACAGCATAAAACAAGTTGTAAGAGAAACATTTTACTTTTTCTAAAGGCTGGGCGTTCTTCATAAATTTAGTCCTATTTTCTTTCTTGACTGCATCTAATATTGAAGGAATAGGTTGCACAAAAGGTGCAGTATCGCAACAGAATTTTCCTACCTGCTCTTAGTGTTTCAGAATAAGCAGATTCAGAAAAATGTTTACTTAATATATTCTAGGTGCATCATTCTAGGAATGCACTTATGAGCTAATGAGCATTCATGGCACACTTCTACTCACAAATAGTTCCTTTTTTAATGCTGCTTAATAATGTTAGACAGTAAAACTATCCTTAAAATTACACTTTATACATAACGAATAAATAAAATGAGTGTCTTGTAATGGTAGCGTAGTTTTTATAGTTACAATAACTGCTTTATTCATTCGCAGCTCTGCCATTTATAACTTATGTAGCAACTGTAACTCAGTGAATATGGCTTCATCTATAGCTATCAATCTTTTCTGGGTTATTTTGTTCTTTTTTTCTCATTTTACGAGATGTTACTCTAGTGAAGCTGTGGCTGAATTACAGGAGGCACCTTTTTTTTCTTTCTGATATTCTTTCTGATTAAAGCTCTTTACTCTTTTTAGGATGGGGAGTAAGTCTATCAGATGGTGAATGCTTATGAATAACTTAATAATATTTAGTGAGACACCTCTGAGATCCTTTTTTGGGATTTTTAACTTCACAAAACATCATTCTTTCCACTAGTCTTCATTACTCAGCCAGATTTCTGTAGACTGAATAATCAAGCGTTCAGATGAAAAATTAAATTTAAAATTCAAAACTTTTATAGGTTGAGAAATACCTCATTAGAGAAAGTTAGAGAGTTTATTAGATGAATTTTAGTACTATCCATTGTCACAATTATCCCACTCTGGTGATCACCCCATGGAAAGAATTAGACACCTACTAGCTTTATGTATTAACAATGTTTTTATGCTACAAGTAGTACATCATTTTTGTATTTTGCAGCCAAGGTTTTGACTACCATGTTTTTGGCAAACGAGTACATGACCCGTAATTGTCTTGTATATATATCACAGTTAATTTGATTGACAGAGATTGATTCTCACATGCCCTGGAATCAAATACTGTGCTTCAGAAGAGTGAGAGGATTTTGGACACTTGATATCTGTCCTCTACTTAAGACCCTTTACACACCAAGATCAGTGTCAAGGATGGAAGCATAAATGAAGGAATAACAGGTCTAGAGCATGGTTCTAAAACAAACTCACCCTATCTGTTGAAGGTTTTCGTTTTCAGCAAATGCAGAGAGAACACAACAAAGAAAATTCCACAGAAATGTGAAGTAATTCAGTAATTCATTCACAATTCAGTAAGAGATTTTCTGTTTAAATAAAGAACAGAAAATACTTCTTCTTTTTGAGTAAGTAATGTGCAGAAGAAATGAGATGACTGAGAATGACAGATACTTGTCTACCTTTAAAAATCTGATAAATTTGATAGGTAAGCATGACATTGTCATAAATGTGAATCAATCATTTGCAGTTACCATAAAATGATAAGAGCTAAGGAAGATAACTTCATGCCTTGGGATATAAGTGATAACTACTGAATCACAGGAGGAAACTTCTTTCCTAGCTACTATTCTGATGAAGTAGGTGCGATGTCATTGTAATTATGAATCACATTTTATCAGCTGCCGGACATCTATAAGGACACCATTCCAAACACCTACTATTTAGAAAACTGACAAAAAGAAATTTTTCAAGAGCCAGAACCA
>VZTA01012160.1:9234-20254 GCA_013398855.1 Mohoua ochrocephala
AAACCCAGCATGATTTAGCGTGATTCTAATCTTCTCAAACCCATCCTACTGTCACCAAGAGCTTCCTCTTCACTACCTTCCATGGCTCTCACCACTAACAAGCATTTTCAAATTATCTAGCTTTCCAGAAGGAAACTACAGTAGGAGGAAGATGGTTCTGTTTGCCTGCTCTGAGTCTTGGCTGTGAAAGCAGAATGCGGTGCTGCGGGAATGGGGGACACATAGTTGCAGGTAGACAGACACTCCTGCATCCACTGTGATTTCTCCTCCTGTGCTCTATAGAACATTTGCAAGGGGAGAAAGGCTGCTCAAAGGAAAACAAAGTCCTTAAATTTCAGCCTGTTCTGACACCGAGAAGGGGATGAGGTGGGAAGGGTGGGAGTGATCTGAAATCCCCTCTTCAGAGTTTCTGAAAAAGCAAAGCAGCAAGGTTCCATCACTTTGCATAGCAGGCTTTAGCAGTGTCTGGACACATGGGAGAGTGATCAGCAGTTAATTGTGCCTCCCATGTGGTTTATTTTTAACTGCCTTTTTTTTCCACTAAATGAAACTCCTGCTTTTGCTCAGTCTGGCTTACACACAGCATGGCCCATTTCCACTCAGGGTACAGCTTTAAGTCTTATTTGTCTCATAAGGCATATGACATTTCTCAGCTGTGCCTTCAGTTGCAGTTCGCTCCTCCACTCAGCATCTTGGCTTCACAAACTTGTAATAATTAAATAATTTCTGAAATGTCTATTCTGAAATCAGCCAGCAAGTTCAAAAGGTTCCAGGGAGGGACAAAGACACCCAGAGGCAGACAGACACACAGACAGTCAGCTTGATCCTATCAGCCCACAGAAAACAACGCTAAAAACACACACTGAAAACATCACTGACCTCATGGTCAATATGAAGTTTATGGTCCTTCCAAGCTTGCAGCGACCTGTACAGATCTGTGTCACACTGAACGGTATCATTCTCCAGGATATAGCACCTTGGCATGGAAAAGCACACAGTGTTTATTACAGTGGATACACATATACTTACAGAGCAATGCAAACAGCTGCTCTTAATAACACAGCTCCAGGACAAATGAGACCATGGATTGGAAATGACATGCAGAATTCAAAAAACAATGTTAATTCAAGAAAATACAAGCGTGCTCTGAGCCAGGAAAGAAGCCTGAGTTTGAGTTGCCATGGAAATTTTTAAGTAGAAAAATTCAACGAGAATATTTCTATCAAGCAGAACCTGTTGACTGCTTCATTTCTATATGTAAATGGTGCTGCACCGAATTCTTGTTTATTCATTAGACTTCCTACATAAATAATCATTACTAACTAGCAAGCATTGAAAGCATAACTCAGAGGCAATTTCCCGATGCATAATTAAGTGATGCAGGGGTAGGAGCAAGATGAAGTACTTCCTTATAAGATGTATACCATCTTATACACCATACTTCTTGTACACCATAAAGAAAAGAGAAGAAACCCAAACCAACAAACTAGAAGCAAATAAATTTCGCTATTTTCTACAAAAGCGATAAGATTTTTCAAGGGTATCTCCCTGACTTTGAAAGCAAAACACCCTCTGACAATATAAAATCCTTATGTTTCACTAACTTCTAGTGAAATCCAGTTTTTAAAATTATTTAATAAAGAAGAAAGCAAAAATCACCACTTGACAGATTTACCTGGAATGTTTATTAGGGGTTGAATACCATGCAGTCATTTCTGAATGCTTGTTTAAATTAAAGCTGAATATTTGCAATACTCCTTTATTTTCTTTAAACCACCTCATGTATGTTGTCCCACAGCCTTCTTTTCTGCTAGGGACAGCTCATGAATAATGCACAACCTTTCTGACAGTTCCTTGTACGAATTTGGGATTCACCCAGTAAGGCAGCAAAAGTCAATTCAATTTGTTCCAGAAGGAAAAAAACAAACAGCGATTTATGGGTCCTGAACATTCATGAGAGCTGGGGTAAGAGGGCACAACTCTTTGATGCCTACATTTCCTCATATCGGTGAGTTTCTAACTCACTTCTGTGAAGAGCAGTCAAACGGAAAATACAGATATCAAGAGCAGCTACCTGGCTCCTGCGTGTTTACATGAGCTAGTCCTTAAACAACTTAATGCATGTAATCAATGATGATTGGTGGATTTTCTGATAATTCACAAGTGGAAACGGTGACTAAATGCATTAAAGTACAGCTGAAGAGATATCATCAGTCCCTAGATTCAACACTGAGGAAATTATTTTTAGGTTATTACTAGTTCGAGTGATCAGACAATTGCCTTTCTCTCTCTCTCTCTCTCTCTCTCTCAATATGTTCCATTTCCCAATGCTCCTAGTCCATTCAACTTCATTCATAGTATAGATTTTCCTCTCCTGGCACTGGTTACAGAAAACTCTATACAAAGCAACCAGTGACACAAAACCAGTTCATGTTCCAGCCAGGGCCTTTGGTCTCCAGCCAGGTCAGGTTACCCACTGCACACTGATTTCCAGGGGTAAGGCCTCTCCTGGTTTCACGCAGGCTTAACATCACTGTTGCAAACAGTTTTGCTTGTCCTCACTGGAAACATATGCACTGATGAGTGGTTACTGTCTCCACCCAATGCAGAAGACACAAAAGCACTGCTGCAGCTCTTCAGGAGCTTCATGCCCCTCTGCACTGACGAGACTAAAACAAAACAGAAGACTATTGTACACACGGGAATAAGAATTTTGGTGTAGCTAGACTGGGTATCCAAAAGGGACACAGCATGCTTAGCACACTTCAACCCACCGATTTATGTAAAGCAGTCACTTAAGGAGGAAAAGCTTTTCAAAATTTACCATGTGCACTTACCTGTGGGTCACTTTGATCAGGTTAGGGGCTGTGTACTCTGCAATGCTACCAATGCCACTGTATTCCCCCATGTCTCTATCTTCCTCCTCATGGAAAACAGCCCTCTGCACCTTGTGCCGCTTAGTGATGTTCCTTGGTAAGATGGGCTGGTAACCGTCCTCTAAACCCAGGTTATAGGCAGCTCCATCCAGCTCAACAGATACAGAACGGACAGAGCGATTCCGGACATAGCTCGGTTTGAATTCTGCATGAAAAAAGTGAAAGAGGGGCAGAAACAGCATGTTACAATTCGCTCCTCTTTGTGGTTCTTGGAAGGAAAAACCCCAGCCCATACTGTGCTGTTTGGAATTAACTGGATGACAGTGTTTGTTGCAGTTGTCCTGTGAGCTACTGCTTCCTCAGCTTTGGCATCGATGGGTGGATGGATGGATACTTCAGGGCGTGAGAGGGCAGGTACAATGCAAATACAAAAGAATGGTAAAGGGGAAAGAAAATGCTCTAGTCCAGCACCAGTGAGAACAAACAGCTCATTCAAATGGATGCTTGCTCTTCCCCCACGATCACCAGATGGCAGTCACACCTTAAGCACCAACTGCGACAGTCATGACAGCCAGGCCACGGGTCACCCTCAGGGACCAGTTCTCTGTGCTTTTCTGCTGTCCAACGTACAATCCTTCACTGCTAGGATTTCTGCAACACTTTTTGGAAGTTGTCCCAGTATTTCCAGTGCTCAGCCTGAGCCTTTTCCCAGTCCTATGTTCATTCTTCAAGGCTAGATCCTTGATTTTTTTGGAAGGGATTAATATCCAAATCTTTACTTTTATCCGCATGCAATTCTTTTCTTTGCAATTCTTTTCCTGATGTGCAGCCCAGACAGTCAGTTTCTCCATGAAGCACCACCCTCCAGTGCTCTGTACTCCCTCAAACTTTGCTTCTGCATTTGAAGCTCAAAAGCAAAATGAAACATTTGTTATGAATTGCCACTGTGCAGTATGAGATTCTCACGGATCTTTTCCCCATTACTATTTTCCAAAGTTCTCTGTTCCTCTCTTCTGTTTGGTCTGGAATGGCACAAAGAGAACGCAGTTATGAAATCTAAATCTATATCTAAACTTCCCTGCTGTATGATGGGGTCCATCTCTGATCGTATTTCGTGCTCACCAGCAACTGCTGAGAGTCACTCATTAGGCACAATCATCTCATTCCTTGAGAAAAAAGTACAACCTAGGTACCTTAGACTCTCTTGTGCTCCCTGCCCTAGGGGAGTGTATTGGTTTGGCATATTTCAGATAGATTGCACTGTCTCAAAAGCCGTTTTGCAGACTATGGGAAGCGGAATAAACATCTCCTCCCACCTGAAACTGGGCCAAGCACGATATTTTTGTCAGCGCCACACACAGAAAGTAGACTACCAGCTGGATTGTCTGGCTTTGCACATTTTCCACCTGTGGTTCAAAGTTTATTGCTGATATTAAGCCAGATGAGTCACTGCTGAAGGGATTAAAAAAGCCACAAAAGACCAGCCCTGTTTCAGGCACCCATTCAGGAAATGTTTGAATAAATGAGAAGGAAACTCCCATCTTTTCCAAAGTAGGAGGAAGTTCCAAAAAGCTACACCCTACCAATTAGATTCAAAGTATAAACTCCCATTTCTTTAATCATTCCTTCATTTTATCTTGTTCAGCTCAACCAACAATTAATCTTCCTTCCAAGTCCAATACGCCAATCGAGCATGCTGGACCTCAGTAGGTAGCCCCAGGGAACCATCAACTACACATGTCCCTGAACAACTAGGAGCCAGGTTACTCCTCCCTTTGCAGCCAAACTAATGCAGCCTTAGAGCTAAATAACTGGTGTGGAGTGAGGCAGCTCATAAAGGACTGCTTGTATTGCTTTATCCTAACGTGCTACCCACAGTGCTGACTCAGTGCTGTGATTAGTATCAGACTCTGAAGTGGTTAAAATATTTAATAAGATCAATATTCTTTTGTGCCGTGCGCTCCCATCTGCAAAGTGCACTGCAGGCATAAATACTAATGTTTAATTACTTATTAGTCAATACTCTCCCAGGTTTTACTCTCCAATCAATTTACCTCTGTACACAGCCTACGAACAGTTGCTCCAGGGCTGTTAAATATTTGCCCAAAGACATCTATGCTCCCTTCTTCAGGTTACTAAAGTTTGGCTTTGGTAAGCGCTCCGAATCCCGATGCCTCTCTTCCTCAACTACTACAGAAACCAGCTGTCTTACTGCTAAGAAGGTACTGCTAAGAAGTTACAACCTCAAAACTGAGTCACAAAATGGATTCCAGAGGAATTTAAGCCAACAAAACCAACTGCTATCAGAGCCCCATTCATCCAGCTGGTCTTGCACCACTTGACCAGCATGTTTGTCTTCACTGGAACCTGAAAGGAACAAAGTTTTCCCCTAATGTCTATATATTTTGCACTTGGTAGACAGAAGAGCTTTTTTTATTTTGATAACACAAAGTAAAACTGGGCACTTTAAAGACATTTTTTAAAAAATCTCTAGTGTCTAGAAATATGGATAAAGTTTAGAGGTACTATCTTGTATCCCATTTCTCACAACTGCCATTAAAAATCATACTTCTAATGCATTATCTGTAAAGTAACAGGTTTGGGGTTTTTTTTTTGTAACAAACAGTGTTATTAAAAATGTCATTTTGATCATGCATTGAGACTACCCCAAAAGAAAACTGAATGTCAGAAAAATTTGAATAAAAATGCATTAGCCCCTTTGTACACACTTCTGTTTCTTTACTATTCAGTGTGGCCTATCATCATTTCTCTACATGCAGCTTAAGAATTCCTTTAATGACATACACTCGTCCATCACAGGAAGAAGAGATCAAATCCACAGCAAGTAAAACATAATAGGCCGCAACACAGCCAAAGATTTTAAGAGCTCACTATTTACTTTAAATTTCTACCTGCTGCAAACTCTGTTTGATCTTTCTTATAACAATAAGAGCATGCTAAAGAAATAAAGGGGACAAAAATGCAAACAGTCTGGACACCTAAACCCAGGCATACCAAATATTAATGTTTATGGGTTTCTGGCACTTAAGAGCTTTGCAGTCAAGTTATGTAATTTTACATTGTCCAAATGGCACATACACGCCATGACCCTGTTTTGAAACTGACCTTACTCAATTTAGAAAACACCGTTGCCTACTAAATGCACTGGTGCACCTGAAAATGAGTTCTAGACCATGCCCACACTAGAAAGTAATTATTTTATCAAAACGTCTGGTGCTCCAGCCCCTCTACCAGAAATTTAGTCTGGTCTTTTAGACCGTATGTTCTCACTATATGTAACTGGTTTCGATCTTTCTGAAAGACCAGTCCTTATACACTACTAGGGTTTACAACATGCTTGATGCACACTAGATGCAGGGCATCCATCCTGGTTTTCTGCAAAAGACTGTAGATTGGGATCCAACAAAATGACCTTATCAAATCTATCTCTGTTGCACACAACAGAAAGGAGAGATCAGGGCATTTCCTTCAAAACTCCACTACTGCTTGGAACTACTGCATTAATGTGGATGTGACTGTTAGTGCAGTCAGAAATTTCTACTTTCTATTTAGCAATGATTCAAACTAACGAATAGCATTTACTGGCCTTCAAGTAGGGCTGCAATGTAATCTCGTGCACACATCAAATTCTGCGTAGCAGACCCCAAAGGTGCCCTAAGAATTATGCAACCCAGCGCAGACCACGCTTAATCCCAAATGAAGTGGAATAGGTCATAAAAACCCAAATACACTCCATGGAGTATCCAGGTCACCCCCTTAACTATCCACAGTCCAGTGAGACAGCTTTCCACACAATCTGCTTAGAAAAACCCTGGTATGTTACCTTGACTTGTACTGCTTTGTGCTCATTTGCATTTGGTGTGTGATTTATTAGATAAGTGCATGTAGAAGAACAACCAACACCAAATGAAAAGGTCTCTGTAAATAGGGCCAAGCTAACCTCTTCCCCGTACAGCACATCCTGGATGTGGGCAGAGGGAAAAACAAAGCATCTGTGGAGGCAAATACTTTACTTAAGACACAAGCAATCACAACGTGATTGTCAAGATCCTATTTTATGTTGCTGAGGTTTATGCCTCGAGGTTCACTGAGGCTAATGAGCTGAAGGGTATAGTGCAAACTCTGTCTCTTCTGAGCAGAACACAGGGAAAAAACATCATTCTGATCCCTCTGTGAGAGGAAGCAACTTTCACTTTTTTTACCTCAACTTCCTACATACATAAACTAAATGTAATTATACACATAACTACCTCCTTTGGATGTTGTGAAAATTAGTTAATGTTTAGAAAGCAACAATGAGAAGTACTTAAGTAAGTGTTAGTTATTATCAGATAGCATTATGTTGCCCTCACTTAAATTGTTTTCCTGTCCTCATTAAGTGTTTTCCATCTACTGCTGTTGACTGCCCATGACTTAACTTCCTTCTCTGTGACTTAAAAAAAAAAAGTAGTTAAATAAGTACAAATTCTAGTGTTCTTTAAAGATTATCTGCTGTGCCACATATTTGAACCTCAAGTATAGTTGATGGAACCAGTAATTTTTTTTCAACTAAAAATTAGCTTAGTAACTACTAATCAGCTTGCAAGACAAATAGAATGGGAGAAAATAAATTTAAACTCTGTGTTTCAAGTTTGTGCCAGGTCATTATATAGAAAGACTAATCTGCTAAATAATTAAGGCTCTGTATTTGTGGAGTGGGATGAAAGAAATATTACAAGTAAATAATAATTCTGTGTTGCCATTTACCTCTAATCTGTAATTAGACTATATACTTCAAATATAGATGTTAGTCTGACTAAGGTTTAACAGAGTCAGGAAAATGGGTTATCTGAAAAAGCACTAATCTGTGTCAAGGAAACAAGAAACAGTCATCCCCTTTGGTCGTTATCTCTGATTAAAAGTCAGCCTTGTCTCTGCTGACTGAGCAGAAGAAAAGGATGTTAGAAGCAAGCAGCTTCTGTAACAAAGTACACACATCCTTATTAAAAATAAATTACGGAAGTAACAGCTCCAAGCATTGCAGCAGCTAGTGAAAACCGAAATATTTGCTGTAGAACACGGTTCATGTTCCATGGCCTATGTAACCGTGTGCAATTTGCCTCTTCAGCATGGCCACTGCATTTCCCAGAACAAAACATTCTTCCTACAGACAGATATTCTCAAATCTGATTGTCCAGTATGAGACCCTCTGTTTCATAGTTAAGATACACAGGAAATATGCTAACACAATTCAATGCCTACAAAAGTCAAGACGATTATGAAAGTTAGCAAACCACAGCTTTCTAAGGCAGAGACAGAAGATGCAGTGGGTTTGCTTACTTCTCTTGGAGAAGAGTTTCTTTCTCTGTCCGATGTGGCTCAGCTTGTATTCATTCTCTTCACAATTGCAATCTTCGCTATTCCTGTTGTAATACTTGGGCAAAATATTGGAGGCGCCTTTGCTGTTGCCTGCAGCCGCCAAGTTTGCCATTCCCTTGCACTTGTGCAGCTTGAGCTTTCCACTGGCATCTTCCACACACTGCCATTTCTGGAAGAAAAATTTGGTCATTAAAAATCCGTCCCAACTGTGCTCTGTCTAATGGCCAGCTCCAGCAATTTATCAGATATTCCTTGTAGTAAAACGGGGCTCATCTATCACCTATTATCAAACTAGATTTTTGTAATCTTCCATTTTCAGACTAAACAGCAACTCTTTGGAACACCCTTGAATTTGTTTCTGATTTTGCTTCTTGGAGGCAGAACAATTGAAATTTCTTTTAAAAAATCAATACTACAGCTAAAAACATGGAAGTGGCAAGTGACAACTTTCAGAAGCATCACCGTGGCATAAACCACGGACATTCAAGCTGTATCCTAATCCTGATAGTCTTATTATGTTTATAACCCTCAGAGCAGTGGGACCAAAACCTTCCAGCTTTATGGAAGCTCTCTAGATAGAATCATATACCGGTTTGGGTTGGAAGGGACCTTAAAGACCATCTCGTTCCTACCCCCCTGCCATACACAGGGACACCTTTCACTAGATCAGGTTGTTTAGAGCTCCATCCAACCTGTCCTTGAACACCTCTGGGGATGAAGTGTTTTCCAGGACTGCTCTGCAAAAGCACCTATTTCTCTTCAATGACCTTTGAAAAGGTCAGATCAGCTGTGGAATTCCTTAGCTGCACGAGTTTATCTCCATCTTGAGTGGTTCTCATAATAGCTTTTTCCATTCATCAGCCTTGGGCTTGACTTGTAATGGTGAGCTGCGCTGGATGTCTCTGAAGTAAGAAACCCCTCCCTCTCGCACTCAAACTACAGAAAATACTGTCCCTGATCACTAATTCACTCTGTTACTCAAAACCTGAAGTAACTTGCTCACAGTTCCCTTTGTGCTGCTGTCAGAGCTGTACCAAGGGCAAGGGAGTTTAGCTGCCTTCAACCTAGCACAGAAGTTCCACCCACTTCCCAGGTACCTCACAAAATTATTTCACCTACTCCTTTATTTATCAACGTTTTACTAGCCACAGAGGCTTTAAGACACATTAAAAACCCCCGTACAGTAGCAGTTGCTACTGCTTTAAATAAAGTTTCTCAGAAACACTCAGCTTCTCGTTGAGTCTTGAGAAGAGTCTTCCTCTTCTTCCCTATTACAAAAGCTTGTGCCTCCAGGACTCACTGGAATATTGAGAATCTTCCAAATAAAAGGACAGAAGTAAAAACCGCAGCATCTTCCAAGGAAGATGATAGTTCACAGCAGCCTGCAGCTCTGTGAGGGAGACTCGGCCACTTCAGTTTCCACAGCAAGGTGTGCAAAGGCTGGGACAAAAAAGCCTACACTTTCCATTGAAATTCACTCCATTGTTTGCAGGGCAGCAAAGTAAGAAAACAAGATCACTGTGCTTTTATTATCAGACTTTAAAAGGAGTCAAAAGTGACGTGGCCAGTTACAGTACATTTACCTATCTCTGTGGCAGAACCTCTCATTTAAAATGATCGGTTTTATGGTGTGCCCACTGATTTCCTCGGACGCCTGGATGCCAAGTCCCCTGAGCGGTATCTGGTTTCAACCTCCTGTACAGCCCAAGTCTTGCTCTGATGCAGATAAACCCAGCTTAACTTTCAGCACAACAAATCATAGGAAATCAAGGAGAGATATGACAGTAAGACCTTTGCATGACTATCTTCCTCTGTGAAGCAGTACACATTTACCTAGATGCGGTAAAGAATTAACATCTGAAGAATAAATTGCTCTCTTATTTTTATAAAATGCCTAACACCGATTGATGTACAGACTGAGGTTTGAACTAAAAGTTATTTTACTAGAATAAGCAATGCTTTCTTTCACAACTAAAAGACATGTAAAAATGTTTGTTGCTGTTTCCCATTTCATCCGAACATTATTTTTGAATATATATAAACAAACTGCATTTTCTGCTCAGTAGAGCTCTATGCTCTAGGTACATTTTAATACATGAAAAATGAAGTTTCAACAGAGGGCAAGTTCAATGACATGATGAGAATTACTGCAAGTACTCTGATGTGTGGCCAAAAAATATTTTTTCTCTATTTCTTTCATCTCTTGTCAAGAGAACGATGCTCATTTTTTCCCTCCAGGTGAACTGGAAAAAATCCTTTAATTTTTGGTGCAGCTGTATGCTACAGTGAAAACATCTCAAAGACTTCGCTGAAGGGCACATTGTATGAATTAACAGGCTCCACTGCTGAATGATTGCAGTGCAGAGCTACATAAATTACATTAGAAGCAAACATTGAACACATGAGGGGGGCAGGGAGCAGGGGGAAGGAAAGTCTCATTACTTTTTTCCCCAAAACAGATATGGGCATGTGTGTGAATATGTCTGGGATTCAACAGCTTACTCTTGGTCTGCTTGTAGGTCCAAATGCAAATTCTCTAGGTTGATATCATGGCTCTACCAGCTGCAGTCATTTCCACAGGATGCTTTCAAACTTACGGGAAAAGGGCAGGAATTGCAAGAAAAATGTGAAAACCTCTGCTTAACAGTTAAGAAGCTTTAAGCATTGTTAATTCTGGCATTTTAAATTGCTTTCTAGTACACAGCATACCATCTGCTCTGTGGAGAAGGACCGGGGGGGGGGGGGGGGGGCGGGGGGGAACAGCA
>VZTA01012160.1:20269-48079 GCA_013398855.1 Mohoua ochrocephala
GGGTGGTCCTGGTGGACAATAAGTTGTCCATGAGTCAGCAGTGTGTCTTGGGGGCCAAGAGTCCCAATGGTGTCCTGGAGCGCATTGTCAGCAGGTCAGAGAGCTGATCCTGCCCCTCTACTCAGCCCTAGTGAGGCACATCTGGAGTGCCGTGTCCAGTTCTGGGCTCCTCAGAGCAAGAGAAACATGAAGCTCCTGGAGCGGGTCCAGCAGAGGCTGTGGAGATGAAGGGACTGGAGCACCTCCCTGCTGAGGAAAGGCTGAGGGAGCTGGGCCTGTTCAGGCTGGAGAAGAGGGGACCTCCCCCATGTCTGTCTGTGTATGCAGGGAGGTATCAGAGGATGGACCGGGCTCTGCTCAGTGCTGCCAGTAGGACAAGAGGCAGTGGGCAGAAACTGATGCACAGGAAGTTCCACTTGAATATGAGGAAGAACTTCTTTACAGTGCAGATGACTGAACACTGGAACATACTGGCCAGAGAGGGTGTAGAAAATATCCCTGGAGATATTCCAGAAACATCTGGACACAGTCCTGTGCCATGCGCTCTAGGATGACCCTGAGCAGGGAGGTTGGAAGAGATGACCCATGTGGTCCTTTCCAACCTTTCCCATGTTGTTCCCATGCACGAGTTGATCATGTGCAACTTGTTCTGAGATTCCGGAACTCCAAAGATCCGGCAAAAGGGCTATTGAAGTTATCTGGACTCTAGCTGGCTTGATATGTCACTTCTCAACAGAATTTCAATTCTTTCACAACCTCAGTATATCTCTGCTAGCTACAAAAGTACCAATAAACCACAAAAGGTAGACAGATCCAAAACTTTCTTCCCAATTTTTAAAAAAATTCCTTCCAAAACATGACACTGTTTCCTAGGTCTGGTTGATACAACCTCAAGCTACAGTGGCCTCAGAAAAAGGAGAAAATATAAGCAATTTTTTTTTCTATTGCTCCTCCCTTGGCACTAAACAATGGCTAATAACGATTGCGGTGGAATCAGGAATATGATGTAGAGGTGCCATTTATGAACTGCTAAGGAAGGCACACACTGATCAGGATCATTTTCATCACTGGTATACCATGTTATGTGAGAGAACTGGGGGCACTAAGGGAGTAAGCGACGTGCGTTTACTTATGGTATCTTCAGGCCAGTTACAAAAGAGAATATCCCTTCATGATCCTGGTATAGTACAAAGCAGTTGGAGGGAAGACTATGTCAAACCTTTCATTTGCAGAACACCTGAAAGAAACAAAGTGCTAACGTTTGTATTTTGAATGTTCTCCTGTGAAAACTACCATCTAAAATGATACTTTTAATGCTATTTAAAGGCAATTTCTACTGTATCAGATTTGCATGTAAATAAAGCTCTGAAAATAAAATGTATTTGAAAAGGAAATAATGTGAAATCAGGCAACAATTTCTCTTCATGAGTTAGCAGTATTATTGTACTATGCCACTAAAGAAAAAATTAGGTCCTGCTAAAGAAAAAAATTATTATCTTTTAATTTTAGGAGTTTTTACACGTACAGCATAGATTCCCTATAGCAATCAGCACTGCTGCATGTATTGCATGTTTATCAAATGTGCACAAAATTGGCAACTTACTTAGAGGGAGATTTTGTGCAGCTGTTGTTATGATACTGTGGGGTTGCTAGGAATACTCTACAGAGCAATGCTGGTATCATAATTGGCTTCCACAAAAGCACATTAATGCAGGCTACCAGATAAAAGTGGGTCAGCTTCCACTCACCAGGCAGCTTCGAATGAAAGGCCAAACTATACTGAAAAGAAAAGAATTTGTGTGGAAGCCATTAGGTACACTAGGATAAATGTTTTTTTTATTTCATGTGGGAAGAGCTCATCTCTTTTAAATCCTTGAATATAAATGCTGAGCTGCTCTTTCATCTGATTCTACAGCCACCCTTTGTTGGATGCAAATAACTAACACAGACCAAACCCTAATAACTGAAAAAGAAAACATGGCAACACACAGATTCCCATTGCTCTCAGAAGAATTTACATATATTAATGGTGCCAAAAAAATTC
The DNA here is from genome assembly GCA_013398855.1 of Mohoua ochrocephala. Classification (NCBI taxonomy): domain Eukaryota; kingdom Metazoa; phylum Chordata; class Aves; order Passeriformes; family Acanthizidae; genus Mohoua; species Mohoua ochrocephala. The sequence goes on from VZTA01012160.1 coordinate 22,314, forward strand.
CACATAATGGACTGTGAAACAAGGTTTTAGACACCATGAATAGCCTCATCTCCATGATCTTGGTACTCTCTTATCAAAACGATTATAGGTTAAGAAGGGTGACAGATTTGCAAAGATCATTTTGTGGCAATAGACCTGTATTCACAAACTTGCACGCTTACAAAGCAGAATTTCAAATTCTCCATCTCACATTCAAAGCTTTATTTACCTCTCCTTTCTTTACCTCTCCTTTAAGCTCTGTCCTTGTCTCTTGTCCTTCACTCCCCTTCTGAGTCTTTGTCCTTCATTTGTGCTTCTTGTCTCCTGCTCACACTTCAGATTCCCTGGGACTGCTCAGATTTCTCTGTGCATGGAATAGCAGGTCCCCAAAACTTGTTTAAGTCAAAAGAAAGAGTCCCAATGACTTCAGCAAGCTTTCAACTAATTCTGACCCAGATGTGTCTCTATCTTTGCATCAGGATATGAAAATTCACTTTTTGTACTGAATACTCCAGGTACTGTTAAATAGAGTGTCCTGCAGCATCAGAAGACATCTGCTAAGTAGCCATTGCATCTGCATAACATCAACTCCCCAAGGCAGTGGTATGTTATTAATTTGGGCTCATTCTACTTACTATGCAGAGCTGTGAACAGCACCGGCAAACAGACAACACCCATTTGTCATATGAGAAGTTAGTCTTGCTTCACTCTGAAGAGATTTTTGGGTGCACCCATATTTAGACACAATTTATCCTCAAATAAGCATGTTCATCTCCCACTAGTCCTATTGTCTAGACAGACTACTAGGACATATTTTCTAGAGTAGGGGTTAGATGGATTGAGACTCCCTTGAGAGCCCTTCACAGACTTTAATTGATTTGATTGTTTGGCAATTTTTCCTGATGTCCAACGTAAATTTCTTTTTTTGGTCAATTTCATCCTATCACTTCCAATTATGCCTGACAGAACTGCTCAAAACAATTCTTCTTCTCTCTGTCTCCTGACAATAAGGAGGCAGCACAAGCATCTCTTATTAGCACATCTATAGTTCGGAATTTATTGGTAATTTTGACTATGGAGTTGACATTTTATACCCGGTTCTTAAAGAGGTCAAAGATATTTTATCATCCATGGAAGAAAACATAAGCCTGTGAATGTGTGTAGACATTACAGGGCCTTCCCCCTTTCTTCCACAACTGAGACATGTGGTAGTTAAGAGTAAGAAAGCCTGAATGTAGCTAGGTTACCTTATGCAAAGACAAAGACTCAGTGACAACATGGACTTGGAAAGTCTCTCTTCCCTCTGTTCGTATAGTAACGTTCAAAATAATTGGGAAAAGGAAGACAAAAAGTTGAAACATCTCTCGAAGAGAAAATAGTGATGGAAAAAGAAAAGCTGTATTTCCCCATACTATTTACTGGATGATGTTGTAGTAGAAACAATAACTCTTCCTCCAGTTCCTCAAATAACATTGCAAATTCATAAAACAATGGACTGCTCCCATTCAGCTAAAATTTCAGCTCAAGGCTTCTGATGACAATAAGCTACTGCATATAGTATTCCTTTAAGTTTAGTATTTTTACGAAGAACGGGACATTATAATCGCTCTGTATACTAAATCTGACATAGAAGCCACAGGAGGAAAAGAACATCTGGAAAATTCTTATACATATAAACTGGATCCAAACACTTAAGGAACAAAGGACTCATTTCACAGGTGCACTGAACTACATGATCAGTAGAGCCAGAAGTATGGGGTCTCGCCTTTGACAGTAAAAAATGAACTACTGCAGCCTAAGTAGCCCATTACTGACTACAGCCTTGGTAAGTCATATCCTGTCTGCAAGAACAGTTATATTCCACAGACTAACTTCTCTTGACAGCCCTCTGGGCTGCCAGGGTATGAGGTAATGCCAGTGTAATAATAGACACATTAGCATGTGGACTCATTTACCTTCACCCCTTTGTCCACAGAATGTGTTACAGTCCTTGGAAAGGGGTTCTCTGACCCATACCTGGGTGAGAGAGCAATGACACAGAGTCAATTTTGCCAAGAGTGGTGAATTCTCTGGAGATAGCTATGCTATGCCTTTGCGCTGCTCTGGTAAATTTGCAAAATCCTCTCCAGTGCATGTTAAGATCACGTACTGATACTACCCTAATTTTTTTTTCCCATTAATTTCTTCTATGTAACTTATATCTAAAATGAATATATTGTCATATTTGCCCAGAACAGTTATGCAACAAGAGAAATGGCACACAATCAATGAGCTTTATGCTATGAGCATATACACACAGGCTGCCTCCAGTCATAATTGCACGTGTGTTTTCCCAGTGTGTTTCTGTTACGAGGAGGTATATGTATTGAGTTAACAGAATGTTAGTTTCCCATTACTAAATGTAATTCCAAGTAACAACAACAAAATGAACTAAAAAGAGAATTCAAAGCAAAGCAAGCTATATGTATTTGAAGAAGGCCAGCCTGTTAGGTACATTGTAGCTTCTCATCGCTAATGAATCCCAAACCACATTCTCTTTGGGGAATAAAACATTAAAACAGCCTAGGCGGTTTTCTTAATGGTAGTCAGGAATCAATGCAGAACACTTGAATCAGCAATTTCCTGACTGACAGTCAATCTCGTAAATGCTGTAATAAAGCTTTGAGCAAAAGCCACAGAATGAGCCATTTGATTTATACGCTAGCATTGATGATGAGGTGAAGGACATTGACACAGTAAAGGTGTTGAGCTTAGTCCATTTACAACTGCTTACTTGCAGTCCAGGGTAATAATGCCCTACCTGGCCAAGCTGTTCACAAGCTGTTTGATACTCAGCTCGCTGACAGAGATCTTTCACACGCTGGTATTTGGGTAGAAAGTTTTCTTCTTGGGCATCCACCTTCTCATTCTCCCTTTTATGCAGCAGTTTACTGGAAAAGAAAAAAAATTATTTTTACTATTTTATTATTTTTAATAAATTTTAAAAAATTTTATTATTCTTAATATTAACTCCAAGATACAAATACAGTTTGCTGAAAAGACTCAGAGGAGTAGTTATTTTCTAAGTCCATAGCATCTCTGGTAGCCAAAACTTAATAGTCCAGTAAAAACTAGCATTTAGCCTGCCCAACAACACACAAGGTATTCATGCCATGCTCTCAGGGAGCATACAAAAACATATAAAATCAAGACAGTGTGTTACGTGCCTGAGTGACAGGCAGTGACAACAGTCAATATAGAGAGACCACATCTCATTCTACAGGGCTGCACTTTGCAAACCCCTCACGCCGCAGCGGTGCAGAGGGAATGGCCAGCAGGTGAAGACGCAGAGAGGAAGGGTTGTTCGTAATCCCATGATAAAAGCAGGAGGGTGGGGGGCAGCAGCTGAAAGCAAAATGGGACGCCTTCCCATCTCTCAATCCAAGTAAACTCCCCTTCCCCCACCACAACAGCACATTTATGCAGGTTGTAGGCAAAGGCCATGCATTCCCTCCAATCACACAATCACTGCCATTAGGCATACTGCAGCCGTGTCCCTGCTGGCACAGCTAAATGGCTTTAGACCGTGGTGGAGTGCTGCTTTGGCTTTAGCTATTCAATATCCTTCTATTTAAAAAGACTGGGCTTTGTGATTAACACTTTCCTTACCCTCTTTCCACTAGGAACGAGTCTCTCCACACCTTCATCTTTTTCTTTAAATGAAACCTAGGAGGAAACAAGGAGAGGAAGAAGCAATTCCCACAAAACCAGTAATCAGGTTATGCCCCAGTTTTCTCTCCCACCCCTAATTCCAACAAGAAGCATGCCACATAACTGCACAAGAGGACATTGAGCTCTATGAAGCAGGGACATACGCCTCTCCACTGAAAACCATAGGACGTATTTTTCCCACAGGGACAAAATCCGCAACAGGTTTACACAGTACAACTTCAACATAAGCATGTTTAAGGCACAAGGGATTAACTGAATTGTCCTTGTTCACAAATTAAATCAGGACTTCCTGACTCAAACTTGGGCTCTTAACCTGCACCTACCCACAAAGTATCCTATTCTAAAGCAGCTGCTCCTTTCCCTCTTTCCCTCCACCCAACTACTTGTAAAGCAAATAGTTCTCCTTCCCTGATTTTCTCTTGCAAGCATTCTCTAGCCAGTCTAACACTCTTCCTCAGACTTTTTCCAATGAAAGTATGGATGGAAAGTCTTGAATAAAAACTGCAGTTTTTACTGCCAGCCTGTCTTTATATTATAGTCTGATACACACCCAATGCCTTCAATTATTCTACTATTTATTCAATATGAAATGCTTTGCTACAAATGATGCCACAGAGACATTTAAAATCTATAACTCACGTAGCTAAAGACCTTCATGTGTAGCCCTCTCACTTCTACACAGACTACAGATATACACATATCCGTATACACAGATGCCATATATGCCATACATCTAGAATGTGAATGTGCCAAAAATGAAAATAAATGACTGAAGTGAGTTGTATATGCCAAATAGTCTTCAGACTTTCCAATGAATGATGTACTCAGATAGATGGTGATTTTATTATATCTTCTTTTAAATTTTCTGCATGCTGCTGAACACTTGTTCAGTCTCTTGTACAAACGCATGCATGTTTCCACGCAACATTTCCATTTCTTACCTATTTACTGGTCTCTCAGAATCCAGCAGCTTTAGAATGGATTTACCATCCATATCAGACGGAATATCCAATCCAGCAATATCTAGAATTGTGGGTGCGAGATCAATATTCAACACAATGTGAGGATTCCTGAAAAAACATAGGAGAACACAGTTTAAAGTCTATACAACAATACCAGGCAACTCCAGCTTCCACAGAGTCCAAGGATCTGAAGAGTCTTATTTTGTGACACCTGCAAATAAAAGAGGACACAATCTGATTCCTTTCCATGAAGGGAATTAATATATAATATATAGATAAGTTGCATAACCTCAAGGAGACTAATACAAATATTTAAAACTTTAGCACAGAGCATTTTTGAGAAAGAAAAGTAGTTCATAAGGCAAAGTTAGTTAATTTTTGCAAAAGATGGTTTAAAAAGCATTGGAAAAACTGTTTGGGTGTCTTACAGAACCAAAATGACTGCCAAATACGCTGATGACTTTCTTCAAAAGTAGATTTGGCAGGTAGCACATGCTTTACCTGTTTCAAAATCTGGTATAGTTCCTATCACAGTAGGCATGTTCTGAAGAGAACATGAGAAATATATTGCTAGGCACTAGTAACAACTAAAAGTGACTGTTAATTTACAGTGTGAGACAGAAAAAGGAGAGGGATGAAGAAAAAAGCAGCATGGAAGGAACAGTTATGAAGAAAGAAAGAGAAAATAACAGCTTTAACTAAAATGATCTTTCAAAGGGCACACGTTCTGCAAAAACTTACAAATAGCCATCCTCTGCTACTTTGCAGAGTATGGCATATGCTCCTCAGCCACCACAGTTAACAGTACATCTGAATTCAAACTGACTTCAAATTTGGTTAGAACACTGGCATCAACTTCCAAGTAGTCAGATGGCTTCTATCCCCAAACCCACTGAACTGTCACAGCTAAATATGAGTTCATGTATCAGAGCTAGATATATAGCATATAGATATATAGCATATCCATCCAGCCCAGAATTCAGTAGCTAAATGAATGCCCAAAATTTTTAATCATGTGACTTGGTTTTACTATAGGTCTGCTTTTGCAGAAGTGTTTTCCATTTATGTTCACAGAATCACAGAGTATCCTGAGTTGGAAAGGACCTACAAGGATCTCTGAGTCCAATTCGTGGCCCTGCACAGGACAGCCATCAGAATCCCAACATGTACCTGGAAGCACCGTCCAAAACGCTTCTTGAGCTCTGGCAGGTTCAGTGTCATGACTGCTTCCCCTGGCAGCCTGTTCCAGTGCCTGACCATCCTCTGCAAGAAGAGCATTTTCCTACTATCCAACCTAAACCTCCCCCATCAGAACTCCATGCTGTTTCCTTGGGTCCTGTCACTAGTCACAAGAGAGAAGGTGTTGGTGCCTGTCCCTTTGTTTCCCCTCATGAGGAAGTTGTATACTGCTATGGGGTCTCCCCTCTCTCCTCCTTCTCTAAGCTGAAAAAGCCAAGTGACCTCAGCTGCACCTCACAAGGCTCCAGACCCTTCACCATCTTCGTAGCCTCCTTTAGATGCTCTCTAAATAGCTTTATATCCTTCTAATATTGTAGTGCCCCAAACTGCCCCCAGAACTCAAGGTGAGGCTGCCCCATTGCAGAGCAGAGCAGGACAATCCCCTCCCTTGCCTGGCCAGCAATGCTGGGCCTGATGCTCCCCAGGACACGGTTGGCTCTCCTGGCTTCCAGGGCACTGCTGACTCATATTCGACTTTCTGTCAACCAGGAGCCTCAGGCCCCTTTCCGCAGCTGCTCTCCAGCCTCTCTCTCCCCAGAATCTGTCTGTATCTCCAGGGTTGCCCCGTCACAAGTGCAGATTCCAATATTGCCCTTGTTAAACTTCGGAGAGTTGATGATTGCCCATCTCTCTAATTTGTCAATGTGTCTCTGCAGGGCCTCTCTGCCTTTGCGAGGGTCGACAGTTCCTCCCAATTTAGTATCATCCGCAAATTTACTTAGTATTCCTTCATGTCCTGCACCCCAGTTGTTTATTACATTGAACCTTAAACACTTATTTCAACCATGTCTATGATAGTGCTGAAGTTGAGTGTGCAATTACGCACAATATTACATATATAAATACTGTTTATCAGCCGTGTGCTATTGCTTTTCCTTACTTCTTTGAAAAACAGGGATTAAAAATCACAACAGGCCTTCAATTTCTTAAAAGTGGGGAAAAAAAAATAACATGAGCATACTGCTACACAAACAGTATTCTACAGCACGGAGCATAAAGAATCACCATGTTATGATCAGCAGGCACAAAGGAAGGATGGGACCAGATGGGCTGCAATAAATGTCAATGCAGAATTCCAGCTCAAAATACAGGACAGAAGAAAGCTGCTAAATTCACACTATTTAATGAAATACTATTTTAAAGCTACTACATCTTTGAGTGAGCAAGCAAACGGACACTGAAAAGAGCATAGGTGATGAATTAAATTGATGTACCTGATTTGATTTTAATTACTAATAATTATGATGTAGCATATTTGGTAACAGAAATGAGAGGTTAGTAATGACTTGCTACAGTGATTGCTATTAAAATTTCCCTGGTATAAAAAGGGAGTCATGACAATTATTCTGCAGGAAAAATGTAAGGGTCACACAAAACATGGATGACTGAAGTTCTACCATTTAAAGAAAATCAGGCTGAGAGGGAAGATCAATTTATTATCTGATATATTCCCTCTCCAAGGTGTTTTATCCTGTTCTTCCTATTTGCTCTACTGTGACAAGCTCCGTTCTGTTAAAACTCTATCAGGCTGAGTATTCCAATTCTAACAGAAACATGTTTTCATCTTCAGAAGTCTTTGAAAAATAAAATTCAGTGGGAAGGTTTCAGAGCTTTTATGGATATCTGGGTGTAACGATCCTTGAACTACAGCAGGCACAATGTGGCTGGTCTCTAGCATTATATGTTGCAGAAGCACTAGCTCAATCACTCGGGCCATGTTAGCATTGACTCTCCAGGAAGGCCAAAAACTGCAGTCAAAGGGAAAGAGAGCAGGTTTTTAGGTGGTTATTCCAGCTCATTTGAAATTCTGGGCTGCTGCAGACAAAACTCTTCAAGTGCTGAGGTAATATGTTTAATCCCAACTGAGGAATCCGTCCCCACTCTTTAGAGAACATTGGTTTTCTCACATGCACAACTGCTGAAAATAAATTAGAAACACAGTGCAATAGCTACAGAATTTAACATTTTTCTGCCTGCAGATAATGCGAATCAGTGAATTTAACTAGCATACGGAATGAGACGGTTTTTAAAACCATTTGCTATCATATCACACATTAGATCCATTCCTCTGCAGTAAAGAAAAAATTGTGTGCGGAAGAGTGTGTGTGTTAATTATGCTAAAACATGCACACTGATGTGGATATTAGGCAGCAATTTATGGCGCTCTGTCCAACATCATTACTTAAGTACAAATATTTGCTATCCAAAATAATTGCTTAGAAAGTGCATTTACTTAATTTTTTAGTTGATCAAAGCTACCATTTCAATTAACAGTCATACTCTGCACGCCTGCGTGCATCCAACAAACAGCCCTAACCATGTAGTCTCAAAGAATGAGCCAAAAAGAGTATTTTGTGGATGATAATATATGAACTGATTGTTATAAACTGAAACAAGTGACTCTAATGTTCAGCAATAATTATCTACTGTGGCATTATGCAGTATGTTTTTTAACTTTAAAATGACAGTTATGTGTATAATTTGCACTCCTCAAAAGAACGCAAGTAAGCGTTTCCTAGACTGGACATCATTCAAAGTGATTTTTCAACTACATCCACAAAAGTGCAGTGGCTTGTGCTGCACACTCATGCAAGCGAAAAGGCAATGGCCTTGCGTTTGTCATACCAGCCTGTGCTATCAGTTCTGCTTTCTGAGTAGACATATTTTTCTGCCAAAGACAAGCAGGATGGGCAAAACTTTGTGCCTCCATTTGGCTGCCAGGTCAATACAACTAGAGATGCGAACATGAAATTTTCAGGTCACAACACACACAATAGCAAAGAACTTACAAGGACCCAGCCTCCACATTTGGTCCTCGGACATAGAAAGGAACTCTGATATCAAACTCATATGGCATAGACTTCCCTTTCACCAGCCCAAACTGCCCAATATGATAGCCATGGTCTGCCGTGTATATTATATACGTATTTTCCAGTTCTCCTGTTTCAGCCAACATATTGTAAATCTGAAAAAGAGCAAAACAAAATATGAAAATTATTCCACTGAGTAGGTCTACATGTGGAATACTGGGTATCACTTTCTGCCTATGTGTAACATAGGAATAACAACAGCTAAGGATGGCACTGAGTTATCACAATGAACCACTCTGAATAATACACAATCACATCTTAATTTTGCTAACTGAATATTGTGGCTATTACAAGGCAAAACTCTGTTTTAAGGTAAAACACATTAGCATGTCGTTTCAAAAATGTTTGGGTTCAGTATTTTGCGTGAGAGCTGTCAAGACAGTACTAAATACATACAGTAACAGAGATAAAAGTTTCAAGGTGTCATTTTGAAATTTTCTCTCCACTTTCATCTCTTTCTCGCAGCAAGCAATTTTAATAAAATGACAGCCTTTTGAATCTCACACATATTCAGGCAGCACTCAACAACCTCACCTTCAGACAAATGAGTCCCCATTATGCAGAATATTTGCAAAACATCTTCCAGAAAAATATCGCTCAGTCATACTCTCACTATGGAGAATTATGAGGAGATTTAAATGCGGATGCTTCTACAGATTTACATAAGAAACTATGTGAAATGTAGCAACTTTAGCATCAAGGATCAATTTTTATTTGACATTTTGGCTTGAGAAAGGTAAGAAGGTGGTGGGATACCACCAAAGTGGTGCCTCACACAGGTGCAAAACACATCAGCACGGGAGAAAAACTCTGTTGTTGTGTTGGTTTGGGAGTTTATTTTTGGTTCTTTTTCAGGTTGTTTTGTTTGTTGGTTTGGCTTTTTTTGGTTTTTGGTTTGGTTTGGGGGCGGGGGGGGGGTTCGTTGGGTTGTTTGTTTGCTTGTTTGTTTTGGGGTTTTTGTTTTGGTTTGTTTGTTTGTTTTGGGAAAGTTGGTTTCAGGGGGTTTTTCGAGTATGTGAGGTTTTTTGTTGTTTTCTCTTTTTAATTTTGAAAGACTATTAACACACATAATTCAGTAGAAAAAGATCAGGCTAACTTGGTAATTAGAACTAAAAAACAACCTAACTGACTTTGCCTGCAATGAATCACCCGGAGTGAAACCCTTTTACTAAGCAGAAAATCCAAATAGTGTAGTAAAATCACCAATTTCTCCTAATGCTGGTATCTGATGCATCTAAACAGCTTCATTAACACGAAGCAGAGATCATATTTGCCTGAATCAGTAATTATAAGGTATTAGTAACAAGCTTATGCAATGCCATCCAGATAATCTCATTTTTGCCTTAGAGGACTCCTCTAATTTAGACTCCTCTAATCCTCCAATTTATGTTCTACCTTTTTTGAATAAGAATGCCAAGAGATAAGCAGTAATTGCAACACCTTTAAATCTGCAAAACCATTCTTTTTCAGTATAGCTTTTAGTGAATCCAGATATTTCTGTGGGAGACACATAGTTTGCATTAAGAAATCTCATTGTTAGATGATGCAGACCATTTAAAAAGTACCAATCTATGTATTTATTTACTTCCAATATTTAACCTCCTGGGCTGGGTTTACCCTGGGATCATTCCAGTTAGGACTTCTGTATCATCACTTTTTGCTGCTGTTGTTTTCTTCTCTCAGAAACTCAGAGTTACAAGATTAAAATAAACACACGTTTAGGTAGTTATTTCCAGCAGGCTATAGGATGACTTTTTCTTTATCAGAGGATACATTTTTAGGCTTTATGATGTGTAGATTTTCAGGCAATCCCTTTCTCTTCCCCTTTATCAGTAGTAGTTCTGTGGCAACAAATCAGCTTGTTCACACCACCCAGCTCAGGGTACCCGTCTTTAGGAGATGAGGAACCTTACACATTGAATAAAGAGACAAAATGATCAGAGGTGAGAGGATTACACACTATTAAAAACTGATGCAGTCCTCCTCCTCCTCCTCCTTTCTCCCTTATCTTCATATGCAGGACAATGTGGAGCTTAACTCAAGAAACAAGCACCTGTTTAGCCAAAAAACAAAACAAAACAAAAGCGACTATTAATCTTACCATCTCCATAGAGTCATCCACAGACATGAGCGTTTGAAGGCGCTTTCTCTGTAGCATGTTAGTGAACTCCATGTGTATGGGTTTCATGGGACCGGTATACCTCATTATCCAGTGCTTGTCTGGGTTTGGAGCATAGTTATAACTGGGAGTACTAAGGAACAGAGAGAAAACCACAATGCTTTAGCCAAGTAGAAAAAAGTCATAGTAATGAATATTAATTTCTATTTGATCAACACTATAGGAAGTACTATCTGAGGTGCACAAGAAAATTACTTTCGAAATGTCTTCTACTTTCATGTTATGAAACATGGGAAAATGAAAACAACTCAGGGGGGAATAAAATCTATGAAAACATTAAACATACCTTGTCTTTCCAGTGATTTCAGACTAACAAGTATACATTTCAAGGCCAAGAGACTTAGCCTCAGAAGTCAACTCCACAAGTATGATCAGGATGAAGCACGTATTACAGAGCTCCTACTCATGTAATTGCTTTGCTTTCATTCCGCCCACATTAGCACCAAATGTTACGTCTTGTGCAAGCTGTTTAAAAATAACTATACAACTTGCTGTAAAGGTCCTACTATGTTCTTTAACAGCTTTTTGGAATTCAGCACAACTGGCTACTTGAATACTTTCACACTTATGCACCAGAGGAGCACAGGCACTCTGCCTACTGGTATCCAATTGCATGTGAACAGCAGAAGTGGACACACAGCTGGATTTTAAAGACCTGCGAAGAAAAGCGGGATGAGGAAATAGGGCTGTATTCTGAAGACTCATTCCAGCCACCAACTCCTTTACTTGAAGTCCCTGCAAAATCCCAAGAACTGGGTTCAACGTCCCCCTGGAATCTCACTGTCCCTCCAAGTTCTCATGGTCCTGGGACATCGTTGAAGTGATGAGGAAAAATATTGTCCATAGTTTCACACGGTTGGAGTCCCAGCAATCACTTTTCTATGCATAATTATATTACTTTAGGTTAGCTGAACCTAAATAAAAGATTTATTTTACTGCCATGATGTCAACTCTCTGCATCACCAACTCATTAAAAGCTATATTATAGCTTACATTTGCAAGAAATACTATTCTTATGTACTATATTTATTCCTTATTACTTATGGTTGAAGACCACTTTTTACAATTTCTTCATATCACAGCTCAAACACATCATGCGCAGAGTCTAAAGCATTAAAAATTATTTTTCCTAGGTAATTTGGTTAGGCTTCCTTTTTTCATTCAAAGCAATAAACTCGGTCTGCGCAAATCCACAAGCCAAGAGAGTGACACAGTAACACAGGAAAAAAATAGCAAATACTCATTTACTTTCCTCCTAGCAACATAGAATTTCCCGATAGGTTCCTATTTGGAAAATTTCTACTGTTGGTTTTGTGCAGGCAACAGAGCAGCAAGGTAAGTTATTAAGCTAAAAAGTAATATAAGTTGAAAATTCTCATCAAAATACTGCCTATCTAATGTATCTTTGAATATGACAGTCATAAGAGATTTAATATAAATATTAAACTAATAATCCGACAGTGAAAAGTTTTATGCTGAAAGCCTCTGTTAGATGCTATCTGAAAAATGTGCATAGGTGGCAAGTGGAGGCTTCTTCATACAGGGAGGAAAGTGCTGGTGCCTATTCTCTCTGTATTGTTAATAGTCTCCTGAATTTCAGAATGTTATTGTGGTTGAAATAATGACATTGCTTCTTTGAAAATGCTGACAGTTATGGAAACCGTTGCTATGTGATGCCCAGAATGAATCAAAAATGCTTCGCTAACTCCTTTTCAGCTTACTTCGTGATTCCCTGGCTGATTTGAAACCTCCCACTATTTAATCCAACTAAAGCCCACAATTTTCTTTGATTACTACAAATGTAACTCTTTAATCCTTAACAGATTGGTCTGTCTTATGCGGAAAAAAAAAAGAAGTAACATTCCTAGAAGCTAGCTGAAACAACTTATTGGAATGCATCCAGAAGGGAAGCCCCAGACAGACTGAATTTGACCTTGAAAAAAGTGGATGGTAAAATGTACCCTCTACTGAAGTAACATTTCTGATCACCATTAAACTGCCCAGCTGCAACATTCTCTGCAGCTCACAATATAGGCAGCAATAAAGGAAAACCATGTAGCTGAGGGATTTGCTCTGTGAATAATTTTCAAACAAGACAAGACTGCAGATGGACACGGAAAGGAGCTCTACAGAATGAGATGGAGAGTCTGCAGTATAGGGCAGAATGGTCATACCAGCCAGGATATGGTACAGAATCAAGAGAACAGTAGCATAAATTAGCCACAGAAGTACATATCAGAGCTCCAAGGCAAAGCAGCACCCTGACTAAAATCCATACCACTGGCTTTTAGCTATTACTAGCAACGCCACATGATGCAGTATGTACATCAACCAATGTCAAGCACTACCATCCCACTTTCACTTGGCTTTTCTTTTCCACAGAATCCACTCACAGACTTTGCCAGCGCTGCCACAAGGAAAGGTGGGGAGTCATACCACACGGTGTACTGCCTTCTGGTTTGGGGGACTAGGCAAAGACTTTGTTCAGGGTACTGCTTACTGCTTTAGGGCAATTTGTAAGTACACCACCTGCATTCTGATCCTTCCTTACAATATCCACATGACAATGAAACAACAGTAAGAACTGCCTGCAACCCTTTATCATTGACAGATTTATCTGTCACTGAGATTCCCTGGAATTTGGGAACAAGGGGAAAAATGGAAAGTAGAGAACTAATTTGCATCATTCCCTCACTGTATGCACACATTCTGTATTTTTACATTTACCCTTAAACCCAGGCCACTGAAAACACCTGCAGATTATATTATTATTATTATTATTATTATTACTATTATGTGCTGGAAAAATTGTTTAGAAGACAACCGACAGTTTCTTTTGTGTGAGATGTACATAAAATCCTATTTTATGTTCATATCCAATAGAAAACACACCGTTCCTTAACCCACCAGGATAATTTCTTGTTTTACAAACAAAACTTCTTCTCACAAAGTGACACTTCCTGTGTAACTGTTATCATTTTAAGAAAAGTCACCTAAAATTAAAAAAAAAATTTGTGTAATTACTTTATAATTAGGAAGAGAAACCTAATTTTGCGTGAGCAATAAAATTTAAACTACTAGCAAAAGAAAAATAGATGTAGTCTGTATTTTTCATTGCTGGCCTTCCTTCAATCCTTCTACTCTTTTTCATTCAGCTAGGAAGTAAATTGCTACAGAATGTTGCATGATAATCACCTTCGAGATCCAAATGCCTTCCAAAGGAACCTAATAAAATTAAGGTCGATACTGGACATAAGCCATGAGAAGTTGCTCATTGGGCATTTCTGTAATTTTCATTTCAAAGAAAATAAAAGAGCATAAAATGCCAAACAAACAAGAAACACTTCATTGCTGTAGATCTGTGCCACAGACTCTTTTGGATGCAGCAGAAAATAATGAAATGTACAATTCTAAGTTACGCAGTAACCAGACAATAGTACAAAAGAAGCTTTTTCTCTCAGACTCAATTTTAAATACAACAAAAAAGCTCAAATGGATTTCACTGGACTTTGGGCTAGGCCTGAGGAGCTCTGGCCACCAACTGACAATTATTTCCACCAGTTTCCAGCTCCTCCACAAACCCAAAGTAAAACAGAATTCCCCTTAAAAAGGGAGGGGGAGGGGGCAGCACATAGGAAGAAAGTTACAGATGTTGAACATCAATGAAGGCGTGAAGCCAGTAATTAGAAAACTGTAGGAATGTTTTCAGTTGCATCGAGAGGTGATTTGGGAGAACCATTCATTCTACCTCCATGTGAAGAAATACCTGCAGCATTACGAGCTGTACGTGCAAAATGTCTCTGTGCTATAAACAAGAAACATCTTAACATGGAGCTTATGAACATGTTACTTCAGGAACCGGGTGATACTGCTTTTGGGATCTGTTCAAGACATTGTATTAGGTCATGTGCAGACATACCAGCTCATTCAGAAAGAGCATGTGTAATTTGGTGCTGCAGGCCTGTATTTCCTTTCTTTCCATGCACAAAACAGGAGTAATAAGTATTGCATACTATGGGATTTCTGCTGAATTCATAAAATAATACCGTTTATGTATAAGGACAGGGAGATAGAGTTTCTTCCCCTGAAGAGATTATAGCCCAAGAACCAGATTTTGATCACCCTGCTCAGAATAAAAACTGCTTTACTTCCCAAACAGGCTTTAACAATGTCCAATGAATTCAACATGAATCTTCCCATTTATCTCAAAGAGCTACAATTCTGAGTTCTGGATGCAGTAGCCATTCTCAAGACCCTTGTACTAATCTGAAGAGGTACCAAAAAAAAAAAAAAAATCTCAAAACTCCTCTTACAGATTTGTGACAAAGTTATGCCAAGAGTACTATAAAGAAAACATTGTTCGCCCAGAGGCACCCAGAACTTCCATACTCCAGAACGTGAAAATCAATCAAAGGTTTTGCTTTTTCCTTACATGTGTTGTGAGGCATTAGGAAAGAGTTGTGAGTACTGAGGGGCAGAATCTTCAGGGCCATGAGGAGCAGCATGGCTTATAACCATCAGTACGGGCCTGTGAGGATACATCTTCTTCGATATTCTGAAGAAGGTAATACTGTCATTGGTAATCAGATCAGTCAGATAATCCTGCAAGTAGAAGCAAAAGCATAATGAGACACTTGAAAAGGAATTTCAGACTGAGGGGTAATAGGAAGGAGAGGTCTGAGGTACCATAAGAAATAGGAAAAAAGAAGCTACTTCACTTAGAATGGTAAGAGGAGGAAGTAAATTACAGACGTTAAAAACTCAAAACACTAAAACCAAATAATTCTTTCTTCACTGCCTAGAAATACAAAACCCAACAGCTTCTAGCTTTTTCTCAGAAATGAATGGCACTAAAGAAGATCAACTAGTACTCTTTCTTCCTAAAGTGGGTAACTACATTATGAAAAGCACAATACTAAATACAATAACCAGGTATGAATAAAAAAAAATATCAGTGTCAGTATCTTCGAGGTGTATAGTCCAACCTCACATCATAAAAATACTTTGAAAAACCAAATGGCTCGATGTTCCTTTTTCTTATCCTTCTTCTGAACCAGAAGTCACTAACACGAGAAGATGGTGGGCTAATTGAACCAAAGACTTCACTCAATATTACAGTGACAATCTGATCGAGATAGAGCTCTATCACATGTATTGCTGAGAATTTAGAAAACTTCCCGTAGAAGAGTTGGACTACCTCTATGTTTTCTAAGAAGTATCATTATCATTCTTATGATATCTGCAAGAGCTATAGGGATTGAAGACAGGATTTTTAATGACAAGCCAGGCTCTCCCTTAGGTGCTTCACAGGAAACATCACAAGTATACATACTCCTCAAACATGAGCGGGATATGAAACTACACCTTAAAAAAACCCAAAATAACCGTCATGACACAGCAGAATGTAAAATCAGATATAACATCTGCCTCTGGTCAAGCCAACAAGTACAAGATGTGGTACAGACTGGATTGCATCTCCTTTTGAGTACAGCTTTCTGTCCATGGTTAAGACACTTGCTCATCTTCACCTCTGTCAGTGTCCTCGGTCTAAGAAGTCAGCTTGTCATTCAAAGTAAGCCTTTTCCGTGGACTATATTTAGTTCCGCCAAGTTATTTCTTGTATCTCCCAGAACAGGGCTGGCAAAGTCTCCATTTATAATTTTACACACTGGTCCCCCAACACAAGGCATCATGACTGTTACAAAACTGCCATGATTATGACTGTTACTGTGACGGTATTTTCACTCCAAATAGGCATTAAATGAAGGACTTCCGCTCATAAAAGTAGGCAAGGGAAGTGAAAATGTACCAAAGCAAAACTGACTTCTGAACATGCTTTCAATGCCTGAGACGATATTCATAGTTGAGAGAGAATACTGAAGAGCTCTCAAAAATGCACTGCTGTTTATCTTCATCGTGCTGCTTCTTCAAGCTGGTCAATCACTTTAAGCCTGTAACTCATCTTTCATTTAGCCATTAGAAGAGTATAGTTTTCCAATTTCATTTAAAAGATACAGGTTTCCACATGGTCAAAGAGAAAATCACTACAAACCCAGCATTCACCAGGCCAAAAGACCAAACAGAAACATTTCACCGAACTGATTTCTTATGGGGTTTTTTTTAGAGGCCCATATTACAGAGGTTGTAGTTGTACAAAATTAAAATTCATCTAAAAATTTTTGACAGAAACGGAAAAAGAAATATCAAAGTAGAATATATCTTGTAAGAAAATCTGAAAGAATTTAATTTTCAGAGGAGCTTAGCAGTTACTTTAGAGGAGAAAATAGTCAGTGGTTTGTTGGGTTTTTTTTCCCCCTAGTTTTCCACTGGCACATAATTAACATTAGCTATGTTAAATAGATAGGACTAAAAAATAATCTGATTATATTGTTCATTGCTGGAAAATCACGTTTCCAGCAACAAAAATGGCAGGAAAGAAAGAGGAAACAGTCTTCCAATTCAGCTTCTGTTCACTCATTTGAACTCCAGTGTTAACATCAACCAGCGCCGTTGTTCTGCACACTATCATCTATTTATTACTGTAGCTGTTTATTATGCAAGAATATGAAGATTATAAAAAGTCTGTATTTTCATCAGCCTTATATTTTGATTTATTTATTACCAAACTCAGTAAGAAAAACTAAAAAAAGTGAAAACCTAAACATTTTCAAGTCTGGCATACACAAAACAGAGCTGAAGATATTGGAACATAAAGCTCCCTATTGGCTCCTTGGTACAATGGAGATGGAGAACAGTGCCGATGAAGTCACTTGACTGACACTGTTCCACAGAAGACATATTTCTATCATAACATTTTAGTACATGGCTGTAAAGATTAGCTCTGCCATTCTGCATAGATCGGAAGGAAAATAGAAGACAAATAATTCTGTACACTAATTTGCGCCTTCCCCTTAGCAGCTCATAATGGAAAAGGTAACCCTAGAAGACTGAAGTTCTCTCTCTCAGCACAAAGTACATTCAATTATAAAAGGCAATTAGGGCAAAGGAAAGTGGAAATCACGGGCAGGAAATCACAGACATCAACCTTTTAAAGGAAAAACTGGCTGTGAACACTATGCTAATGAAACACAAATAGGAAGGCGGGATTTGCCATCAATAAGAGAAGGCGAACAAAACACCTGCTAAACAAATGTACATTACAAATCACTTCAGAGTGAGTCAACTTCCTTAATTATACACTAAAACTAGAGCAGTTTATGGATAGATTTAGTTACCATCATACTTCAGAGTCACTTCTGCCCGCTTTAGGACTTCACTAAAGCCGGTTCCTTTGGAAAGGAACACTTTTAGCTGAAATAAACATATTCCTGACTGCAAGCAGGTATTGAGCTGTAACATGTTAGATGAGGGAAAAAATAATACTGCATTTGACAATGACTATCAAGCGTTTTTGTAAGTTTGGTCAGGATACAACATCCTTGAAAGAATTTTAAGAAACATTTGCATCTGTATGCACAGAAATACAAACATAATAGTTAAATTCTCCACTCATTCAGAATTAGCATAAATCGTACAAAGATCCTGTGAATACTCCACAATATTGTGGCTGTGAAACAAGTTCCTTAAACTAAAAGGATGGGTCTAGCTGGAGGGAAATGGATTCGTATCTCGTTAACGCTCGTGTAACTCCGTTAACACAATAATTACGTACAAAGCACGGAAGTAGTTAACATGCAGCATTTAAGTCTACTTTCACATCTTCAGCTTGTGATATTTAACGCAGTCTCAGAACATTTTATTTGTTTCCACTGCTGGTAACAATGTTTTCAGTAACATGACCCTCCCAGAATGGAAGGTAGCAATGTCTAAGCACTACTGTTACCGGTTGTAGATAATGTTACGCGTACCAGCTTTCAAGTACAGAAAGAGACTGAAACCATGAAGTGCAGCTTTCTTATGGTCATGTCCAGATGTAAATAGAAATAAATCAACAGGACCTACCCTGGAGTAGTCATATCCATGCTTCTCCTTGACTCCATTTCTACAGAGTGTGTAGTTGTAAAATCGAGAATTTTTAAGTAATCCAACCCATTCTTTCCAACCAGGAGGCACATAGGAGCCATTGTATTCATTAAGGTACTTTCCAAAGAAAGCTAGGGGTAGAGAAAACAGAAGCATAGTAAGAAGGCATAACAGAAACACCATAGTTAAAGAGATTCTTTCCTTTCTGTTTTTTCTTAAAATAACTTTGTCCTCTCCATTACAATAGATTTAAGATAAGAGGTAAGTCCTGAGTTTTAAGCTTGCTTCTGGTTTATCTGTATCTCTATAATGCAGATATTTTGATTTACAACCTATGTACAGGAGAAACTGGACCATGATTACCATTATACTTTCTTTTTCAGTGCCTGATATATTTGGAATCAGACCACACATTCCTCCTCCTAGAATCTTCTCTTCATATCCTTCATGCTGCTGAGCTGCACCCATCCACCTATTAGTGCCCAATGAAATTGCACTTCCCACCAAGAGCGTGAAATTAGCACTCATGTTTTAAGATATTAACAGCCTACATTTAAACATGAATGCTGTGCATTAAGTACTTTAAAAATGTATTTAGAGCACTGCTTTTCTAACCTATTTCAACTGACAATTTTCCAGATATTAACTTGGGTTTTGAGCATGAGTCTTAATTACTCCTAAAGATTTGTTTACTCCTCTAAAATCTTTTACTTCTGTATCTGATATCAGTTTTCCCCAGCTCAAATTGAACAATTAGCTACATTTGCCCAATCCCTTAGTACAGGGATGGAGTGGGGGGAGAGAGGGAACACTTCTGTCCTTTTTTCTGATGCATATCTAGCAAAAATTACTTTCAGTACTTTTTGTCCCCTGAGAGACAATCGGAGGAAAGCAGATGAGAAAGTACTCTCAGCATTGCATGGAACAACCAGTTAGCCCAAAGGTCAACTACATTTTGCATTCACATCATGGCCAAATATACTTAGACTGACAATGTACAGTGGAGTCAGCCTAGTGAAATTAATGGATTTACTGCAGAAATATGGGAGTTCCAAGATAAAATGCTGTAATTTAGTATTACATTTGGTTACACGGGTAAGATTTTTTCAAGACATATCAGTTCTTTATAGGTATCAAAATAACTGACCAGGTTTTCCAAAAAATCAGTAACTCCTAAGTGCTGAAGCCACCTTCAAAATGGTCAACAAAATGGTCCCAGTCAGCAGCACCTTTTGTGACAACCGAAAATATGACACTACTGTAAGGATTAGAAGACATGGCATTAGTATTGTTACCTTAGTAACTGCAGGAAATCTAATGGCTTGCATAAAACATACAGTGAGTCCCTCAATCTTAAGAGTATTTTCAAGGATGCAAAGAGGGGCTTAAGACTACATTTTGTTATCAGATCCCTTTAGTAACATCGGTTTCAAGATGCTAAGGAAGACTGGGTTCTGAGTACTTTTTATTATTTCTTGTCTCTTGTATGTCTGCGACAGTCCTTGAAATGATGAATCCATTGAAGTACTTCACCAGGTAAACTACGAGGAGAAAAAGAGGTGTGTATACACACACACATTTTAGTCTACTGCACACTGACGGCCAATTTTTCTCTACCTTACAGCACACTGATAGCACAGTGTGCTAGCACACGCTCCATCCACCGTATCGCAGGGGACTAGTCTGATATCTAGCAGGACAAAGGCAAAGCACAGTAATCTTTGTGACACCTTTGTTCTTCTTCCTGAATTTGCATTGCACATTCCTCAGTTGTGGCCAAGGATCAGTGCCAAGATATATTTACCGAGTCAGGGGAATTGGCTGGAGGGGAGCAGATGAAGCCAAATAAAACAAAAGTACTCAAACCAAATACCTTGAAATGGTCAACAAGGAATCAAACCAAAGAATGCTGCTGGTGGGCCAAGTGTTGCTTGTCCTTCTCAGATAAGCAAATTCCCAATGGAATTGGGACCAAAGCTCCCTTTCGCTAATGCCTAGGACAGCCAGAAAAAGTTTAAACACAACTAGAACTGTAAGGCATAAATATCTTTCTGAATATCCCTCTCAGGCATTGTTTGAAAGTTAAAAGGAAAAAAATGTAGAAATTGTAATCTTTATGCCACCAATCTTTATTACAATTCAGGACATGATGTCTTGGTGTATCACAACAGCATGGTTTCCTACACCGGGCAGCAGAAGAGACAGCGAGAGTGTTTGCTGGTGCCATGGCTGAGTGCACTACTTTACAACACACCTCACTAGCGCTACTCAGTCTGCTCATACGCTTTGGCAGCCAATCCTGACAATTCAGATTTTCCATAAAACTTTTCCTAATGTCAAAACCACAACAGCGAGACATTTTAATAAAAATTTACCATGGGCATCACACCCCTCTCTTTTATACACCAGGAGCACAGAAGAATTTTAACATTTAGATTCATCCTCCTCTTTCCACACGCAAGATTTCTTCCTCCTCCAAACATAAAACCCAAAAACCTCCCCAACCGTAGATTGTCAGACTTTTTAAAATAACTTTTTAAATGCTTTTTTACTCTAAGCAAAAGTTTATCCAGCTTAATGCTGAATCTTTACTAAAATACCAAAGTCTGCACCACCGCGTCGCCTCACTGCACTATATTGTTTGGGCGACCCCTGAAAGAATTTCATTTAGAGCCATTTTGTCCATCGGATTTGAAGAAAACCCAGTTGCCAAGTTTCAGGAAGCTATTAGGATATGCTGTACAAGGATAATTATTTGCTGTATTTTAACAAAGCTGGGTGTTTTCCCATCTACCAATAAACCAGGAAGAAACCTACTAAAAGCATTAGTTCATAAATAAAAACAATAAAGTCTTACTGAATGCAATTAGGTGAAAGGTCCAACTACAGTTCAGTATAATCACAGACTTCCTTTCAACAAGATATACACTGAATAAGAAGTCATCTAGATTTTACAGTGGTTTATTGTCTGTACATTTACCTTGTACTTTTGACAAAAAATATATTTTACACTTTTTTTTTGGTAATCAGTCATTAACCTCTTACAGTTCTGAAATGCCTCCATCTCAAAAACGTACCTAGTCCTCCCACACATAACACACAGGCAGGGATGGAAAGTGCTATTGTCTCTAACTTGGAAGACAAGACAAAGGTCTCAGGGCAGTACTCTTGCTACCAAAACATAGAAAAAGACACACGGTTGCTTAAATTCAAAGAAATAAAAACTAAAACTGGAATTAAAATCTATCTGCAAATTTTATACTGTAGGCACTGGCAAGTCTCTGGAATCATTACTGTTCTCCTATGCACTTTATTAAGGCATACAGCTTATTTGAACTCCCATATCACTAAACTTTTCCAGTGCCTACTAAATTGCGTATCACTGCTGAGGAGGACAAGTATATAACCACGCGGGCCATATAGAACACTCACACCTTAAACATACAGGAAAAACAACTTAGGAAAAATTATTCTGAGTACATTACATTAGTAAAATAAGCTCGATGATTTTGAAAGACCATCTTAATAACTCACTACCATGAAACAAGCCTATCAGAAGTAGTAAAACGGACTGAGTCAGTAGATCTGGGCTATACATGAGGACTCATCGTAGATCCTTGGTTTCCTTTTGCAATAACAGCTATCAAGATATAGCCACCCTGCAGAATCTTTCTTTCACATCAATTTCAACCGTGATAGTCTCAAACTATCTAATGGATGACAGCCCTTGCTGAGACAATAATATTTCTATATAGAGAGCAGAGGATCTATGGAAACTAATTTACCTTCCAGATAAGTAATTCAGAAACCCGACACCCAGTATTGTAAGTCACCGAGATGTCCTGGAGGTATTGCAACACTTCAGTTCCTAGTCGAGCAAATCACTTCTAAAAATTAAATCTGAATTTTAAATCAGTTGGTTATTATTTTTAACAGTGGCCTGCAGTCCTTCATCAACTGCAAAAGCTATCTGTTCTGCAAATAGGATGTTACTCTGATTTGGATAATCTGTTTTCTTTATATGCAGATAACATGACAGAGTGCAGTATGGCATAGTGGCTAGGGCACTGGAGGGTGGATGAAAACTTGCATCTCTTCTTCATGTTGCTTTTCATCTGCACGTAGAAAGTACTTCACTATTCTGTTTCTACTTCTGTCTAAGCTTTGACCTTTTAGGTCACCCATTATTCCCCATCAAGCTATTATACACAAAGATAACTTCAGTGACGTTTTTAAGTATTTCTGTAAAAAAAAATAGCAAGCAGCAACTATTGCCGAGAGCAAATTCTACAGCAGGGAACAGTTAATCTAAGAATTTTATTCCTGACCTGTATCTACATGTTAAAAACTGGTCACATGTTTATTAAAGGAGGAATGAACCTCAAAAATATTTACCAATAGCCTTTCTCCTCCTTCTTACAATTTAATGTTATAATCACTTTAAAATAGCAAAGGCTCGGACAGTGAAGTACAAACTAATTACTTGAATGCAGTTAGCCACTGTATCCTCTTACTCTAATATTAATGGAAGGAAATTGAAAGCTCTCACTGAATTTTAATTAATTCATCAGCTGATTATTGTAAAGCCCCATGAAAGTGCTAAGAATGATTATTACTTTTATTCCAAATAAATATTTTATAATGGCAGAGATGGACCTCCCAGAACCACTTTTCTCTGGGTTCAAAATACACGATTGGTGCAAAATGGCATTTTATTAATTCTTTGTATAATTCAAGTATGGACTTACCACCACAAAGAGATACCGACACATTATCACACAAGCAGCAGCTTTTGCCTTTGTTAAAACGTTCATTTAACTGAATAGGGTTAGCTGTACTAGAGGGTACTGCTCAACAGGAACAAGGAGGGTAAGTTAAGTCAAAATGTGTACTGCATTTGCTGCATACTGAGACACATTCAGCCCTAACATAAATTAACGGAACTCTCTCAGAAGAATCACTGAAGCAAAAGTGTCCTTCTGCCAGGCTGCAATTGACCCACCATCCCTAGATCTTTTGAATTTCTTAAGATAAACATGTCTTTTCATTTCCTGACTGCAGAGAAGGCTGACAAAACACTCTAGAATCAGTCATCAATTTAAGACCTCATCATTCAGCCAGCTGGATGAGTGGAGAAGAGAAGCTTTTCTCATTAAGTAATGTCAAAAGAAAATTTAAACCTGTATTCCAATATAACATCTTGGTATTTGTTGCTGCAGGACCAAAGTACGCAACAATGCATTGGGCATTTTAAAACTCTTCTCAGAGAAAGAGATGCATATGTTCATAGAAAACAGATCCTTTTTTCTATAAATGTTTACACAGGAACACTTGGCAGAGAACTGCCATTCAGAAATGTTTGTCACAGGATCTCTTTGTTTCTCTTCCATTCTAATAATGTCCTGCTCTAAGCTGAAGTAACAGCATCCACTATTTTATGTTAGTCATGATTCAGATGTAGCTTACAGTGACTTTTCTAAAGATTGATTAATCAACTGAATTGGTTTACGTACATAAACGGTCCTTCTTGCCCAATTTCCCACATTACGCTACAGGAGAATATACTGAGATTGGGAACTCATGCTGTGGGAAGGTGTAGTGGCTACATAAGAAGAACATGTGTTGCTATTCAGCACACTGACAGTTTTTAAATTGTGAGACAGGTTAACGCAGAACACAGCATACTTGTAACGCCTATTGCCTCGATGGCTTCCCTTGTAGAAGGAAAACCCACCCTCTGTATTCCCATGATATTTAATTGAGCGACATAAAGCGACAGCGAGCCTATGCATGACAGTCAAAATCCTGGCTGTTACAGCCAAAGACTGAACTTCCCCTGAGCTCGGCCTCTCTATTCTTTCAAGTACAGTGCCTAACAAAGTTGTCAAGCTTTTTAATGTGCCAAAGTTAAAAAATATAACACTGACAACCAAGGCTGAAACCAAAGAAACAGTTAGGGGAAAGACGCACCTTTTCCATCTCCTATTTTTCACTTGCAACTTGTGCAAGAAAAACCTGCACCACACTGCTCCCTCCTGCCTATATGCGACTAGCACATTCCCGAAGGTGTCAGTAGCTGCACAAGTCTCTATAGATCCCAGCCACAAATGCCACTACCTCAGAGAACACACTACAGTGCAGAAAGACTGATCCTCAGAAGAATCATCTTTTGCAACAGAACAAAACACAGGGAAATCACGATGGATAGAGAAGAGGCAAAGGAGATGTGAAACCAGCAGCAGAAAAGAAAAACAGATGGAAGCTATGAAGTGGAGCAGGAGAGTACAATTTCTGCCTTCAAGAGTACACAAAAGAGAAAAGAGAAGAGAAAAAACACAGGGAGCAGGCCTGGGTTATGAATTGATTAAAAAGCTTTCTCACTCCAAGGTTGTGAACTGAAATATAAAAGCAAGCCTCAAAAAGCTTTACTCCTCATCGCCTCTTTTTCTACTCCTTAAAAAAACCAAAAACAAACAAGCAAAAAAAACCCAAACCAACAAACAAACAAACCACACCAAAACCAAGTAATTAAGAAGCTAAACTGTATATTTGCAGAGCAAACCAGTACTATAAAGGACCTCAAAAATAAAAGATAAAAACTAACAAAATTAATTCCTGTGCTTTCCACATCTTCCTTTGTTCACTGTAGTCATGTTCAAGGAGGTCTCTCCATTTCAGAGAAACTTGATTCATAATCTTCAAAATATTCTTCTTAGCAGGTTTCTTTTGAAACTTGAGAAACTGAGTAGACAAGGTTCTCACGTACAATCTCCTGCTGTTTCTGAAGCAGGTAAAGCTAATCTATCTTTGGGGGGGGGGGGGGGGGGGGGAAAGGGGAAAAAA
>VZTA01012160.1:48098-61053 GCA_013398855.1 Mohoua ochrocephala
ACATCCTTCATAGTGGACAACTCCAGACTTTAACTGGAGAACAGAAATGAATGCCAGCCTTCAATTACGGCAATTTCCATTTAAATTTGTATAACAACATGTCACATTTAACTACGTGAATGAGGATCTCATTTTCACCTTATGATCACTTCGTACTTGTAAAAGCCCTATTTCTATGTGTTCCAATAAATTTAGTTTCCAAATTAAGAGAGGCAGACTGAAAACGTAATATAGATTCACTAAGATCTTGGGTCTAAATTTAAACATTAAGTTAATGTAAAAAATATAAGACATGAACACTTGGACACTTGAAATAGCTACTCAAGTTAGTAAAAATTGCAGATACTTGAAATACAACAACTAAATATAAAAATTATTACAACAGACAAAGCTCAGTAAACACAAACCAAATAATCTATGAAGAATAAAACATTAACCTTGGTTTGTACTCCTATGCTCATCGGTATTGGTGCCAGGAATGACAAACGGAGGGACACAGCAAGCAATTAAATAGATATGCGCACTTCCCCTAGTTTATTTCTTTCCAGATTAATTCAGGTCTTCATTTTAGAAAAACAAAACAAGGAAATCACTTATTTAAGACCGAGACTTAGAAGAAATAACACATAAAACTCACTTGAATTGTCAGAAAGAAAATAATGATCTTGTTACTATTACTATTCAAGGTTTATATTAGTTTCTGGAAGCATTGAATAACTATGAATTCAAGGAAAAAAACGCATACTATTACTAATGAGCATAATACAATACTGCAGTACATATACGCTATAAATAGCACAAAAAGAACCAGGTTTATGCCCGTTTCTCATCGTGACAAAAGGCATTAGCAAGAAATGTAACAAAACAACTGTCACAGGCAAGGACCTAAATCTGATGTTGGGGGGAAGCAAGAAGAAATTCGGTGTGAAACATATGCTACATGTTTTCTGAAATCCTTTCTACAGGATATCTGTTCCTGAGGAGCACTCCATGCAAAGAGGACAATTTGTTTCTCAGGAGTGCATTTCATCTTGCCAATTATTCCTCAGTCATTATTTATCCTAAACACCCTTCTGGGAATTGATTGTCTAGAGAAATCATACCAGCTGACTGCCCCAAAGCACAAAAGGAGCAGTCCCTTCTCTTTCATTCTTAATTTGCTTAATATATCCGTTCTATGAAAAAAGTCAAAACACTAATTCCTTTTCATAGCATCTTTCTCGGTTGTTCTGCACACTTCAGGTAATTGTAGGCCATATTCTATGTTTGGTAGGCCTCCAGTTCAAGCATGCACAGTATTTTATTCCCACCTTTTGAAAAACAAAAATCTTGGGATTTTTGTTGGCTGTTTGTTAATAAAAATTTCCTCAAGCAAAAGTGCGAGGAAGCTAAACCAACATGGAAGACTTAAGCGCTGGCATTATGCACTGCTTCAGTCAAGAAGAAATTAGAATTAAAATATTATATACATTAGCCTCTGTACTAGTAAGTCCAAGGAAGCTTTCAGATGGACCCAGCCTTCATCTTACCTGTCCTGTACCCTGTATTGTTGAGATACACTGCAAACGTGCGTATTTCATGCTGAGCCTGCCAGGATGGAGAAGAACAGTTCTCATTGTTAGTGTAAGTGTTGTGGTTGTGGACGTACTTCCCCGTAAGAATAGAGGAGCGAGATGGGCAGCACATGGGCGTCGTCACAAAGGCATTGATGAAATGAGCACCCCCATGTTCCATGATACGTCTTGTTTTATTCATCACTTGCATAGAACCTGAAAGAGGAAAAACATTTCGGAATTATTTTCTTGTTTCAGTCACAAGAGCTACGTAAGAGCTCAGATGTTACATTAGAGACAGAAGGAAGCACAAGTAGGAAGGGCATTGCTATCTCTGAGTGAACCCAAATCCAGAGAGATTACTCCTCCTGCCTCAGTGAAGTTCTCCCATCGTTTCAGTAAGGACTAAATACTGAAGTCCTAAGTAAAGATTTGACTCAAGCATGTTAACATAGATCATAATGCTTTTTTCATTTCTCTCTCTCTAAATTCAAGATTTACAACTGTAACTATCTGCACCATCTCTACAGCCTTTCTGGAGCTGCTAGTACTGTTCCAGCAGCTGAGGGTGAAAAGCACTTTATGCAGCAACCCTGACCAAAGCTTGCATGCTCCTTAAGTGTTACTTAATCTTTGGTTTCACAAGAAACCTGATACGCTACCTTTTGTGCCAGCCTTATGCAAAAGGCTGAGGGCTATAACCACAGAATCATTTAGTTTGGGAGACTATTTAGTCCAAACTACTGCTCAAGAATGGTCTGCTACAGTTGTTCTCTAGATAAATTGTTCTATTCCCTAACGTGAGGTATTAGGAGGTATTGATTTCTGTAATTGTCACTGAACCAAAGACAACAAAAAGCTCCCATAATAATTTCCATAATGAGTTCTAGCTATCTGCTTTACCCTTCTGGTAACAGTCTTACTATCTACATTTTCTTAGGCTTGATACTGCAGAATCAGATTTTCAGATGACTACTTGGGGCAGGTAACACTATGTATTATGTAGCCATTGTCTGTAAAAAAAATAAGCAAGGGACTTGGATAAATTGGGGTAACGTGAAAAAAAGTCTTTTTGACAACAATTACTGAATGCCGCAGTGCTGCCAAATGGTTTTTCGGTTTATCTGAGACAAGGTTTTGGTCAAAGACTGGATCTTTGCCATAGACATCCACCTGGCTGGATCCATATCAGCGCTCTTCCTAAACCCAGAAACACCAAGGATCAGAGAAACAAGAAATTAAGTTTTCCTGCTCTATCAGTGCCTAATAGTTCAAACTGCATCAGAGCAAGTCAGGAAAAATTTTCTTGATCTAGGAAGAATTCCAATTTTCTAAAGAATTTGTCATGGTACCTGTCAACAGCATGACCTTGCAAAGGAGATTAAATCTGTTCATCACCAACCCTCCCTTCTTGTTATGAGAAAGCCAATTGACAATGGAGATGAAGATATGGGCTCATGCTAGTATAGGGTTGGGGTTAACTTACCCAAGGCTGAGTTGGATTAACAGTTCAGCTTTAATCAATGCATCCTGCAACCATCTGGCACAAACTGTGTTGTTTCTGTCAATAATGGATTTAGGTTTCTTCTAAGCTCTTTATGCAGGGATTTCATTATGAAATTGCAACAGTAAGTTGATTGATACAGAGCACATTGATTTAACCAGGAGTCAAAACCTAGAGGGAAAATGGTCATAAGCCACATACAAAATCTGACTCTCTGGCACCATGAAGGAAGGTTAACTGCTACTGTAGGTCATTTTACCTAAAAGCTGCCATGGTATTAGTTTGAGACCATTTTGTTGGAAGGACTGTTTAAAAAAAAAAAAAAAAAAAAAAAAAATCTGTCTGTGCATTTCTCAGGTCAGAGCACATCACATCACTTTGTGACAAGAACCAAGGCAGGTTATTGCACTGCCCCCTTAAAACTTGTTAAACTTCACACATCAAAAAGGAGTTTCTGAAGAAAGCAAGATTTACTCTTTTGTTTCTATAATAGCTGTGGGTTAAGTGTTAGTGCTTAAAGGTACTAATAACACAGTTAACAATTATAACAGCTAACTATACATTCTGTGAGCCTGAAAACTGTGGATGTTTCCTCTGTGTTGTCTTATGAGCTAGCCCAAGCCCAAACAGGCAGTCTGAAAGAATGTTTTGTCATCCCAATATTGAAATACAATTCAACAACCCCTTTAAATGACAGAGGCATCTGTGCATAAATAACACTACATGTTAAGACTCCCCTTGGGGACAGTAAGCTTCTTTAATAAAACTGCTGTAATGACAAGGCCCTATATATCAACAGTCTTTAACACAAAAACATATGATCTAATCTGCTTCTCCAGCTTGAGAACTAATAGAGAGTGACAGGGCAGTGGAAGGTAAAAATCCAGCATACTCTTCTGTATAATCCTAAATAGGGCAGCTTTAAATATTTTAAACAGCATTAAACCAGCCAACCAAAACTTATTTTCTTCGGTTTGCCTCCAATACACAGACATCCATTCTCTGGCAGATTACTTATGTGTTAATCAGCAACTGGAACCTCATCACATCACCTTTTGAGCTAGAAAACCTTCTGAGGTTTCACTAGTAGATGTACAACAGGAAGTCAGGCTTTGAAAGTGTCAATATTTAATTCAGAAAATGTTCTGTTACTCATCAAAAACCATTGATAATAAACAGAAATCTAGCAGTTAAAAGTAAAATTTCTAAGCCATTTTAAGAAAATATCCATTGGACTACTGTGAAAATATGGAAGTTTAATTAATTTGAGGTATTAAAGTTACTCAGTGAACAAAGCTAAGCAAAATTTATGTTGAAATTTCACTTGAAATGTGTGTTTTCCATAACTTTGGTTCACGTATCTTCACAGTTCACCTCAGGGATAAAGCTGATAATTTGACTAATATTAATGGAGAAAATATACCAATTATTTAAGAAATAATACTGACTTCCCATTAGTTGTGTTCTGTTGTCAGAGGGAATAATTTACATGTTTTAGGGAGCTCCAGCTGTTGAAGAACTTGTATTAAGTAACAAGTGACTTGTCTACTCTGAAGCACAACTTCGGAAGTGTTTTCCAATAAACTGAACCCCAGAATTTTAATTAACTGTCTCCTAAAGACTTCTCTTTTTATTGTATTTGAAACTCCTTAGACACCCTTTTCACATCTTCATTTCCTTTTCTTCCCCTCACATTTGACGAAGCTCTAAAGCCCCATCTCCACATATGATAAGAAAAATCATCTTCCATGCTACTTTTGTAACTTTTCAGAGGAAGGTCTCGAAACACACGAATCACCTCTCACTCAGATTTCTCTAACGTGGTTGAATTACACCCTAAATAATCGGATCTTTCTCCAACTAGATTATGAAATGAGCTGGTTCGTTAAAACCATAGCAAACCCAACTAAACGGGTGATGCTGAGTCCACCACATAGGGGACGTCGGCATTACACTAACTTGGATTTAAAAGGCTCTAATAGGGAAAAAAACTTTGCTCCTAATTAATTATTCCTTGTCAGTATATTCCTCTTCTTTATATTGTGCTTGTCAATAAAACTCTTTTGATTAGACAGTCTATCAAATATGTATGTGTCAGTAGTTCTTGGTGTTCTCATTTGCCTTCTCCCATTTGTATCCATTACAATTTACACTCATTCTCCTTTGATGTTCTCCAGAGATCCTGCATTCGATCCATCAACCCTTCATCAGTATTTTCCTTCTTTCAATACAAGGCTGAGGTTTGGTTTCCCAAGTAAAACTCATCATTAACAGTAGTGCGAATTTAAAAAAAAAAAAAAAANAAAAAAGCTGTACTCCTTTCAGAAAAGGGCAACATTGTCTTTCTGGTAAACTCCACCTGCTACTGGCATATTGCTAAATCTATCTTTAAATAAACAAAGGAAAGGCTGTTAAAGGCACTTGAGATTGTGTTGTATTCCCTTTCACCTCCAAAGTAGCTACAAAAGAACAATGAAAGCTACAACACCCATCAGTTACAGAATATTCTTAGGAACAGATGAAATCTTACCCACAGCTTTCTCCACTACACTTTCATAGCTTCCAACTTTTCCTTAGCTTTTATTTGTAATTCACATCTTGTTTTGATCTTTTTTAAATGCACTAGCCACAATCACCACAAATGGCAATTTTGATTAACTTGGACAGCTCACCAGACAACAGACAAGAATAAAAATTAATTCAAACAAATACTGGGTCTCCCAAAGCCATTAGTGGCAAATGACGAATATCAAATCTCAGCTTCATCAAATGGATTTTCCTTAGTTAGATCCTAATTTGCGTGGACACATGCCCATTATCCTTGAAATTGGAAAGCATCGAGTTACCAGAGAAGCAAAATATACTGCCCAAAGGACTTAGACAATTGCATCAGAAACACAAAGGCTAGCATAAAATAGAAGACGATACATTTTTTAGTACCACCTTCCAAGCCTGCAAGGTAATGTACTTAGGTTCTTTGGGATACACATTATTGACATTGCTTCATTTGTGACCCAAATAACCATTAAAAAAAAAAAGGTGATGACAACAACAACAACAAAGTCTTCTGATCCTGCTAATTTGAATTGCATTTAATTTGATGAGATTACTTCCATAGCAGGCTTCCTTACCACCTCGGAGAAGAATGTGACATCTATGATTCTGCAGACACACAGTAATATTGATACAAAAGGAAGCATCTGTAAAAAGACTACCATGTTGCTGTGATTAACTTCTCAACAAGACGAGTAAGTGTATGAGAAGTACAAGTTGATTCATTTGATGTTCTATTTCTTCTGTGAGGTCCGTTTTCCAAATTTTCCTATCCATACTAGAAATCCAATGCAGAAAAATTTGGTGGCAAAACTCCCCCCACCAGACTACACATACACACGTTCTCATTCTTCAGATGACCCGGGCTTTATACACACTTAAGAGCGTAATTCTAATAAAAATTATTAAAGTTAACTGGTTTGTGTTAATCACTTCTCATAACTAAAGACAGCATTTGGTAAATACAAGCTTGTTCAGGTAACACAATAAAAGCCAAACTCTGTCAGTTAATTCATTATTCCAAATCATTAGGCAAAGCCCGTGTTTAATCTTCATCTCCTTTCTTCAACAATTAACATAGCATTGATAACACAGTAGAACCTTTTCACTCTGTGTCATTTTGGTCAGTAATTAACTACACATCTAAATGGACAATTACAAGAATAGTATGACTGTGTTAGGTAACATTTAAGGAGATAAAATGAAAATTGTATATGTAATGAATACCTGCAATTACACAAAAGAATTTGGGTAATTACATGGTGTAATTACCAGTTATGAATTTAAACCTACTGTTTTGGCATGTAGCTTCCCAGGTCATAATACTTGCAATTGCCAGAAGCAAAGTTTAGGTGTTTAGATGAAGACAGACAGGCATGAACTGCATATTTCCACAGGAACAGGAACGTTAACATTTTGGGACTGACTTTTCCTGTCCCTGAATTGCAGGCAGATGGAAAGGATGTTCTACATAAAGGCAGGTTTAAACTTGTTCTTCCTATCATTTTTCACACTGAAAAAAAATTCTTATTTTGAACGCAAGAATCTAGCTTCAAGAAAAAGCAGTGTCATACTCATTGGCTAAAATTCTCTTTATATTGGGCTCTTACCAAGTTCTACATCCTGATCATCAGTAAGAACAAGGATGATGTTTGGGCGGATGTTTCTACGGTCTCTTTGAAATCTTCCCTTCAGACGTTGATTTAACAGGAAAGCTGAACTTCCATCCAACAGTGATAAAACAGTCATCATGAATAATCCAAGGACAATACTATGCTGTGCCATGTTGTGCTGATTTAATGTTCTCTCTGAACAAGGTAGCTTAATGGCTTCTATTTCTTTTTCTTTGCAGGTCTCCTATAAGGGAGAGGGAAACAAGTATTTATCTCTTTTCACCCCTCTGCACCCGTCAAACAACAGACAGGTGCTCTCCAAAGAAGAAAAACCAATATACTTGAAATAATCTTAACTCCTAAGAGAAAAAACTAACCAAACTCCCAAACAACCACAAAGCAAACACTTATTTTTCTAGTGCCACCTAGAAGCAGAAACTTGAAAAATTAAATTCATAAGCTGTTATCAATGTAGGCAACGAAATTTCACTCAAAGCTCAGATGTGGCAGCAAGTTCAAGGATTTAGCAGGGTATCAAATTCTTTTCCTTTCATACATATAAATAACAATCATCTTCCTTCTTCTTCCTTAGCGATCTGAGATGTTTTCAGATGACATTTTTGTTTACATCAAAAATGCAGATGTTGAAGAGAAAAAAGCCCCTATCTATCATTATTTTTAAACAGGACTGTAGCAAAATTTACTGAGCTAACAACATATTTGCAAAGTCAGAGAACACTCAGACAGAAGATTTGTTATACACCGATTTATCTCACAAAGCCATTAGAGAGCAAACCTGCCCTGATCTTGGAACTATGGCATGATACCGTTTGAAGTCTACTACAGCTTTGATGTAAGTGCGATACCCCTTTAGCATTTCTGTTGGCTTCCAAGACTATATACATTTTTAAAATACCATTATTAATAATGAACACATTTGAAGGCCTATTACTTCAAATGTTTGGGAATGGATGCACCAAAGTGACTTGCACTGCCTACGACTTACTTGCAAAACAGAGCATATGCCCCAAAATTGACTTGGCTGCAAAACAGAGCACATCTAACTGGTACTACTCCTGTTAATGAGTATAAAAATAAAAAACTCTTAGCAGTTCCTACAAGGAGATTACAAGAAATGAACTGGCATGCTGAAGAATCTTTGAAATCACAGTTTTGTTCAGTCATCTTCTGATATAAAGGGATTTTCTCTTGCTTTCAGAAATCAAAATAACAATATGAAAATGTAGTGAAAATATCAAGTACTAATTATTTCATCAGATACATCAATCAATGAGTCAGTTTTTTATGAATTCCCTACTTGCTCCCTGTCTTTTCCTGGACTGGTGCCAATGATCTCTTGTAAGAGAAGAAAAATCAATTTAAAATTACGCAAGAGAGATTATCTGGTTTTGTAAAGACCAGAAATGCCTGAGCAGAAAGAACATAGCACAACGTGTTTTGCCCTAAGAAACACGCTGGCTATTCTGTCCCTACAGCCCCTTGGGAAAACAGTTTTTACTCCAGCAGATTTTTTCATAGCCGCATTATTACTTTATCTCTGACAGCAACTGCTCTTTGAGATAAACTTTCTTGATTAAAGTTTTCATGCAATAGCAAAACTACTGGTCTGAAAAATTACAGTCAGCTTCTACGCTCATATAAGAAATGTATATTGAATTTTCACAGAAGTCAACAGATACATTGCTATACTGTGATGGAATATTTATTAAGGCTACTTTCCAAATTTGCACACTAATAGGGTTTTGAGGAAATGAAAAATCCTCCTTCCTTACTAGTCTGTCCAGTGAGTTTCACAGGCAGGTGAAGTTAACTTTTTTCCTAGAAACTAAAACTCGATTTAAATATCCTAGCAAGTGTTCCAATGGGTAGGGAAAGAGCTTTCAAATTTTACAGGTGCAGCTTTAGTATGTGCTGCTTCTGCTCAGAAATCTGCCAGGCTATAGCAAAAGAAACACTGACAAGTCCAATGAATTTTCATTCCTTGTACTCAGAATTCCATCTGCAGCAGTACAACTGGGAAGAATCATGTCAATGTGTTGCTACTGTCCAGAGTAGTCAAAAGCAGCTGGAGAAAGAAACCTGAATCTGTTTCAACAGGGGAAGATAGAAAGAAAGTTTGCTTAGCAGGTACATATTCTTGGACACGAGCTTTTTGAGGGAGGAGGTAGAGAAATGCCTTCTGCTCTTCAGAAATTATTACGTATGTACTTTTGTTAAAAAAAATAAACTGACAGATAGATGTTTTCATTACACACATTTTTGTGAAATGTCTGAAAGTTGATGTGCATTTTCTTCTGTCTATACTAGCCAATAGCTTCTCAAAATAATAGCATTTGCTGACTTTTCTTGCAGCATTTAGAAGACTGCCCATTCTTGCTAGATCTGGTCATAACTACCTTCACTACAGTGTTGTGCATTTAATAGTCTTTCTTACATTTTTCTCTTCTTTAAAACAAATGCATGGAAGTAACCTCATTGCCTCTCTCCCCTCAGCCTGTCTTTTCCTCACAGTTTATTGCCCCTCACACACTCCATTTGTAACTAAAAATAGAAGCGGTCCCCAGCTCAGAGAGCTGCTTAGCTATCTATAAAATACTTAAGACATTTGGGGATGCACATAAACTGCTCTCCCGCAGCTATTTTATCCGCACTTGTATATTTATGGGTAAGGGAATTAGTGATCTCTGAAAGGATACTGTAAGTGGAAGAGAGAATTTCATGTCAAGTACAACAGGCATCTTCCACCAAACCTGTTATCTCTTTCTCACCCCTCCCTCCTCAATGAATATTTTTCAGCTATTGAGATGTGTTATGTTCCTATTGTTATCAGGGTAAGTACTCCCGGGAATCAACTCAAAGTATGTAATTATGTGCAAAAGTCATACCAATAACTAGATAAAAAAATTAAAGCAATTTTAGAAAATAACCTATTTCTTAAAGTATGTTTTCACAAGACATACGTGCCACAACTAACAGCATATATGCAGTACAATCCAGAAGCTAGCTTCAAGTAGTTATCAGAATAGCAACACAAAAGTGTCTCTCAGGGATTGCCAGTGGCCAAATACAGATTGGGTTTTTTAACCCCTAGTCTTTGGTGAACTTCCAGGAAGAAACACAACAAAGTTTCTATTACCAGTTCTTTTCCCATTTCTGTCAACAAGGTTAATCTGCAACTCACAGATAAAGCCAGAACAGTTCCACAGCAGTGCCCCAATCTGCCTTCACTTTTAATATAGCACCCTCTCCAACGATGCATTTTGATCTGAGTGGTACAGGTGGTCCACTGCTCTCTGTGCCTCTGCAGGCCATCCTCCAGTATTAAAGATGCTTCATCTGTAGTGGTTCTCATGAGAATTTGGTATGCCTCTTATTTTCTTCCAGATTACACACATGAACTTGACAAGTCTGGTCACTCATGTTTTATATTTAGGAAAGTGCTATCAGAAATTCATGTAATCTTCTTCAGATGGGGCATCTAGCTGAGCTTTATTAAGCCTATGAAACCTCTTAGAAGGCTGCTTTTGAGAAAGTCTGGTCCTCTTACTTTCTCCTTTGTGGCAACACAGAATGTTACACTAACTCACATGATGAATGTTGAAGAGAGAAAGCCACACCTTTATTCCATTTATAAAAGAACTCAGCAGAGGGCTGCTTTCAAGTAGCATTTACACCAAGGAAAGACTTCTTCTTTATAACACTGCCCCCAGTAATTAATGTCAGTTCCACAGCAGCATAGACAGAATGCACAGGGATGACTGATGTCAGTTCTATCCCAGATGGTATTTTTAACACGCTATTGATTATTATTGCTTGGCACAGATGTAAGAGGCCCCATGTATGCAATATTAGTAATTGACAGTAGCTTGCATAGACTGGTGTTCCCAACCTCACTTAATGCAAGTCCCAGCACAACTGTCCCACGTGTAAGCTCAGTGCAACTTCACTGAATTCAGGGTAATTCAGTTATTACAACATAACCGAGAGTAGCATCTGACTCTTCCTGTAATTCTGTATCAAATACTTAAGTCTACTTCAAGTCTACTTCTAGAAAGCTGCTTCTAGTAACGTTTATATTATCCAGTTTGAGGTTTAATTTGTTTTGGTTTGTTTTTCTTTTAAATAAGTCTACTGCAAAACACTAAATACAGAAATGGTATGACAAGTTCAACTTGCCCAGCAGCCACCACAGAACAGGGTAACAGCATGTGAGCTACACAGTGGAACTGCACAGTAAGGGAAAACTGGCTAGAGAAGCAACGCACACCTGCTCTCAATATGGCTGGAGCCAATACCAGGTGTATTATTTAAGCAGACCTAGGTGTGTCATTTGCCAACGTTTAAATTCATTGAAATACATGGTGCTGGAGCCATTCCCTAGCAACCAACCCAATTAAATCCACTCTGCCAGTTAAAAGGATTCAGCTGTGCTGCTGTTCCTTTAACTGGAGTCACACTCCTTTGCATCGAGCTTTGGCTATGCTAGGTCTTTTTTCACTAAAGCTGTCAACCATCACTTCAAACCATTATATTGTGTTTGTAAGAGATAAACACATTTTTATATGTGGATTGGGAAGAATCTTGTTTGCAATCAAACAAGGTTCCCAGGGGAAGACTGGTATCAACATTACTGCTGTAATCTAACAACATGCTGCGTTTGCTTATAGTTTTCTACTTTGTGATTTTTTTTTTTCCCCCAGGCAGTCAAAAATTTATGAGAAAGTACAAAAATCAAATCCCCAGTGCTAAATGTGACTCTTGAAGATTACAGTTGTGCTGATTTACAGTCAGAAACAGAGCTTCCAGACTACTAGAGCACTGAATTACTATTCAGACACATTCTTCTGACTTGTTTGCCTTATGCTGGTGAACTCTATACAAAAACTAAATATTTTTCACAGAGAAGCTTGGACACATTACAAAATCTCATTCATATTTTGTAACTTTATTTTAAATAAAACAGAATTATAAATTAATTATAAATTTCCCTAGGACTCGATATTTTAAGAAATGTTTTAAGCAGCTCAATCCACCTTCTTTCTGTCCGCTGCTTGCAAATTACTGTTAGAGTTTCCCAGTGGCACACAGAGAATTAATTAGTCCTCTGATAGGTTAAAGTGCTATTTGGATCCCCCTAATCCACAATAATAAACACGTTTTTCTGCACCATATGCAACAACCAACAACTAGAAAGAAACAAAGAATTATTTTGCTATTTTACCTATTATCATCACATAACTATATATAATAGATGCGGTCTTTGACTTTAAAGATAATATAATTAACTTGCATTAAGTACAGTAATAACCACAGACTTTCACTTCTGAAAACACCATAAGGGAATGAATGCAAGTGCTTTAAGAAAGAAAAAGTAGGCAAAACCAGAAACAGTTACCATTACACAAATGCATTCTACCAAGTAAACACATTTTTTTAAATCTGTATACGGGGGGGAGGGGAGGGGGACGAGAAGTCTCACTATGTTTATGCAGCTGTAAACACACAGAGGCGTTCAGATACACACATTGCCAGGATTCGTCCGGTGATGTGCCAAATGTGAGGCTGAGCGCTATGGCATCAATTGTCTTTTGGGAACTGTTTTCCGCATAGCCCTGGCCCGGCGCGGCTCCCTCAGCCCGCACCCCCGAACACCCCCGCGGCTGGGCCGGGCCCCCCCCGCCTCACGAGGGGGCGGCGCGACCCCTCCGCCC
>VZTA01012160.1:61469-90953 GCA_013398855.1 Mohoua ochrocephala
GCATCCTCCGGCCGCGGTGCCGGGCAGCAGCCGAATCTCGTTTCCCGAAGAAGCGTTTAGAGGAAGCGCTCGGGCGGGTGCTGCCCCCGCCTCTTCTTCCTCCTCTCCCTTCTTCTCCTTTTCCCGTTTAAAAAGTTCATTTACCTCGAGGATCCTCCCCCCGGGATTGACGCAATGCCCAGCGGCGCGCAGGGAGGAAACCTGTTCCACCAGCCCCGGGCTTGTTCAAAGTCCAGCGGCAGCACCGCGGCAAAGACGATGGCGCAGCCCCGCACCCCGGCGCGCAAGGGGGAACCGGGGAGGGCCCAGAGACAGCCCCGCTCCAAAGAGAAGGGGCCGACGCTGAGCGCCCGCCGGGTGCACAGAGCCTTTTATAAGCAAAGGGGATAGCTCACGGCGGGCGGGGGAGGGGGAATTTAATTGCCCCCCTCACAGTCTATGCTCTTCTTGTCTCCTATCGCTAGCGTTTGCCGAGTGCTGCCAGCCCCACGCAGCAGCTGCCCCCCACCCCCAGCGCCGTGGGGCGGAGGACGGAGGTGGCAGACTCCAAAGGGGCTGAAGGCCTGCATCTGCCCCGGAGCCTGCACCGAGACACCTGTGAGGGAGAGCCTGAAGGCTTCTAAAAGGTCATGCTAACACAGACCCCGTTCCACTGGTGCAGTTAAAATTAAAGGGCCCAATATTCATTAGTAATTAAGAAAAGCTCAACAAAGCTCTTCGAGGTAGGGACTGGGTTCACAGCAAGCGCTGTCTAGACTACTTGCAACCGGTAACATTTTACTCCTGAAACTTGTTCGGACAACTATCAAAATCGGTAAGTTCTTCAGTGGATTCTTTAAAGACCTCTTAAATAAGTATCTTTCAAAGATACTAGTAGATTAACATGTTACAAAAACCATAAGAATGAAACGTTTTCTTCTAGCATTCCCATGCTGATAGGGTCAGACATGCAGCACAGGTTACCTCAGAATTTCCCGACACTTCTTATTACATCTAATATTCTGTTCAATCTATGATTTATTAGGACTTTTGCTTTACAACAAGCATTGCCTCCAATGATCTCCTCTGGACTTTGCTGGAAAAGGCTAACAGTGTTGAACAATTTTTCATTGTTGGCTCTGTTCTTGGCTATGCATAGACAGATCCTAAATTAGCAAACAATGTAATGGCACACTTCCTCCAAACACAACGATGTCACTGCTAAGGAACCAAGTGTGCTCCAGTATGTACAGGAATGAGCAATATAAGTGAAACACTGTATGTCAGTACAACAGTGTTCACACTAGGGGCTGCAACAGCACAACTGTATTGGGAGAAATAAGCCACTCCCTAACAGGGAGTTACCTAATCAAAGACCCACATGATGCGCATAAAAGTAGGAGCTACATCTCG
The DNA here is from genome assembly GCA_013398855.1 of Mohoua ochrocephala. NCBI lineage: Eukaryota > Metazoa > Chordata > Aves > Passeriformes > Acanthizidae > Mohoua > Mohoua ochrocephala. Next base: position 62,862 of record VZTA01012160.1, read on the forward strand.
CTAACATTTTGATTAAATTCTTTTATTGCTTTCTGAGATAACATTCGACCTTTTGCTAGCAACTTTCAACTCACAATGAAACAATTTACAGACGATTAATTTTACAACACACCCATGAGCTAGGATGTTCTGATTCTGCACATTTTAGACATGAATTAGTGTCTAAAGGCAACTGAGTCACCCAGAGTCAAACGGCCTTTCAGGCGAGGAACAGAACGAGGAACCCAGCATTCCTCTGTCCTAACCCCAGGCCAACAGTTTGCCACCTGCAACACGCAACCTCTACAAACTAGCTCTAAAGGGAGTGCAAGCAGTAACCACCAAGCCAAAGAAAGGACTAGGTTTGCTATACAGCGGTCCACATTTCACATTGGAGAAGAAAATTGACTATCTCCCTGTATTTCTAGAGGACTGTAAATGGGATTTTCCATTTTAGGAAACACATGACCTAATACTAAGCTACAATGTCATTAATATAAACTACAAGCATCAAAAGATACTAAGACTAGGATTAGTGACATTAGTATAGGCATCTAAATTTGATTTAGCATCACTGCAAAATGTCGCAATAGATCACTCATTTCAACAAAAGAGTATGTTCACCTCACAGGGAGTGCATGTAATTTCCATTAATGTTAATGGGAGTTATGCAAGTGCATTAAGAGGATAATACACCCCCTGGTCTGAGACAACCCTGCAAAGTGAAAGGTGCTTCCTCTTCAAGAGAATGGCATTTCCATCTCATGCATTTCAAAAGAACTTGTTCTGGCACAGTTACAAAATAGGATGGGTAACAACTGTTATGCATCCAAACTTAAAGCGGTTTAGTGATTTCAGCTATTTTCCTATTGCCAGAAACTCAAGGGATAAAGATGTATTTAAAACACTGTGGTTTATCTGAAGTCTAAGGCAATAAAATCATGTGAAATTACTGGTAAAACAAGAAGGTCTGAAAACTTACTCGTGAAGTGATGAAGAAATCTTTTAGGTATCTCCTTTTTAAATAAACAAAGTCATTTTATTAACTACCTGGAAAAGGATTCCATTGGTGTATATGGATCATCGTGGCTGGTCAGAGTTCAAAAAACAAAATGAAAAAGCAAGATCATTCCCTTTCACTGCCACACCAGAGTTTTTACACCAAATAAACTTCAGATTTCTCTCGCAGCGTGCCATTGAAGAGCTTGAATTTATTTTACTGCACCTCAAATAACAAATGTTGCCTATTATAATTTGTCTAAAATCATCCTAGGATTTTCTAAAACATCCTAGGATATACCTATCAAAGTTAGGAGAAAACAGACGTGCAGTCATTTCTTTAAATATCACACATCCACCTACACTGTTAGCCACAAAAATTCCTTCTAATACTTAATCTGCAGGTTCTCTGTCCACCTTACTCTCATGTAGTACAGCACAGAAATAAGTATGGAACAATGGACGTTGGACTATCAAGTAAACTACGGAGTTGCATGTAAAGGGGAACCACTTTGATCCACCTTGCAGATTGTGGGGGTCCACAGCATTATTTTTTAATCAGTCCTGAGACAACAGTTAAAACTTAAGGCTGTAACAAGCACTCAGGGGAACTGTCATGAAGAAAGGGCAGCATGTCATCGATACAGAGAAGCAACTTCTGGGAAACAAGAAGATAGTCAGAAAGAGTCCAGAAGTAATTAAAAAAAAACCCCAAAAATAGAGGCCAAGCAACATGCTGTGCGAAGCATGTCTTTTTCATTGTTGCCAAATTCATTGTGCTTTCAGAGCTTGAACATTGTCCTCATGCTATATGAAACAGAAAACAGTGGCTTTCGCACTTCTACATACTTAACGTGTATAATCAGGAGTATTGTTAGCTTAAAAGAAAATAGAAAACACAGCAAAAGCCTTGCTAGGAGGCTGGTTTAGGGCAGAAAGCCACATATTGTTTGTCCTCCAGCCTCACACTTGTTCGTAATCAAGTAAGATGAGAGCAGAGGCTGCATCTTTTTATGCATTTCTCTGGGACTTAGCATCCCGAAGCCTTGAATAAAATGCAGTCTTTTGGGGCTCTTCCAATATAGAAATTCATCATTCAGAAGATAAAATACTATGAAAAAATGCTAACAGATGCGAGGTGTAATGCACCTGCAAAGAAAGGAAACCATTTCAAAAGCCCTTTGAAATGTACTGACGTGTTAGAGTGGAGTCTGATATGTTGTATTGCATTTTTGCACATACCTGTCATTTCCAACAGCATTCACTGTTACCCTAACTGAATCAACTCCTTCATTCCTCATCAATGCACACCTTCTTCTGTGAAGTGTCACGCTGTTTTCATGATTTATTTATTTCAAGTCATTTGGTAGGAGCTAGAAAGTCAATAGGTGAATGTTAAAACGATTTTTCTTAATTATTTAAGGCTTCAGAAGAATGAAAAGCCTTAACATGAATTGAGCATTCACTAGATGACGCTTGAAGAATAAAAACCTCTACAGTCTCTTTGCAAATAAATAAGGGACCTGACAAGTTAACTTTGAGAATAACCATCAGAATAACTAAGATTCCTAGGAACACTTTAGCTCTCCTGATATAAGTTCCTAGTGTTGCCTATCGAGTAAAAACCATTGCTATTGGTGCACCAACGCTGACAGATAAGCAACAATGAAGATGCATGGCCACCCTCTGCTAGCCTTCAGCGTTGAAATAATGTCCACTGGGTGATAAATGGATGCTGCATTTGTGAAAAGGTGCTGTCATCATTATGGATTTCTGAAACAGCATCTGTTCTGACATGTTTTTAATGCAGCCGAGGTCAGCACTGAAATACGTCACCAGAACACCAGGAACTCCTGAAGCAGCTCCTGAGAGACAAACAGTCATGGAGATGCAGTTGACATTCAGCAGCAAAAGGCGTCTACCTTGGAACTGTAACTCTTGTCCAGGCTTTGAAGGTTTGTGTAAATCAGTAAAACAATGTAACAAACTGAAATGAAGTTGGCTCGTGAAGAGTCCACGGAGCGAGTCTCTTCTAGTAAGATGAGGTAAAAAAACTGTTCTTGAGTTATTATGTTACTGCCTAAGAGGACAGAATAGCATCAACCCACGAATGCTCATTCTGCTCTACAGAGAAGTACATTAGTGCCAACCCTGTCATTCAGTAGTTCTACAAGTTTTATTCCAGATGAGCTGATCAACAATGTTTACAGAATGAGAAATCTCTTATCTAACAAATTTTTTTAGAATTTTCTCTTGTGTATAGCAATAGCCTTAATATTAAACAGGGGTTTAGACTGTTTAGAACAATGTCAGAATTGATCCAGTGGCAACTTCCCACATAAATAATGGCAGCACAATCAGATTTCAACTTGCTTTCCAAATCATCACCTGTGTCTCATGTTTTTTTCCAGGAATGTCAGTAGGGAACTTCAGGGAAGGAAATTTATCTCATATTTTGTCAGAAATTTCCAGAATGTCCTCTTTGCCAGCTGCTGAGTTATTTCAGTATCTTGCTTGCAGGGGTTTGGAGACCATGAATCACTTTGAGAGGAGCAGCATGAACAGTATATGACTGGCATGGTTACCATGTTGTTTGAGATTTCATGAAACCAAGCCTTTCAAACAAGCAGTAAGGGTTCTTACATGATATAGAAACTAATTCCTAGTATGCACAAAAAAACTTGCCCTGAGGAGAGAGAGAAAGTTGCTATCAAGCAACTTTTTCTGCAGACAAAAGACATAATACATTATATGTGCACAGGAGAAAGAATCAAATTCAATTCTCACAGGTAATGATAATGATAAGTTTCCTGTAGCTTATCTGTATTATGTCAGTTGACTTACCAACACCTGAGAAAATCATAAATGCGTTTACCCAAGGAACACGAGGAGAATTTATATCCCGTGTTCGTAAGATGCTTAACTGCAGATCTGCTATTATTCATGACAGAGAAAGTTAACAGAGCCTAAGTGTTACTGCTAATATTTACCATAGCTGCTAGTGAGGTCAAGACTGACCTCACTTTAAAATGGTGCTTTCATCACAATGCTCCTCAGTGTGCGCACAGATAAGCAACAAAGGATGCTGCCTTTGACAGTGAAGACTGAGTTATACCTGCATTTTTAGCCAATACTTCCTCGAACTTCCCTGTGCCCCTCTGAATTTAGATACATAAAAAACGGTAAAAGGAGCCTCAGGAGAAGGGTGAAAAAGGTCTCCTTCCCCCCCAGTGCATTATAACCAACACATGCTCCCACAACACGGAGCTGCTGGCAGAGATGAGCATAATGTCCTCTGTGGAGTATCACAGGCTCTCTCCAGCTCCCTACACCTGACATTTAGAGTCAAAGCGTTAAAGACAAGCCGTGATGCAGTACTAAAACCACAGAAATACCAGCACCACAGAGTAGGAGAGGGAGTTAACAGGATGGAAGTCCTGTAATCTCATGTCCTCCTCTCTGTCTCAAATCTATAAACTGGTGATTCTTATTCAATGTCGGTGTAAGAAAGGACAGTTTGCACAAGATCAGCGTATGACCTCAGGAAAAATAAATCCATATTTTTCCTGTTTTTCCAACTTTAAAAGNCTTTTTCTAAACTATAAACTTCCATTTCAGCTATTGCAAGATCCTCAAAGAGAGTTTGAATAACAAATCTTTCATAATGCTTGAGGGAGAAGATTCTGCATTTTAAGGAGTTTCTCTCAAGCACTGACTGCCTTTCTGTATAGAACTAGGCAGGGGTGTACACCCTTGTGGCAGTGTGCAGGATTCTCCCTGGCTAGTTTCAGACAGGAGGTCGTATGCTATTCACCTAAGCCCAGAGCCACTCGGAAACATAAAAAATGTTTTCCTATTTATATGTCTAATCCTCTGATGATTCATCTGCATGGGGAATGAAGAGCTCATATGCCTTTGATTTGGTCATAGATTGCCTAAAGCGCTCTTTATACTTTAATACAGAGCAAGCCCATTGAGAGGAAAGACAGACACATTCCTTTTGCCTGGTCAGACTTAAACCCCCAAAGCGAGGGCCTGTGGAGTGCAACTCTAATTGTTCTGTTAGATCCCAACACTGGGTTTCGCAAGTGGTCCAAGCATTTTTGAAAAGTGAGATTTGTGGCAGAGCCCAATGCAGAACACTTCAAGAGCTGCTGTGAGAAGAAAAGCCACAAAAATTTTCCTCACAATAGGAAGACAGAATCTGCTGTCCAATACTGATGTCACTTACTTGACAGCATTGGTCTGTCCTTGCAAGGCCAATGCCACAAGACCTATCTTTGCTTTAGGGAAGTCTTTCTGTGAGAATTTTCACCGACAGGTTGAGCCTCACAGACTAGAGCTGCAGCTCTCAGGGTACTTGAGAAATTCTATATGCCCAACTTAGAAGTCCATATCTAAGTGCCCAGAGACCTCTGACTTAGCTCCATGCTTTGTCATCTTCTCTGCTGATGAAGTGAGGCAAAGAGATGATGTACCATATGGAATGGCAAGCAAGAGTTCTCTAGTCCCTTTTTACCTGAGAAGAAAAATGGTGGAAGCTTATACAAGAAGTCAATACTCACCAAAATGAAAAAAGGTTTAAAGACAAAATGATTGAGAAGAGTTCAGGGAGCAACATATTCCATTGCTGGAGGCAGAAAATTTGATGGCCTGAGCTGCAGCCTAGGTCACAGTCCCAAAATCTTACATCAAGAGTATCACTGGTGTCAGTTCACTGACTGACTGAGGAAAGGTCAACCCATGAATTTGTCTGCCAGAATATATTTGTTCGGGCTACATTCCAAACTGGCAGAAATACAGGAATTATTAAGATGGATCAAATGAATATAAACTGTCTGTATAGACAGTAAATAACAATAAATCCATGTATATAGATTCCTTCCCTTTAAACAGCTCCAAAAGGCAGTAAAAGCCAGGAGAGAAGAGAAAAGTAGGCATAGAATGAAAACCAACAAGAAACAATGGACTGCACGCAATAAAATTTAATACAGTGCAGTTCTCATTCAAAGGGACCTCAGAGTTTAATGATGCAACCTGACTGATCATATCAAACATATATGAACTGCCCAGGAACATGAATATCACCCTACTACTTGGCACAACTGGCAACTAAGTCAATCACAGCCTTCGTTTGTGCTGTCTTCCTTCTCGTTACTGGTAGAATACTCTTTTTGAAAGTGCTTTTGCAAGCTCTTTCAGAAAGCTTTTTATTTCTTGCCCCATAGATCAATCAAGAATGTTAAAGAAAAAAGAGTGGATTAATCACTTGAAGTAATTGGAAAACACCTCAGGATACCATTTCTGTTCTTCCAAGGAAAAAGGGTTAAAATTAAAATAGCTGATTCTAATGTGATTGAAAGATCACATTCGCCAGACCCCACGGCGAACTAACAGCATGTGTACTAAACAAAAAGAGGTTGCTGCAAGAACGCTGAGATGTCACTGGGCAATGAATCTAGGGGTCCGAGATGGCTGCAGCTTCCTGACCTCACTGTGAAAGTGAATTCAGTATCAGAATCACTAGATGAAAGTTTCACAGAGAAGACACAAATCTTCCAGAACAGATTTGTGTAAGAAAAGTGGACTCCATATATTTAGGAAAGACATACATATGTATAAGATATCTATAAGTAGATTCCATATAAGTACTGGGGATAAGGAGAATACAAGAGAACAGATCAGAGTAGGGATTTCTCTGAAGAGGTAATGGGTTATGTGAAACATCAGGCACAAAGAGATCTCAAAGTAAAAAGGATTTTATTTTTATAGGGAAGAAGTGAGGAAGCACACAAGAGACATGATGGTGAGAATAAAACCCAGAACAGTGATGACACATCCATTAAAGCCACGGGATGAATTTAGGCATCTAGAATGTAACTGTGCAAGAAGTTGGTACTGAAAACTAAGATAATGATGAGTTCTTGAACTCAGAATAGTTGAAGTCACCCAAGACTTCTCATGCTGAAGACCAAACAAGTCCTAACACCAAGCTTTAGTTTATTCAAAGATAGAAAGAAAAAAACCAAAGACTTCACTGTTCTATTTCTCCTCCTGAATGAAGAGCTTTTACAAGCCTTTGGTTTGCCAAAAAAGATTTCATTTCAGAGGAAGCTGTAGCCTCCCATCTATGGAGATGTTGCTCTGGGCTGTAACACACAGTCCTTCAGGACTCCCTGCTATTATATTTGCCCCAGGAAGAGATTTCTATGCTTCTCCGAGCTTGCTCCCACCCACACACCTTTAGAAATGCAGACATATTTTGCTGTGCAGGAATGGCATTGAGATACCTTAGATATTACTCTTTTCCGGGATGCAAATTCAGAACTCTTAAAATTTAGAATTTCCACTGAAATCCATAGCACCGCTTCCTGCAGAAGCTGGACTGTCCTGGAAGGCTTTCTTCTCTGACATGGACAACTTAACTCTGAGAGGATACAGCTACAAACAGCTAACAAAACTTTTCCAGTTATATAATAATGACCCCTCTCCATTTCTGTATATTTTCATCTCTGGTGAGCATGGTAAGGAAAATGGTCCTGTCTCTAACTAGTCTTCTGTGTTGTCAATAACCAAACACTAGGCATTGTTGAGCATGTATCATTAAAATTTTTTCCATTATCCCATAAGAGCTCTAGCTTTAAAATTCTTATTTGACTTACGTCCTTGGCAAGTTTCTCTTTTCACTCCTTTTGCAACATTCCTTCATCCCCTGTTTTAGTAAGTGTAACTACTACCTTATAAAACCACATGAACATTGGTATCTTTGTACACACATTCATAGTAATCGATACTGGCTATTTTTTTTTTCCTCTGCCAACAGTCTTGACAACTTTAAACTCTACAAGAAGCAACCAATTTTAACTACGAAGTTTACGTACCTATTTCTTTATGCAGCATGTGTTTCATACTCAGAATAACTGGGCCACAACAGACAATGATGAAGAGGCAAGATTTTTTTCACCGCATTTTAAAATGGCTGCAGCAGATGCCTTTTTTAGTCCTCGGAAGATTGATGATTCCATTATTTGTAGTACTCAGCAATAAATCTCTGAATTTAGGCTAAAGTGAGCACTTTTCCCTACTTTGCATCTTCCATTACACTGTTATTAATCATGTTTAATCATTCATTTACCTCTCACTGCTACTGCACTTTTGGGAGGACTGGCACATTATTGATTTCTGACTTTTACCCTTTAGAAGCTGGGTAAAGGGCTTTGCAGCTGCTTAATCAAAAGTGACATGACCAAGGGGAGCTGTAGACCTCAGGAAAACAGCAGCTAAACAACATGCTAAGTTATGATAAAATGAAATTAAGAGTCAATGAAGAAAGCAAAATATAATAAATAAAAATTATAGCAGATAACTCAGGAGACCACAGAGAACAAAGCACTCCTCTGCCTTGCAAAACACATTGCTAGGAAAGAGGAGACCAAGATTAAGAAGTAAGTTAAAACCACAAATTCCCACAAAAAGAAAAATGCAAAGTCATGTTCTGTTACAGGAGCGTCAGCTAATGTAATGTGGCTCAAGTAGATTCTCAGTTGCTTATAAAGCTTTTCCCTCAGAGGAAGCATCACTTCAGCACTCCACTAGCAACTGTAACAAGAATTAACACACAATGTAATATTTTGACAGCTTCCTTTTTTGACATCAAACATTGTTTGAAAATATGAGCCAAACTTATTTGCCTATATGACTTAAAACGAATATTCACCGTTCTGGCTCAGTTCTAATGATTGACATGATTACGGCTCCAGGCAATGAGTTGGTCACACAACCTAACAGTCTGAAAAGAACAGCGGCAAAATTAACGGAAGACAGGAATGGAATAGAGGAAATTTGTTAGTTACTAAGACTCCAGAGACCTTGAATTCCACAATTTCTGGTTGGCATCATGCACTGAATCACAGAAACATCCCAAGAGAACAAAACCAATAATAAAGTACACTGCATCATAAGATACCCACTCTGAGTACCAAACAGTTAATTCAAACCAAAGCAGTTTTGAGGATGTAACAGGAAAGTATCTAAAGCTAAAATAATAAAGCGCTGGATATAATAAAGCCATTTCAGAGTGAGAGCGCTGAATCATTAAACTTGGAACAAGCAAACCCTTCTACTACACCGAACACAGAGATAAAGCTGGCCTTGCTCTTGCTGGCTCTGAGGTTACGTGATAGATTTTAGCCATTGCTCAACGGCTAAATAGACAAGAATCACAGCACATCTGGTTCTTGGCACCCAGAAGGATACTAACTGGTCAAAAATATTCATTTAGGCAAGAAGGTACCTGTCTAACATAGGCAAACAGGGAGCCCCCCTAAACTTGCTGTCGGAGCAAGTAATGCACAGGTGGCTTAGAGAAGATGTAGCTGTACACTTGTATTGCTCTTTCAGTGGCTATACATACATGCTTTTCTTGAGTCCAGTTGCATGCTGATGCAGACTCTGGCATAGAAACTGGAAAAAGAAAAAAGAAAGCTCATTTTGGCAACAGGAGGCCTTCCTGAAAGCATAGTAACTGAACTCTGACACTACTCAGATTCTCTGAATCAACAGAGGCCATTCAATTCGACATCTGTTCACCAAAGCTAATCACATTCAGTGTTTAAACTTTAGAGTAGACAGTGAGACGAATTAGAAATCTGAATTCTTAGAAGTAGAATAGGAAACCATTGGCAAGTTTTTAAAAGCCAAAAATTCCCAAGGTTCCCTTACATGAGGAAAATTTGAGATGTTTGCTTTGGAGTTTTAAGTCTCCACCCAGTCCCCTTAGTCCCAATGCATTGTCCCATTAGTTGTCAAAACAAGTAAATTACTGTCCTAATACCTCCAGTATCTGAAGCCTACTTTGCTTTGCAAATCAATTATTAAAACTGCTCTCTCATGAAAGACAGATCCTTTCCCCATTTTTTCCTCATTTATAGCACTGTAAGTGAACTCTTTTACAAAACAAGCATTATTTCCAATAAAGCAAATTAGCTGAGGTAGGTAAACCACTGAAACTCACTGACAAGAAGTTTTATGAATAATTAAGTAGCTGATATACAGCAACATTACCATGAGCCTCTTGCTCACACTGCTGTCTTTCTCAGCATGACACAGGCACGACTTTGTTTCTGAGGTATAAAGAGACTCTTAATTAAATCTTCATTCTTCAGTGTACCAGGATTTATTCTTCTTTATATGAGCTCAGATTATTATATTTCATGCTGAAAAATGTTAATTTTCTGCTTAAATTCACCAAATTACAGATGGGATTTCCTTACAATTCAGCGTTGTTTCCAACATCTTCAAGATACAGTGCTACACATTCTTTAGTAGAAATTAATTGCACTACTCTTCCAGTCTTCAGAGTAGGCATCTCAACATCACCATTCTTAAAAAATTTCCATTTTAACATATTGTTAGTATGTGGGAGTGATCTTAATCCACAGTCGTAAAATTCCACATAATTGCCTGTGTCTTAATGACCTTAGGCTCTGAATACAATCACTGATCTTTGCACACTGCCTGTCACTTTTAGTGCTTGAGTATTGACATTGTATCTCTTTAAGGTTCTTTTCAGCCCTTTAATGACTATGCCAATTAATAATGCATCATTCTCTCTCCTCTAGCTAATTTTAATTGCTGTAATTTATGTCCCTAGACAACTCCTGCACTACAGATGGAATCTATACTACTGTAGCTGAGTTAGAAGATCACACTCTCAAGGTCCTTAGCAGCTAAACAACACAATTTCAAGTTTATAGACATCATCTACAATTGACATCAATTACTGTTCAAGGAAACAAGTCCTGGCATTACAGGTATCAAACAGATCATTTTTATGTTCTGGAGCAGTGTGGACTTCACCAGTAGGGCTTTGACAATTAATTATAGCTTCATAGTGCTTTATGAAGATACTCAGATGCCTTGAAAGGGAAAAATCCGCCTAAAATTAGCAAATATAGAGGTTACACACTTCTTTAACAAGGCCTATACTTTTACATTTATATTCTCAGAAGTACATGAAGGCCACTTCTGAGGTAGTATTAGAAGGCAGCATAAACACTCGGGCTTAAAGCCTGAAACAGTGCATAAGATCAATTTCAGCTTTTTATTAAAACATGTTTGCAGAGCTCATGGGCACAAAGAAAATAAAGCAGAAAGAAAAACTGTTTATTGCTAATCTCTATTCAGCTCTATAGACAGCCCAAAATGAAGGGTATAACCATGAACTATGTTTGTCCCATATGAGATTACTATTCAGTTCACCCCCTTGCCAGTATTAGGGATGCTTCACAAATCATATTCCAGTGTTTCACTTAGCACAGCTTACATTGATCCATAGCCCTGTAAAGTTCAGTCCCTCTGTTTTTACTGTCATCTCTTCTTACCTTCAATCCACTTTGTCAAAACCATAAAGCTCCTTGTGCCAGTTGTTTCTGCTTCCCTTCCAAAGCCAAGCATCTTTCTGGCCTAAAACATCACATTCCAGTCTCTCTCATGATTTTTCTTAAGCACATTGGCCCCGTTTATCTCTGTCCAATGGACACAGAAACATTAAGACAGCCTACAACCTGTGTGTGCTCCTAACTACGCACGGTATAATCCACTCAATTTACCCAGAAGAGCCTCACACTGTACTAGAACACCTTCCCTTCTCAAAACCCATTAAAGATGTATTACAAATGTCGGTTTTGGGCCAAATCATATTTCCCCTTTCATGGGGGATGAAAGGTCAGATGAATGGTTCAACATCAACCAGGTTAGAAATCCATGAAAAAAGATGTCAAAGGCTAACTTGCTACTTGCTAAAGTCTACTGCTACCTCAGTAGACAAATGTATACACTGGATTTAACTTACTCTTACTTGGAGTTCACTGTAACACTATTGCAGATTACTTTAAAACTAGTCACCCCTCCCTGGATTCAGTGTTGTACTGAATGAGACTAAAGATCCTGGACATAATTAGCTATTTCTGTTATTGATATAAGTACTATATTTCATAGGGGACAAAAACATTAAAACGATTGCCCTCAAGCACAGTAATAACCATAATTCTTGCATGACAAATGTGCACACGGTTAAACAATCAAATAAATTTACCTATACAAGTGCCACAGACAGAGCAATTTGTCCCAGTCATCTTTAATTGATACTTTCTCTTTACATACAGTGTTGGTTTTTAATATTTGAGATGACTAAATGAAGGATAAACTGAAAAGCAAAACTTACCGTGGCTTGCAATGCATATATCATCATTCAATTTCCAAATGCCCACTGAAGAATTTTTGAAACAGTACACATTTTTTAACAAGTCTATAGCGAACTCTCTTCTTGTATGCTATCCTCAGAACTCATCTAAAACACTCCATAAATTTACTGGCACAAGTAAACAGAGTGAACATGTCGCAGGTCTTTAACCTGTTTCCTTTCTCCTATTAGAGGCGAGGAACTCATTTGCTGTTAATTATTTCTAATAGCCAGGAAGGTGAAAGGCTGATAAAAACAGACAAGTAGGGTAGAACAGCATTCAGGGTCCTTTTAGCTACACCGGCATACCCTCCTCTGGAACTTGAAAGTAAATCTAGAAGCCCTCAGCCGCTGAAGCCCTCTTTCTGTTGGCAAAATCTATTTAGGTTTCTGGCAAGGCCACATAGCTCGCTCACATGCAGAGGATAACAAAAGTTACTAAAGCACTAACTACACTCATTAAGCAGAACACAATGGTATGAATGTGAAGGTTCCCACTGCTCTTACAGACTGGCCTGCAGCAGTCTTCCATGCGACAGCAAAAGCAAACAAAACTAACCCAAAAAATTCCAAGCAGGAACAAAACAACCCTCCACCAGAAAAAGCATGCTCAATGGTGAGCAATTACACTAACATTTAGCTACTAATAACTTCTGCTGAACGTCCAAGAAATTATTTAGAGCAAGGCTTTTTCCCACAGCTGATACCTATTGCTATGGTCACCATCTCCCGGGTGTTAACAATCTCAGATTCTGAGATACTCTTCTGAGTATCTCAGAAGCATTGTATGCGCTACACTGCAAAGGAAGCCAAAGAAATGTTTATAACAATTATGCTGTAAAATGCTCCAAAAAAGCAAAGTCATCTAGATAAATCAATCCCCCATATTCCTAAAATAATCACAAAGTTTTAATCTAAATTGTGCCACACCTATCTCCACTTTGTCTGGAACAGTGCAGTAATGAAACTGACTTTCAAAACCTATAATAATCACAAAGTATTTAGATATGTTGATAGCCACTGTTAACTTAGCCAAAACAGCATTCAGGCTCACTGTTGTACAGCGTCTGATACGCCAGGCAACAGGACAGTGAGAAAGCGCTGCAGTTATCTGATGCAGTAAGCTCCACCTGTCCTGCATACTGGACCCTGGGACACAGAAACCACACATTTAAGACACGGCTACATACAGTGATAATACACTTGTGCAAGGGACCAAAGAAATGCGCTCAACTTTACAAGCATAAAATTAAACTTAAAAGGAGTGGGTCAATGTTTAGTATTTAACAGCAGCATAACCCTAGCTGTTAAAACAGTTGCAATCCTCATTCACTAGCAGTTGAAATTCAAAATGGCAACTCTCACACAGACATTTATCAATCCCTCTTCAGTGACAATCACTTTTCGCTCTGAAATCCCCCTGAACTTAATTTTCCAGTGAGCAGACAAATTTGCAGTTTTTGAGGACTGCACACTGTGCTGTAACACAGTCAAGGAGCATACATCAGTATAAGGAATTGAATCTGCGCATGCAAGAGGGACACATTTCTTCACGAGTAACTCTTCACTAGTAACATTGTCTGCAGAAAAGAATGGGAGCCAAACACACCCCTGCTTTCCATTAAAATTCCCTGTTAAAAGGGGAGACAAAGCCAGATGACTAGAAGAGTGGAGGAAATAAGCAAAATAAAGATGTGATTCTACTGAAAGGTTACACAACAGCAAAGTCAGCAGAGTGGTCTCTCTGTATGATTTAGAATTAAGCTTATGAGAGGCTTCTCTAGTAGCTCATGTGAACCGCTAAGAAATTTTTTCTTCCTCTCTTGCTTTATCATACTAGGAACAGTAGTAACTATGTCAACCAAAGAAAATGCCTAACATTGCTTTATATAAGAAAAAAATCCAATATCTAAAAAGCCCCTTAAATCTACTTTATTTAAGTTATGAAGGTTTGAGCATAGCCTGTACATGACTGCCAAAAACCTTAACTGTAGCTAAGCTAAATCCAACATGCTCCAAATTCCTAAGACTGGAGGAGCTCACCATAAAGAAGTTTGCAACCACTACAACTAGCAGCTGCTTCTGCTGCATACCATTTAGATATTATATTTATTCATGTATATATTTATATTAAAAATTATAGTATTATGTCTTAATAGAACTTCTGCAGTGTTTCTCATTATCCCTACGCTTACATACAATCAGTCTCAAAGGTTGCTCAATAACTTCCTTGGTCTACAATATAACAATTCAAGCTATGCAAAATATTCACAGAGAAACCTAAAAGTTTTGAAAGGTAAAGTTTGCTCATCTTTATTCCATTTCTTGAAACGGAGAAACTATTTTTTCTTTTATAATAGTAACAAAAGAGTTGTTCAATTTTTTAATTTGTTGATTTGATCAAATTTTCTCACCAAAGTGAAAATGGGAATTTTGAGAACTAGAATTTTGTTTTTCTAGTGGAACACTTGATCATTTTTATCAGTAATTCTCTGATGAGTAAGCACATGGCTAATAATTTCAGGTTACAAAACATCTCTTAGAGAAGACTTGACCGAAAGAAGTAATTAAATGCATACTTCCCTTTATATCTTTTGTGATAAGTTTGTATGGAGACAAGATAGTGACGTGATAAATACTTGTCATTCATGTGGTCACAAATGAAAAATATTTTCAGATTTGAAATTAAGTCTAAACCACTGTCTGGACATACTTACCTCAAGATTAAATCTCAGCATTTGCATAAGGTACTAAACAATGAAGCACAGGTTCACAGGACATTCAGACAAAAGGAAAAATAACACATCTAATGAGAGTAAAAACACTCAATTACCCCAGGAATTCAGTAGTTTTTACCATGCGTTGTAGTTAAACACAGAGTCAAGAGAACAGAGTCAGCACTTCCTTAATAAAATTCTTCCGGAGATGCAGGTGTGTTATACCACCAGAGCACTGCAGAATTCAGCCCCAAAAGCCAGAGCTATCTCTCCGCACGTTTTAGAATGTTTGCTCTGTAACTCTACTAGAGACTTAAACAAAGAATAATTATTTATATGCACACAACCTAATAGTCTCCACTGCTCCATCCAGCCTGAATTTATTTTTTAGTATGTATTAAAATGAACAATCCCTATTCATTTATACAAAGAAATCCTGCTGGAAACAAAACTAGTCACTTCATACTATTAAGAAAAGCTCACATCAGGCCTTTATATAGACAATCCTTGACACTCATGCTATATTTTGATTTCAAACATACTTTTCTTTAGGAACAATACAGCTACTAATTATTTTTCAATTGTTAAAAACAGTAGATTTTTTTCTGGACTCCCTTTATTGAAAATACTTTGACCTGAAATCTACATTAACTGAAACTTCCATGCAGGAGTGGGGAGTTTTTTGTGTCATTGCAACACGAGGAAAGCAATTTATATCCACTGTATTTTGGCTATTTCAAGAGATTTAGTTCAGCTATACTACTAAAAAATTGTTTTGGCTGCAACAAACACTACTCATATCTGAGGAGAGCTGCATTTTCTTAAAAATTAACACCCCAACATTAGAATATTTTCAGAAATGGAGCAATATTTAATTTGTGTTATTTATCTTTCTGCACGGTGGTTTAATTCCACCTCCTTGTCCTTTCTGTATACTGTGATGTGCCATCATTAACAAAAGTTAAAATTTTTATTTTGTCTTTGTCCCCTGTATCATCACCTACAATCATGCAAGAAACTATGTACGAAAATAAGAAGAAAAAGACTTCACAAATGAAATGTCATCCAGTTCTCGTGTCCCCAAGAATGCAGGCATTCAGAGGCACGTCCGATGTACAAGTTTCTGATAGTGACTGATGGTGTCTCTCACATACTACCTACAGCCAAAGGAAAACAAACTTTCATTCACTCTGATGAAGTGCAATTGTATACATTACCAGTGTAGATAGTATAGACCTGCAAGGAATATAATATTTGCCATAAATCTTTGTCTTACAAGCCAAAAATACCAATTAATTTTGGCCTAAAGGGTTCCTCTCAGTTTTGAAACTCTTGTATTTTGCAAGCATCCAATGTACACACAGGGCAGAGATGCGGAGAAAAAAAAAAGGAACAGGAGAAAAAAAAGACAAGTATCTAGAGAGACCAAAATACAATAGCAGGGACCAACGGAATGTTTACTCCAGCAGAACAATGAAGAATACAGTTTCTGCATACCAGAACAATCTTGCTAGACCAATTTTAGTGACTGGGTATTTGAGGCTGTCAAAAATTACAAGCCAAGCCTAACTTCTATATGTCATATATATATACACACACACACACACACACAGAGATTTCCTAGCTTAAGTAGGCTAAAACCTGAGAAGTATATATTTCTAATGTCAATCACTTTAAACATTGTATAAGAAGTTCCATTATCCATAAGAAACATCTATTACTAGAGGTCATTGTACTACAATTGCAGAAAGGCAAAGTTGAAACTCCTGTTTCTAATCTGTTACTATAGTAAGTCAATCTATTAAAAATATATAAACTGTACACACAAGCAAGCAAAATGGGTATCTAATACTAGAGATACATACCCATTCCAGATTCTCAATACCATTTGCCTCTATCAATAGTTGTCTGCATGTACATAATATCCATAAAATTCCCATTGCTGGAAGTGTTCAAGGTCAGGTTGATGGGGCTCTGAGCAAGCTGGTCTAATGGAAGGCATCCTTGCCCATGGCAGTGGGGTTGGAACAAGATGACCTGTAAGGTCCCTTCCAACCCAAATAATTCTGTGATCGTATGATTCTGGGAAAATATAAAACTCTAATTTTAAGAGCTTAGGTTATAAGGTTATAGCAAAAGTTCGTGAGTAAAAGAATACGAACGTTCAGTTAGTTGTGGTTACAATACACTCAAAGCACAACTGTTCAGAAATCTCAGCATTTTTTCATAACGCAAGAGTACACAGTCTGGCTTCAAAATGGATTTTTCCAGAATATGGTCTGGATTATTAGTGCTACATTAATTGCTATATGAAGCAATTGTAGAGAAAAGCAAACACTTATGAAGATACTTTTTCCAGTCACAGAATCACAGAATATTCTGAGTTGGAAATAACCCACAAAGATCATCAAGTTCAATTCTGAAGTGAATGGTCTATAAGGGATTGAACCAGGGTGTTATTAGCACCATGCTCTAACCAATTGAGCTAATCAGACTGGGTCAATAATATAATTAAGGAACACTAATATTATTAAATGCAATTTTAAACAAATAGTAACTACAGACATCTATCAATAGCATTACTTGAACCACGCTCTACAAGTACACCAATAATACCTACTGTTATTCATAGGGACAAGCATCGCCAACTTGAAATGCAACCAGCTTCTGGATAGGCACTTAAAAAAGCATTATCTCAATGGGAACATCAACAGCTAACCCTGCTCTTGTCCTACTCCCTCCAAGTGTCAAGATGAGAGATTTCAGAAAAAGGTGAAACCCTTTATCACCCTGATAACACATGTTCAGCCACAGCATGCCAACTTACAAAGGTGACATCCATCGTTCTTCTTGATTTCTAGAAATTATCAATTTACACTTGCAGATGAGGTTTGCATCTAATGGCTTCAGCATTACTGTCAAACTCATTTTGAATTTTTTTTTTTGCACCATACATCTGACAAACTTCTTACTGTTGTGAACTGTCATAGCAGGTGAGTCAGGTGAGTTAAGAGGTATAAACCTTACACTCGTATCTTATTTAGCACTGCAGTTCTTTCTTTTTAACGTCACGTACTGCATCTTATTCTCAAGATGAGGGAAAGCTCAGCTTCATATTCGTATCTGCTCATAGTTCTGACAACTCCCTCTAGTTTTCCCTCTAAGGCATCAAATGTGCACAGATGTACCTTCTCTCAGGTCTTTCAGAAGAAATATCCCATTCCAATCTCTGCTACCTTCCTTTAACCTCACACACTCACCTCCTTCTCCACTTTTCAGTCTCTAATCACAAATGCACGGCTGATAGCCACTTTTCTTTCAGAACCGTATCTGGGGATAGCCAACATGTCAGACCCACAAAATGAACTAATGCTTTTTTCTTTCTAAGTACAAAACTCCCCTTCTCTCAAGCTGACAAATTAGGATCTTTTCTTCACATGGTTACAGTCTCTGCAAACTCCTAACATCTCAATGAGAGCCCAACGAAATAAATCATTCAAAACGAAAGAGCTGCTTAAGCTGTGACCTGAAACAGCTGCTGAATTTTTAAATGCTCACATCCTCCCCTCAAAGCAATGAAATATTCTGTATAAACAAACACACCAGCTCTCCAAACCTGCTGGGCTATCAGAAAACAGGGTTAAGAAGGAAGCACGGGAGCTGGGAATTAGCAGGGATAATTAATTTTCCTTGAAGGATTGCAACACTGCCATTAATTGTCTCAAAGTGTACAGAGTGTAGGAACAGCCTCAATAACAACTGATGTTCAAATACCAACTGTACTCATCTTTCAACCACATACCTTGCATATTGATTTTGACACAAATGTGTATTACAGAGTATGATATTTCTATTGTGAAAATCCTTTAAGACAAAAAGGTACACTTGGGAGAAAATGTCAGCATTATTCTGTGGACATTAACAAATACCTACTGTATTTTCCACTAGTTGTAACAGCTGTTGTTCTCACTTGAACAGACATTTTTCTTCCAAAACAGAAAACCAGTTACAGATATTTTTCTATAGGAAGCGTCTGCTATTTTTCATTAACTTGTTATTCCGAAGTTTTGCAGGCTTCAAGACGGTTGGATGGTGAAAAAAAAATCCAAATTATTCTACATATATTCAAGGGCTGAAACTATGAAAACTAATTCAACAAAATTCAACGCAGCCATGCTTTATTCTTTCTATAAGCATTCTCAATAAGGCTTTAGTGTTGCATTTGGTTTAGGAAAACACTGTGATATGAGGCAAGTTTCTTTTTTCAGTCTTGAGCATCTGCAGTACCTAGGGAGATCACAAGGTCTTGTTAAATTCTGCCTGGAAGAAAAGTTGATTGACAGAAGGTAGTTGAATTCTGCACTTTGTGTTGAAAACTACTCGGCAGATGAATTGTTGTCCTGCTCACAACAATTAGGGAGCACCAAGAGGAGAAAAGAGGAAAAGAGGCAGATGATAATTAAAAGCTTGGTATTTTGTTTCAGAGTTTTGAGGTATATTGTTAAGAAAACCGTAACAGGACAGATTTCAATACACTAAATAGGTATTCAAATCTTGGGTATAGTAATGGAATCAGTACCCATAAACAGCCAGCACTAATTTCCCGTAGTCCTTACCCCTGGAGCTGTATGGCAATATACATTTTAACTTTTGAGAAGAAGGTTCTTGAAATTATATCCATCAGGCTAAACAAGTAGATTCGTGAATGTCATTAACAGTCATGTTTAAAATATCAAAACCCAACTGTGTTTTTTACATATTTGCCTTTTAAATACAAATCTAGTCTCAAAATAACATACTGTTTTTTCCATTAGTGTCTACACCTCAAACGGAACTACTTTCAGGCATAAATATAGGAGACAAGCTTCTTCATACCATACGTATATTTATAGAATATTTATGAAAAGTATTTTCAGTCCTTTGAGACAAACCGTGGTAGCATCTAAAGTGCCCTCAAGTGCCCACAACGTAGGCAGCAGCAGTTAACCTTACTGCATGTGTCAAAGTTGCACTGAAGAAAGAAATCAAACACAAGAGCAGAATCTCTGACAAGTTTGGTTAAGTAATTGAAATTAAGAACCATTAAGGAGGTAATTTCTTTTCTAAAAACAGAAGCATTTCAGAGATTATTTATCATGATATTCATCAAGTACTATATGAAATCTTTGGTGATAATTCAAAATACTATAAAAAATATTTTCCCTTTTTGAAAATGCACATGCAATGAGAGTCATATTCGGTGAAGAGAATTTCTGAAATTTCTTGCTTGCTTTCTTTGGAAATAGTATTTCAGAAATGTTTTAACTTTTTCCTTTGTCTGTCATTCTCATGCTTCCCTACCTTCATCTTAAAAAGTTAATCACATAAAAGTTCATTGCATTGTGAGGTACTCAGAAATTACTTGTGATAAATGAATGCATGATGTCACATTGCCTCATCAACAAGAGGGCAAAATTATTTTTACTCGCAAAACTTAATCTGAACACATATCACATGAGAACATTATCCAGAACACAGTATAATAAACTCAGTATCTTTTTCTTACCCAGTCTTGAAGGAAGTCAGGTTCAGCCTTCGATCTGAAAAAGTTCTTCTTGGCTTAATAGCAGCAACTGCAAATTTGTACAAATTAACAGAAACATCAGATACATCTATACAGGAATAACTTCTCTCACTGATTTCTTTTTAAACACAAGAAATATCACTGAGCTTAGGATTTGAAATATCTGAAAAGCATATTCCCACTCTTTCAAAAGCTTGCGATCTGGTGCTTCTCAACCACTAACCAAGAGAAGCAATTCCCTTATAAATTTATGAATAAGGGAATTACACTGTGTGTAATTCCAATCTTCTCAGTCACAGTTGGTTTTTGCCTCTAGCAGTAGGAATACTCGGGAGTTGAAATAGGGAAAGGACCCATGGAGACCACCACCAAGTCTGAAATCCTGTTAAACAGCTAACAATACCAAAACTAACAGACCCTGACAGAATAAGCTCATAAAAAGAA
Source organism: Mohoua ochrocephala (assembly GCA_013398855.1). NCBI lineage: Eukaryota > Metazoa > Chordata > Aves > Passeriformes > Acanthizidae > Mohoua > Mohoua ochrocephala. The sequence continues at coordinate 83,806 of VZTA01012160.1, forward strand.
AAGACCAGGGACTAAGCTGTGGGGCACTTTAGCTCCCCTTATACATAGAATTCCCTGTACTCTCGGATGACTGACAGAAAAAGTTCTCATTTTCAAGATGCTCCAGTCAGTAAAGAGAGAGGGATTTAATATCTCACAACTTAAAATTCCTTTTGTTTCAACCTAATTTTGAAGAAAACCGAAACAAGACAAAGGCTGTACTCTACTTCTGCTGCTGCCACAAGAAAAAAAAAACCAAAACAAACATCCCAGGAAAATACAGGACACATTTTCATCATTTAAATTTAGGCACAAAGCCACATTGTAGCAACAGAACAAACCACAACTTCAGTATTATTTCTACGGAATCACTTCTTTTTTCTCACCCTTAAAAAAAGGAGAAGGGCTGCAGTGCCCAGTAGGATACAATGTGGTGGATCCTTTACATACAGGCTCTTAGAATAGAGGAAAAAATTGGTTTAACCACCAGGTAGAATATATGTAAAGTCCAATTTGGATGGCAGTGGTTTCGCAGCAAGCAATAAAGCTTGTATTGTCCTGCCACAGGAATGTTTTTATTGTGTTCAATGTGTTTCACAGGTAACAAGGAAATGAGGAAGATAACAGCATATGCCAGTTCTCCCCAGTTGCTGGAGGTAGCTGATCTCTAGCAAAATTGCGGAACATACCCAAGGCATGCAACGAGCAAAGACACTGCTTATTTGGTGTGGTGCTCTAAGCCACCTGACTGAACAGACCAAGTTCCCAAGAATCTGTTAATGGAAATTTCACTTGTCCCTCTTGATATTGCGTATTTGTAACGCACGATCATCGAGAAGCAATTCTTATGTCATAAGAAGTCCCAAAATAAAACAAGTGTCTGAACAAGTGTCCTGTAACAGCCCAAAATTCCACACTCCCCCACCAAACCCATCTGTCTACATGGCCAACACAGGACCCAGGATTGCTGTAGAAGTGTTTCCATCTGCTTTTTGCAGAGCACTCAGTAAGTTGTTTCTAGATGTTCCGGTTGCTGCCACAGGCAAAACAAAAAATAAGTAAGGGTTTTATCTCCAAAGGAAATTTGTGGTAGAACCTTCGAGGAATAGACAGCGCAGAAAGGATTGGCTCTAGAACAGGTGTTTCTCAAGGCCTCACCCTGTAAGCACTCAATGTTCTAATTGTCAGAAAATGCTCAGGTTGTTTTGGATTACGCCTTACTTAATAGATCTGTGACACAGACAGTATGCACTGCCACTACAAATTGGTGTGAATAATCACTCCACCTTTTTCAGCTGATTGTTGTATAATTTCACTTCCTTAAAAAGAACATATACTTCATGGATGAGCCCACCCAGGTGCCAGAGAATCTCATTTGCATCAGAAAAGTGGTATTCAGATCTGCCCTTAGACAAGATCTTCATTATTATTTCATGGTTATATTCAGATTTATTTGCATAACACAGCCATGCAATAATAGAATTGCATCAGTTGCAAACTTCCCTACCAACACCTGTACTGGTTCTAGTTTAATTTAAAGCATGAAAAAGAGAGGAGCTCCTGGGAAGCTGCCAGCAGTAATGTCCTCCTGCACTTTAAGCAAATAGTTTGTTTCCTCCACAGGAGACAGATCAATACTCAAGAAACAAAAACAAAATCAAGAAAAGCTAAAAGCTTAGTCATGTAAATCAGGGTAGAGGAAAAATGAAAGAAAGTTCCTCATTGGCATTCTACAACTTCTGCAGACCCCCATGGCCCATTAGCTAATTTCTCTTAAAACACAGAGCTCTGGAATAATAAATGCCGGTGGCACATTTCTAAAGGTTTGTGGTAACTGAAATAAACATGTCCCTGTTCCCAGGACACCAAGAGACAGAAAATTAACCAGAGGTTAACTGGGTCATTAGCTAGAGCACAATATAGGTCACTGCAGATTTAATTTAGTTTGTATTCAGCTAAGGAATCAAATACAGCAACCAGTTCTCACAGCAGGAAAGTAAGTAACTTATCAGCATGCTGACGTATCTTAGATACCAGGGCACCATGTCTGTCACGATTCATACCACTTTCAACTAATTTCACATTATTTTGATGAAACAAAGTACAGTGTATACAAACACGTGCATACAACTTAAATGTTTCTGAATCTAAGTATTCAAATACATGCACAAATACTGAATATTTAACACCGTATACAGTCTGGAGGTTTGCCTTTTTTTTTTTTTTNTGGGTTTTCCTTTTTTTTTTTTTTTTTTAATACACTGGAAAATATTTAAGTAAGCTTTTCCTCCAAAACAGGGTTTGCAAGAAAGTACTCAAAACACAAGTCTAAAAAAAATTTATGTGGGTTAAGAAAAAACCCAAAACATTAGGTTTTAATGAGTCTGATCAGCACCTAAATAACATATATAAGTATTTTGTCTCAATACAGTCTCTGATAAACAAAATACCTCAGCAGCTCTAACATGAGAAGTCAAATAGCCCAAACATTGCAAGAATTGGCAATACTAAATAAACATTTAGAACCTGTTTGAATCCAACAGATTTGCAACAGTCTGCACGAAAGAAGAGGGTTCGGAAAGACTGCCTGAGCTATCAAGAATCCTGTAGCCGCATCAGGTTAAATTGAGAGACTACCAACTAGGTCTAGGTTAGAGAGTACTAAAAAGAACTTAATTTCCATGGCTGCTATCATGTTTGTAGCTAGTCCCTTTTTCTTAACACTTTCCCCTCTTCTGCTGCTGTGCAAGAAAAAAACCAAAAAAATTAGAAGTGGCTGCAGACAAGGTGAACTAGTAATTAATTACGCACAGAAAACAAACTAGAATAGTTGAATGGTGTGGGTGTGCAGACCAAAATTTTAGGTGTAACACGTGGCACTAAAATTTTGACTTAGAGATAAACTGAATGTTTTCCTTCCAAGATGCCATCTTAATCCGAAATACTCCCTTTTCAGTAAAAGTAACAAGCAGGTTATACAGAGTCAGAGTCAACAAACGACTATTCAATATAAAATGCAAAGTTAAAGTGAAAAATAAGTCAAAGTTAAATCTGTGCTAGACTTGAGAATAAGTTTTGCAACAAGGGTGACCCCCTGCACCCAGAAATTATATAAACTAAAACAGCAAATTACTAGGCAAGTATTTCATTACCAAGAATGACTTTGAAAATAAAATAGTTCCCTTTGAATATTGTAGCTTCATCTAAATTGTGTTTTTAATACCACATATAATTAATCAATACCCAAATAATGCATTTTTGTACATAAAAACAATATCTTCTCTTGCTCAGATGGCAACAGTTGAAGGTAGGGGGAGGGGAAGAAAACCCTCTCTTACGCTTAATATCAAGGTTGCAAACACTTACTGCTCAGCAGCCAAAGGAATGATTTCTGCACACCCAGCCAAGCATTGGAACAAAACTGTGTGGTGGTACAGGCCTATTCCCTTGTAGCTCTCTGAACAGCCATTTCCATTTACAGCAGCAACATTTTCTATTTAAGCTGAGGTCACTGTCCAAGCTCCACTTCAGCTGAAACAGCATGTTTCTGTCCCACACCGAGATTGCTGCACCTCCCACTCCTCCCTGACCTGGAAACCTCCCAATGAACCCCCATACATAAGAATCCCACACACGCACCCACCTCAAACACTTAACTCACATGAACATACTGATCTCTGAACACATTGATCTCTAATGTTACAAGCCCTTGAGGTCAAACTACAGGATTTGCAGTAGGCAGGCACTGCCAGTCAGAATTGAAGTCCCAGAATGGGATGAGCACAGTAGTGGTGAAGAGGACAAACAGCAGAAAAGCCCAAAAGCTTCAAACTTTTCTTTTTGTTCCAGTCCTTTCACCTGTTTCTCCCCTTAACTTCTTATAAAGGTGACCTTCAAACATCTCATCTCATCTCCAAAAGTTATTCTGTTTTGCAATAGCATGTGTTTAACAATCTTAAAATTGTCACGCCAATACTTTGATTGTAACAACTACACCATAGGGCTCTATATCTTCTTCTCTATTCCATATTCATTATATGAGTATTACCATACTCTAGCATTTGCATTCTAAAGTGATTCAGTTCCATTTGATTATTTGTATTTATTTTTGACCAAATTCCTAAAGTATGATTAATAAATTTCACTGAATTATCAGTCTGCAGAATACAAACATTTATCTGAAAATCAACAGGTCATCTCAACATTTTTATTAAAATTAGTTGCAACAACTGAGAGAAGGAACTTAGCACCATACAAAATTTGGCAGAATTTTGAATGTGACCTTGTTTTCTTTTTATAGAGTCCCTACTGTCCATAAACGGGACTTTTTAGGCCACATAATAGCTTTTTTTAAAAAAAAAGTTTACCTTATAAACATTGGGAAAAAGGAAGAAATTGAAAAAAAGACTGAATCAGAATCAAGCTGAGCCTAGATCCAGCTTACAAAAAGTCCACGTGGCCACACTTAATAACTGTCTCAGATGAGTAAACTACACTAAAGATCAGAGTAAAAACAAATCTGGACAGTTGCTTGAAAGCTTTGTAGACATTTTGTAGATTTCAGCATTTTGGTTTCCTGTATCTTTGCTCGCAACGCAAGCACATGAAATTCAGGGGACATTATTAAAGTTCAGTACACCATAAGAGGTCCTGCTGAAGCTTCCCAAAATTCAGTCTTTCCTCCTTCTACAGTTAGTATTGCTTACAATACATCCAGAGAAACAACACAAGTACTTCATGATGTGAGTACGTGAGCTTCAACTCATGGCAGGTGGTTCTTATAGGCAGAACAATGTTAGACCAAGCCCATCACCCTCCATAAATCTGGTTTTCCCACCCGCTTCCCAGTTTATAAGCTTTCATAAGTTGAACAGAGCAATTTGATTTTGTTCTAAAACACTCATAAGAAAAGCAAGTGAAATTTATGATTTTGGTATCTTTTTTCCTGTCTTGGCAATATTAGAACAGGTTAAGATGCGCGTTTCCTGTGACAATACTTGAATCCTATTAAAGATTAATAATGTATCACACATGCTGATGAATGCATGATTCATGAAAGACATAAACAGCAAGTTCTATTTAAAGCTTTGCAAGGCATGAATAGAACACTGAGATGTACACACTGGAAGGTAAAACGCCAAAGGTGCAATTTTCTAGAGAAAAAAACCTGCCCCCATAGGGATGGAAGATCACATTTTTCACAACAAAATGGCTGTATAGCTAATATATTAACAAACCACAGCTCGAAAAAATAAAGGCATCAAGAACAGCCCAGTATCAGCACCCATACTTAAGAGAGGTTTGCATATCATTGCAAACTCTTCTGCTGTTAGGTGATTTTCTGAAAGCTGCTAGAAATTAAATGATCCCATGAACTACCACTTAACTATCTTGCACAACTGTAGGAAAGCTCAAAAATCCCAGTCTAAACAGCTCAAAGAAAAAAGAAAAATAACACTCTTTGGTTTTGCTCATAAGTATAATGGATTTCAAACCAGTGGTGTTGATTTACTTTTTTTTAAGTAGATTGATCTTAAGGCCTTGAAACAGGATAAGATAGAATAAAAAAATAAATAGATCCAAAGCAAGAACTTCAAGACCTTTAATTCTCTGCAGTAAAATTTTTATTACAAGCATGTAGCTTTCCTAGAATTCAGAAACATGTAGCACCTGCATTAGTAACTTACAAACCTAACACTTTTCTTCACTTCACGCAGAGCTACAGAAATGTGGCTCATGAGTTCTCTTGCCAAAACTTCCAGCAAGATCAGAATTGAAAATAAAAGAAATAAAATCAGTGTTTAACAAAACTCCATTCTGTAGTACTATTCACTCTAACTTCATAATCACGTGAACGTACAATTTCTGCAGCACAGGGTTTCTAGAGCAGATGATGTAAAACATAATAGCATTTAGACATCAGAAGAACCACCAGACAAATCATCCCCCAATACAATATGGTTTCCACACCATATGCTTTAGTGTGATTGTTTGGAATTTGTTTTCCCCCTGTCCTCCAACAGATGATGAGGAATGTTCAGTAAAATCTAAAATTTATAGTCAGCTAAATGTTATTACACTCCTGAGACATCTTTTTACAATACAGTAGTAAAACAACCCATAAAAGGCTTTCTGGGAAAACAGTTTATTAAGTGCCTCAGCTCTATGCCTACTAAGAGTCAAAGAAATCCTTACCATATTTCAGCTTGAACACAATAACCTTCACAATATACCGAACACATACATAGGTCATCAGATAAGCAATTCTAATTGCTGCTGCTTCTGAATACAAAGTTTACATGGGACTTAGAATATAGTTTTAAATTAACAAGTCTTACTGTTTTCTTAAAACTAAGTCACAGAGAATCGTTCAGTGTTTTCTTTCATTGGAAATGTTATCTTTCAACCTGCCATTTTTCTAACAATTTCCTCTCTTTTTCAGCTGTCTTTTTTCCTAAACAATCTTATTCTAATCATATTCATGCACATATCTTCAAGTTAGTTCCCTTCTCTTCATATCACCTTATTGATCCATACTCAACAAAGAGTTCAAAACTGCAAACTACCACCCAGAAGAAAGCTTCAAGAATCTTTGTGAAAAGCGCAACCCAAACATAAATTGTCAAGAATTGTTAAAACAGTCGTACAGGTTCAATTTAGTGAAAACACACATTTATAGGCAAAAAAAAAAAAAATCCATCAAGGGTTACTAATTGTGACATGTAAACCCAGTAGAACTTGTAGAACTTGCTGAGCCATAGGGACTTCTCAGTATCATACCTCTTTATGTCTGTATTCTTGTTACACACTAGAGTGCCTATTATCAGCTGCAACAAGAGATAAAACACTGAGCTTGACAGGTCTCGGTAAGTGCCTTGGTGTAAGAATGAGAGTACTGGATTAGGCCAGGGTGTTACTTAGCTGCAGTGGCCCAGTACTATCTTTACTTTTGAGATTCGTAAACTGGTATTTTTTAAGTAGACCAATAAAATACATACCAAGTTATTTTCCAGTTTCTGCTGACACAAATTGAGGTACTGCACTGTTCAAAATATGTTTTCACCATCTTCAGTATATGCATGATAATATTGCTTATAAACCGCCAGAATAAAATCTTGAAACAGATACGCAACATCCTTGGCCTACTTAGTAAGGTAGAAATGGATAAT
>VZTA01012160.1:100673-143146 GCA_013398855.1 Mohoua ochrocephala
AATGTTAGGCACTCACAGGTGGCGGGAGCCGTGAGAGACGGCCGACGTTCCGCAGCGGACGTAGTCTCGGCACCCTCGCGGGAGGCGAGCGAGCTGGGCTGTGGGCGCTGCGCTGCGCTCCCGCCGCGGAGCCGCCACTGCAGCCCGCCCTTCCTCCGCCCGGCCCGCGCCGCTGGCCAATGCGGGCCGCGCCAGGAGCTGGGAGCCGGCTTGAACCATCTGTTGCGAGGCGCCTCCTCCAGCCCTTTGCCGGGGGCTCCCGCCCAAGCGCAGCCGAGGAGGGGGAAGCCTCCAGGGAGCCTGCGGCCCCTCCAAGGAGCTCTTCGCCCTGCGCATCTCGGGGGCTGCGGCCGTGCCCCGCCTCCTCCCTCCCTCCAGGAATCGCCCCGTCTCGGGGCCGCCGCTTTTCCCTCACCGCTCAGCTCCCCTCGCAGCGCCCTCAGCGCCCGGCCGGACAGCCGCCTCGGGAGTGCCAGGTGGGGCAGCGAGAGGGACGGGGATGTCAGGGAGCAAGAGCTGCATGTGGAACTAATCCTCCTCAGGTGTGCAGGCGATAAAGTCCCGACCTGATAACATTTTTGCACTTCCCACCTAACAACCGGGATTCACGACATGGAATGTTGCACGGAGAAATGTGTCTCATCCTGCTTCAGTGTCAGAAACAGGGCTAAAATCTGTCTGTGTTTAGACTTAGACATGTCTTGTGAGCAAGCTCTCCCAAAAGAGTCAAGTCTCTTTCACTATTTAGCCTTTCATGTTCCCAGTTGGAGGGTTTTCCCACAAACATGAGGACAACCGATGTGCCCAGGCCCTTATTTTGGGTCTCCACCCCAGGCAACAGTAGTTGAGATACTTGCAGTGCAGGTGTAAACTTTCACGAAAGCAGAGCGATAGTTACTGTTTTACTTCTCTTATTGTATTAATAATTTCCTTGTTACAGGCCTCCATGCTGTAACATGCTTTTTAACTAGGTGCCTATGTTTTCTGTTGATTCTGCAGAGAAAATCCAGGGAATATGACGATAGCTTCATTCCAACAGGTTCTAGAGTAATATTTTTAGGAAGTTATGTCAAGAAAAAGATGCAAATTTATCTCAACTTTCAACAACTTAAAGTAAATAATCTTGAGATTCATGCTGTGTAAAGGAAAAAAGGGTAAGGTTTTAAATGGGTTAACACAAGTTCTAATTTTGTCTTTTTTTCTTTTTTTTTCACTTTTTGAAACCGTCAGATTCTTATTTCTCACCAGAACAGTGTCAAATTACGGATTTAGAACCAGAGTATGGACCAGACACTATTTGCAGGGCTTGAGGATCTGACGTATAGTATTATGTAAATTTTGTGGTGGGGTGAATGTCAAAGGGTCAAAATAAGCTGGATAATCTTGTAATTAAATTAATCATAGGTCCTTTTATTATTAAAAAATATGATTTCTGGAAGTAAAGCCAACCAGCTGTATTTTATAGCAGTGCTGTTATGACATGGCTTCTAAGTGGTTCAATATGTTACTCCAAATAAACACTTTCAAAGATGAGATCTATTTCTTGCCCACCAAGAAAGTTTTATCTTTGCATTAAAGGTGCTCAACACAGCTGAGCTTTATCTTATCATTACAAAAAAAGTCTCCAAACTACACAAAATTAAATGATTGCAATCTTTCTTAGGAGACTTCAAATGGACAAAATTTTGTCCTCAATATGCATGTGCAATGCCTCTAAATCTGAAGGGATGATTTGTCATTACAAGATATTTTTAAGGAACAGTTTCTATATAGTTATAATTACCAGAATGATAAATTGGCTAGTGAATCTTCCATTAATCTTACAAGCTGTTCTCAAGCCTAAGTTATTCCCATATATATTCTAATCAAGACTGATCATAATAATTTTGTGAGACATTGTGTCTAACATTAATGCAAGGTTTTGTCTTACTACTTTAAGAATGTTATTACTGATTTTATTAATATCTAGAAATTCCTTCTTAACAGCTTAAACAAATTGACCTTGGTACCAAATACATGCATGAAAAATTGCTCTTCACTTGAGTGAAGAGCATGCTGTCATCGTATGAGAAAGGCAAAGGATGGTTGGAAATAAAACTACCTATAAGCACACAACTGACCTCTGAAACAGTGAAAATACAAATGACCAAAGATGGAGAATGAACAGGTTTCCACAGAGTTCATGATAAAAAACACTGTATCCCTGAAAAACTTTGTTTTCTTCACCAAAAATTATTGCGGTGCCTAGTTATGGGAGTTCAATGACACGAGGATCTGGTACCACCAAAAAAACGATTCGAAAACTACTTTGGTGTGTTTTTCACGTGCAGCAGGTGTTCATTAACACAATAAGCTCAGGAAACACCATCTCTTGCCATTCCCACACTACACACTTGCACTAAGAATTTTGGTTTTATGGTTGCGTGCATGTTGCATATAGTTGTGCTGTAATTTTCTTTCCCCATCTTTTCTTTATGCAAAGCTGAACAAAATGTGATCTATTAGGGTGATGCTTTCAGCAGAGTTAGAAATATTGAAATACGCTAGCTGTAATAATAATTTTTTTTTTAATCCCTAATGTCTTTGATGATCCATTAGCCTTAAATCAATCCAACAAATCTGATTGTTCTTGCCAACTTCCCTTTTCCAAATAAAGATATATCAAGTTACATTAATAGCATCAGTAATTAAATACTAGTGTGAATGTAAAAGCAAGCCCATAGATCCAAATAGTGCAAACTTGGGCCATGGATTTAGTTCCAGATCTTGAAGCAGGCTGTTCTCTGAAGTGAACCAGCCAAAACCATATGAGTGGAACTCAGCATGTGAGTGCAAAAACAAAGTTTGAATTTTAACCCACCCCCCTCCTTTTCCTTTTTTTCTGTATGTTAAGTTCCCAGTGGAAAAAAAAAAACAAAAAAAACAGGACTGGAGAAACTAATCAGAAACATACCTTGGAGCCTTAGTCATAAAGAAGTTGCTTTGTTATAAAGACAAAGCAGATTTGTGGGAATGTTGCCACTTTTTATAAACTCTGAAAAGCTAGGATTTTTTTTTATTTTGGTTATGTGCCAGTGATGAATCAGGAACCATTATAAAAATGAATGTGCTATTTCAAATGTGGCAAGACCTAGCCTAGATTTAGACAGTGTAGCGTATTTACCTAAACAAACAAATTCATCTTGGAACCTGCAGAACTGAAACCAGTTGAAATGTCATTTAGCTGCTGACACTAGTGAGCAGGCAAAAACATGGATGGACAGTGCTAACCACTGAACATGCCAGCGGACGGTAAGTAAAATGTTAAGTTCCTACTCCACAGGGCCATGTCTTCTGCTGGCAAACAACTGTATCTGTAAGGGGAAGGGGAAAAACAGAACAGCAACAATAGCAACAAGAGGTACAAGGAGTACATAAGGAAATAGCTGTCTAAACTTCAGCAGGTAATATCAGTTGTCTATTTGATTCCAAGATGAGTCTCTCTACATAAACATAGCTACCAAAACTGTGAGGTTTTGCATGTTCTTCGATAACCGTGGTAGCTGGTAACTGCAATCTCATGTTTCCTATCCCTTTCCTCAGAACACATTAAGGGAAATGGATTGTAACTCCAGTGCTAACAGAGAAGTGTTCAGCAGTAACAATCTGTAGCTTTTAGAGCACTTTTCTGTTTCAAAGGGCTTTGCAACCACTGATTAATTAATCAGTTCTGTGTTCAGTTCTGGGGAAGCACACAATCCTTCCTCTAAACAGTTGGGCTTTGTTACTGCTCTTAAAGATTGAACTGTGCTGTGAGTTGAGTGAGTGAGCACGTGCAGAAAGGCAGCACTGGAGTGATGGCTGCTGAAAGCATCCTCTTTGGATAGCTACAAAGAACATGCTTAACAGTAGCTGTAAATCTTTTCCTATCTTGAGGTATGAGATGATACACAGAGGTAAAAAAAGCCTCATTATCTCCTTCCACAAGTTATATTTCTCCTTTGATGTGTTACATATAAAGGCAGGTTGCTATGCTGACAGAAGGATCAGAGTCATCAAGTTCCTTCTGCTACCCACACATGCTCACAAATTACTTTTCTTTTCTGACTTTCTATGTCTTTAAAAGCAACACTTACCGTATTGGTTTCTACATTTAACCTAAAATGGATTTAATTTTAGACACAATCCATCTATAACGTGGAGTTTGCCTTTTCAGTCCAATTCATCAAGATGAATCCACCTGTCTGGATGCATTCGCTTACACCAACTGCCTTCACTTGAGGTAACAATGGGACTCTTTGGCTTTGTACTTTCTACAGCTTCTGTGATCTTGCCTTTTTCAGCTGGTAGCCTAAATGATCTGAATCATATATATCCAAAAGCGACCCTTTTAAGAGCCCGTTTACAACATCAGTTGTTGGTAACTAAACGAAATATCTTAATTTGAAATGCATAGTACAGTCATGTACGTCAAGTGTACACAGTTATAATGGAACCCTGCCAGTGAGGCTGAGCAATTGCATATATTGCATGTCAGTTTTGATACAGTACTGAATCTGGCAGATTGTTACAGAGCGTATTTTTTCAGAATTTGGCTAGAAGACAGCACCTGAGATATTTTAATAAGACTATTAGAATATGTTTTTCCTATGTCCAGTATGTTGAGGAAAAGCATCTTGAGGAGGAATACATGAAGTCTTTTCAGTGGGGAAAAAGAGACAGAGGGAGAAAGTACTTCATATAGTTTAGAATTCTTTGCCAAGTTACTTGCTGTAGAAGCTTCTGCAGGGACACTTTGTGAGCAAAGATTCCTTGGACTCTAGCAGGGGACTGAATATTTTTGTTAAGATGTACAGCTTTACACTGCAGGATAGGGTTCACATTATTTACTGTGAAATGGCTGGCTGCCTGCTAAACTGAAAAAACAATCCCTTGCTAGCATTTCGGCTGAACAAAAAAAAGGTAAAATAAATACTTCAATATTGCTCTATTACAGTGTTTAGACTCTACCCTTCAGACAGAAAAAAAAAGAAATTTATTACATCAATAAATGACCCCCTAAAGATCTGAAAACTGCCAGGGCTCTCTGTCTCCTCATTTCTAATGAAGCTTTGCAATTTCACCAAAGTCAGAAAGTTGTGATTGTACCAATATATCATGCCTGTACATACGTATGCGATGTGTATGGAGAAGGGACATGCTTTAATTGTATTTGTAATGGGAAAGATCAAATAATCCCATAAAACATGGTACAGATCTCATGATTGATGATTTCATTTTGAACAACGCAAGTTAAAAATGAGACTAAGAGCAGAGGGATCTCTGAAGTTACTCACTCTTGCATATAAAGATTGTGCACAGATCTAATACAGTTCATATGGGTTGAATGTGCATATGGCATATTTCTGGTTACAAGTCCATGGATTTTTCCTATTATTTGTGTGTTTCTAAAGTAATGTCAATTGACAAAAATGCAATTTCTTCATCCTTGAATGCCTGAGGAATGTAACAGAGTTATCCCTGGGAAATGTTTCTTTTGGTATTTGGAGGTTGTATTTCACTTATACAGTGGTACTATAGGTACACTGTTATATTAATCAGTGGGTCTGTAATTTGCAGATGAAGAACAGTAAGATATGTGCTCCTTAAGGTTTTAAGTCAGCTCCAAGTTTCACTCCTCACCAGCAACAAACACTCATTGGTTTACTGCTGTCTTCAGTCACACATGTTAATTTACACTCTGTATTTAAACATTTTCTCCATGCTTCCTTGTTCTAGATCTAAAATATAATAACATAAAAAGTACAGCTATAGGCTAGGCTACACAAATATACATTCGTAGATATTAAGAGAAGCAGGAACCACTGTGATTGATTAACTTGTTCTGGCATCTTGCTTTTCTGGTTATATGGCAAATTTTTCAAGCTTCACTGGTTATCGCTGTCTCTATTATGGTAACTGTTCAATACCACAGATATTGTTGAGCAGTATTTTACTTGCATATGCCATGTGTGTTTCTATGTATTGAGCCTTAAAATCAAACGCTCCCTGACCTTTTTTGGGACAAGCAGTTTGAACCACAGTCACACCTGGATTTAGCTGCTAGCCTTTACTACTTAAAAATCTCTTAACAGAATTGCCATTTTCCTTTATTGACTTAGTATCTGGACTCAAACCAGACCTGCACCAGTGAGATACATGTCAGTATGTATGAAGACAGATTTTGAATCTCCAGGGTCTCAAAGACAGTCGACTTGAAAGTATTTGCTTATGCTAGGCAACAGAGAACATATATGCAAAAGCGAAATTTCTTTTGGATTTTATTCTTCTCAAATATAGGCACTGAATGTATTCTTATATATACTGTCTTTATGTTGTAAAGAATTTTCCTGAATAATATGCATCTGTATAAACATGTCTTTTATTGAAGGATGGACAAGTGTTGGGCTGAACTCAAAGAGCTTTAGATATAAATTGGATTGTGAAGCATAAAATAGGTATTAGTCACAAATGATACATCACAGTGAGACATCCTTCTTTGCGCATAACCTTTCCTTAAGTAGAAAGCAAGTGTACAGTCCCATGCTGTGCTCTTCTTGCTGCTTGGCATGTTGGTATAAAGCATAGAAATAAGAAACAATTTCAACCGTTTTCTTGTTACATAAAGAAATTCTGATTAAAGAAATATCTGCTCCCATGACAGTGACATCACATGCTGCAACCCCTAATTGTATGAATCCTCGGGGTTTGCCTTTTAGTTTTGTATTGACAGGGTAGAGAAGTTTGAATGTGTGCATGAAGGGGGAAGGGACTGAGCTGTGCAGCTTCTAGGAAGCAGGAACAGCAAATGAGGATCCCACACAGAGGCTTTCATTATATGGTTCTTATGAGAGAAACTACATTGTGGAATAAATACCCAGGCCATTGTTTGATTTTTAACCCATTCATCGCTAAGACGAAATCCTGCCAAAGGAGGTTGACATTTCGCAGAGTGTAAAAATGGGTTCTTGTTTTTGCAAAAGGATCAAAATTTTGTCTGGAAAAATCCACTGAAGGGGGAGTCTTTTTTTTATTAAGCAGACTTTACCAGATAGTGTCCTTTTTCAATATATGGTGAATCCCCCAAATTATCCCCCAAAAGTTATATATTTAACATGCCTGGAACAGCAGCTGTAAGGATTATGATCTTTACAGGCAGAATGTAAACTTAAATATTTATAAGTATTTGTAATTATGTTTATTGCTATACTGTGACAGTATGACAAAGAATAACTGCAGAATATATAAAATTGTCGTGTGTTGTTCGCAACCTGAAAATGTATGGGAACAGAGCCCTCCCAAGACAAGAGCTTTGACATCCACACATTCAGGTTTGGCCCTAAAATACATGAATCGTGGTGTTTTGGCTACTGAATTATAGAAGATAACAAGCGAAGGCAGTGCAAAGGGATTGCAGAGTAACATTACCTGAAGCAGTAATGATTTAGAAAGAAAATTCAAATTATTTCCTGCCATTTGGTGGGTGGAATTATTTCTGGGTTTGATTTTTCTGACCTGTTATATGTTTGTGAGGCTTTCCAGATTTTTTTTTTTAGTATCAACAATAAATCATAATACTTCCTAAATTCATTTTATTCCTGCTGAGACCTAGTCATCGTTTGAACTTTCACCCCATTGCCTGACCACACTGGTCTTATGTTTATCTAACCTATTTCTTAGCGCAATGCATGAGAGAACTGAATATGAAGGAGAATTTCTTATAAATTTTATTACATTCTTTTTATTCGCAGCTGTTGTGTTTCTTGCTTTGTGATTACGACAGGCAAATATTAGTGTGGACAAAAAAGAGTAGGCACATATAAATAAATCACCAATTCTATATTTCATTCTGTTTGATTGTAAAACTCAGAAGTCAGCTCTCATTTTTTATCAGCAGCTGTTAAAGTAAGGCTGTAGTGGGAATTTCTAAGAAGTGTGGTCATATAACCTAATAGTAAACCTCGAAAATATGGATTATGACTGGCTGCATATGCATTTTTATTTTACTTTCTTTTATTATTTGAATAATTAATCTAAAAGTCAGCCCTTCCTTTTTGTGTAATACATGGTATGCCTTTTTAATGTTGGGTAATACAGAGTAACACACGTGAAGAATAATTTAAAAGCGTTTACAGATGACATTTCCTGTTTTCTGGGAAAGAGCAGCACAGACAGCTGTACTGACTGTTGGTTTTAAGTCCACTTCACTCTAGAGTTCATATGTCTGGTCTTCCAGTTACTCTGTTATTTGCAACTGTATGAGTTACGCATATATCTGGACACAGTCTTTTGAGAATAACAAAAGGCTCAGTATAACTAACTGCCAAAAATCTCCCAGGGGTTTGTCCTCAATAGCATCACGGCATGCAAGACTCGGTCAATTCAAGGCAAGCTCTATTTGTTTAATTTACATATTGTTTATTCCTTATAATAAATTTATGTTCTTTCATTCTAAGATATCATTAAAGAAAACACCCCAGTTGTACGAAATACAACTGGGAACTTCTGTTGGAGAACTTGTTCATGTTCTTCTATGTTAGAAGAATAAAATTTTGTGTAGGATTTTCATTGCTTTCTCCCACCTCCCCAAGTTTTTGGTTTTCCCCCATATGCAACAGGATCCTTTTATTGCTTAGAAATTTATGCTGCTGTATAAACAATAAGCACATAGACTAGCCTCACAATCAGAGAAATCCACGTGAGTTTTATTTGTTACCTATAAAAATCATCAGACTCCTTTAGGTGTTCACTGGAGGCAACACTTTTAGATACTTTAAAAGAGTTTAGGCACATTTTCTTCTGGAATATGGATGATGTGATTTGCAATGGATTTATCTAGACATTGCGTGTTCCATTTCACTCATTCTTTCTAACCTTAATATGCACCTATTAATTTGAGAGACAGTGAAAAGCATAGAATTCAAAAATCTGTATGAAAAGAACGGCATGGAAGGACAAGGGAAAGGCAAAATATGAATAAGGGGACAAAAAAAAAAAAGATTGCTAAAAGAAACAGAATCCTTGAATTTGCTTTTTCATTTCCTACTATTAACTAGATTTATGCAAGGTCACTGCAAACTTTGAATGAAGAGCTAAATGACAACATTTCTGCTTACATTGTATTGGTGGTGGAAAATTAAGCTCCAGTTAAATTGCTTAATACGGGACTCAGTTTTTACCAGTCTCTTTTTTTTTTTTTTTTTCCCCAGTATGTGTCTTATGGCCAAAAAACTTACTTTAATGGGGAAAAAAATATTGGTCTATGTCCTGGACTGTGTGCTGGCTCCTTTCCACTAAAAGGATCTATAAAGCTTTCCACAGCTGGCAGCTGAGATTTCTTCTGCAAGAGGGAATCCCTGGCTGAGGTAGAGCTGGCTTACAGCCACCTTGGCTTCCATCTGTGCCAAATGGTTTTAAGAAAGAGATTTGGAATATCGTCCTTCAGAACTGAACTTCCCATAGAAACACAGAGACTTGCACTATGTGTTTTTCAATTGTGTATGTATATTCATGGCTTATCTTCTTCCTGTGTGTAAGTCCTAAGCAGGTATTTATCTGCTGTGTGTATAAAAGGACTCTTTCAGCAGAAAATTTGTGATTTTGCAGCATTTAATAGGGGAAATTTCTTTGAGGTATGTATCTTTTCTTTTTGTAAAGAGTTGTTTCTCCCTCTCCCTGTAGATGTTTCACTATTATTATCATCAAGAAACTGGGTACATTTCCTTTGGGAAACTTATGCTGATTCCAGTTCCTTTTCTAAGACCTAGCCATCTTAATATTTAATGCATAACATCTGTAGCCTTTTACAAAATGTTGATTGAGGCACAATGAAGAGTAAGTAGGTCTAGTTTGTGGTTTTTATTAAAGTAGGGATTTAATGACAAATTCAAAACCAATTATTTTGAAATCAAAACATGATATCTAAGTCCACAAAGAGAAAATAACAGTATTAACCTCTTTAGGTTAGGTACAGGATCCAGAAGCACATAAAACTGACCAAAAAGCCCCAGCAAACTTTGCTTGAAAAATATACATACCAAAGCTTTCAATTGTATTATTAATATCTTATGTAAGGAGGAGAAAGCATGTTGGAGTTCATGAGTTTATTATGATATATGTAAAGGGAGTCATCATTACAACAGATAATGCATAAAGGATTGCAACAACTACTTACATGATAGTATGTAATTTATCCTTTACAATTGCTTCCTGTTTTGACGTGAAGAACATAATTGTTTGTTATCTTGCAATACCTATGGTTTTGTTTGAAAACTTCTTTGAAATTTTGAATCTGACAAATACGGAGAACTTACTTCTATTTTTTCTAGTGGCAACCAACCGGAATATATGCAGGCAAACTGTTACGTGACTTTAAAGTTACTGCAGGCAACAAGTGTTTCTTTGTATTTGTCATTGAGATACAGAACACATTTTGGAGGTTGCATTTTCAAAAAACAGATGTGAAAGATGTCTCCTTTCTAAGTGTACACCTGTGTCTCTCCAGCAGGGCGAAAATTCACAACTTTAGATCACCCTCAAAGAAGAGCTGTCTAGGCCAATTTTCTAAACTGCACTTATTTACTAGACTAATACATTCCTTAAAAAATCACAAAAACCCCAAACCCATGTAAAATAGTCTCAAGGTTTCACTCACCATCCTGGAGTCATATCAAGAGCCCCTTCACCTCCATTGGACTGTTTGGTGGGGAGTCTTTATCAGTATATTGGAACCAGACTAAGAATTTTCCTGACAGTACAGCATTGGCACTTCAGTAGCCATAGACAAGCACTCTTATCCTAGCTTGTAGGTTAGTGGTTTGCCATTAATCTTTTACTATCCCCAGCTGAGCCATTTAATTACACTTCTTGCTCCCTGATGGCCAGTCTGGCCAGACTACTGAGAATGGACTTGTATTAGTGTCTTATGTTCTATAAGTATCTTATGATGTTCTTACATTGTGATGTGGATAAACGAACTTGTTCTGTGTAGATGTATTTACTGTCAAGGGTAGAAAGGTTGTGGCATATGATACCAGGAGATGTTTGGGCCAGATTTGCAGCTTCTAAATGTTGACATAGCTCCACTTATACAACATACCTTTTCCTAACCTGTGTTGTATTTTTTTTCTATTCCACCTTAAATTTAAAAACCAGTAATCTTATCATTAACTATTTGGTTATTGATCTATTCTGGAAGAGAGGTGGCAATTATTTTCACTTCTAACCAATCCCTGAGGGGTTTTATCCTTAATGACATGTTATGTGAAACCCAAAGTGCCAAGGACCTAATCTGGGTGTTGTGGAAGATAAAAATCTTTGAAATACCACTCTATAATAATTTTGTAGCAGAGTGGTAGGGCAGGGAAAAGGAGTGCTCCTGTATAGAAATATTCTTTTTAAAAGTCAAGAAATTTGGACTAAGAGGGGCAGTGGTAAGTTATTTTCTTTATACTGCCTTCTGTCATTCACATAAAGACATGACCTATTCTCTAATATGTCCTGCCAATCTTTTGAAGTGAATGTCTTTTTAGTTTTAAGGTGATTTGAAATGTTCCAATGCATTAAAACATTTATCATTAACATTCCAGCTGAATAGTCCTCGTGATTAAAATAGTTTAAAATGTTCTCTAATAGACCCAGAAGGGTAACTTCATTCTGCATTTCGTCTTTATCAAGTTTTTATATTCCATATATTATTCTTCACAATTACACAGTCAGAAGCCTGTTATATTCCCTTTGCAGAGCTGTTTGATTGAGAAGAAATGAAAATGAAAGGGAGAGATTGAATTTTTTGGGTTAGTGCTAGCTACAGATGATCTGTATTGGATTAAAAAAATAATCCCAAGGTGTGCGTCAAGAGGTTGGGAAAGAGATATGGAATTCTTAATATGAGGCTGCAGAAACAAATCAGTTTGACCCAAGTTTGTTGTGTCTGATGATTGTTACTATTTGGCAATCTTTGGGAAACCAGCTAGTGGGAAAATGACTACATAACAAAAAAAGCTGAACCAAGCTATCCTGGCACTTCTTATGTTCTGTTTCAAAGGATAAACAAGTATGTCAGGGACCTAACTAGAGCTTACTGAACTCCAGTGTTCACAATGGACAAAATGTTGAACAGACAACATACATGCTAATTGGTTTTGTATATGGAATATGAACCTGTTTCCTAAAAAGTACATGTTAAAGTAGAATAATAAATGCAGTTTTAAAAACCTGTAATGAAAGTATGCATTTGGTATGTTTGGTACGGAGGAATGCAGGAAAGTTTATTTGTTGATCAAATACCAGGTTTTATTGTGCAAATATTGTGTAAATACGTATTTACATTTGTAATTAATTTGATATGTTTGTCCCAGATAGGTCCTAGATAGATTTTCAGTTTCTCAAAATATTTAGATTTATAGAATTTGTTTGAAAATTACCCACCGACTTCATATTAGAAATTATACAAAGCATGAGTGAAATCTCGTGTGTACACCATGGGTTATATCCTTTTGTCAAAAATTCTCTGTAAGGTTAAAAAGGAGTTAATGCAGTGTGAGAGCTACAAGAGAAATGGATGACATCATTGTGCTGGAAAAGATTTTGAGAAATGAGACTTTATACTTCTGCATGAGAACATCAAAGGACAGAGAAGATGAATGCTGAACAGGTTTCAGGTTTATTTAATTATTTTTGTGACTTTTTTGAATTTCTTTAAAAATGTGCTGAGTTTTGCTGTTTTGCTAGCAGTTCAAGATCAAATAATCATGGTTTAATTATAAGCTTTGTTGTTGCTGTTCTACTGGCTTAGTGCTGAGGCATTTGTCAATCTTAAGTTTTGAAATTAACTTCAAAATGCAAAAAAAGACAGTTTAACTCAGGGAAAAGAAGCCTGTAAGCATATTTTCTAACATAAAAGGAATGTAGGGATCTGAATCATATTGGAAAAATGGTTAAATGTCTAGGAAAAAATTGCCAGACACAATGTTATGCAGCTCTAAACTCTTCTGGAATTTATTTCAAAGGTTCCATTTTCTGTAGCATTACATTTTTGAGAGGTTTTTTTATGTCAGCTCATTTACTTCAATGAATAACATTAAATTACAATTTAACACCCTGGTAACATGAGTAGAAATATTATGACTAAAATTAGTTTATAACATTAGAAGTTTAAGCAGTAGTGCAAAGAAACATTAATTATCCTTGATCTGTTGTTTACTCCTCATTCCTTTCACTAGCCTTTAAATCAAATCCTTCAGATCTAACCTCTTTATCTCCCATCCCCCCAAACCATGACAATATGTTCCAGCAATCATCCCAGATGTGTGCATTACTCAGAAATTAAACTGTAATATTTTGGATCATTGCCATAAAAGAATGTCAGACTTTAGGATGATGATTCTTTATATTTTTGGAAAAAAGGCAAATCTGAGAACTTCATGATTGCTTCTTCCGGTTTGGCCCCAACAGCTGAGCAAGTTACCTCGTATTCAAACCCTGTTGTTATCTCTGTACTTGATTGTTATCTTCCTGGGCCAAGAGTCTTGTGTTGTTCTGTGCCTGTATAATAATCAGCTTAATTCTAGCTGCATACCATTCTGCTTGGATAATGTGATGAATTCTATTTTACATGGATCATAATATGTATCTACCAACAAAACAACCCCCTAAACCCTCAACTAAGTTATCTGGTTTATAACTTTACATGGTCCAGAGCACAGAAGTCAAGATTGCAGTGGTATAGTTTTGGGCAAGAAGAAACTGCATCTTGGCTGATGAGAACAAAAGACCTGGCATGCTAAGTTTTAGCCTTGCTAAAAATCCATGTGATACATCTCTACACACATGCAGACAAACACACACATTGTCATTTTGCTGATGTTTCTTCTGCCTTGCAAAAAAATCTGTGAGTGACTGCAAGGTGCTACCTACGTAGAATACATTCCCAGTAGGATAGTAGTGCTCTCCCAGTTCCAGCTTCTTCTTTAATATTTTAATTGTTTATTTCAAAAGAAGTGAAACTTCCACCTGTTTACCCACATTCAGAATTTTCTTGCTCATGTATTGCCACAAAGTCCATGTTTTCTACTGACAGGTGTCCCCCACAAAACCGCATTCCTTCTAAGTTAGTTCTTGTTGATTGATGTCATTCACCTCTTGGAATGCTCCCTGTGAGTACTGAGATTTGTCCTATTGTATTGTGTGCTGTTAAATCATATTGAAACCTGTAGCAAAAATAAATAATAATGAAAAGGAATGTCTGCCTCTGCAGCTGAGATTTTTGTGTCTTTAACATTCGCATTTGTTGTGAAGTTTATAGACAATGTTGTGCGTCTATGTAGTATATTGGACAGATGAATTCCCTGAATCAATAGGTAAATTGACAAACTCAGGGTAATTCTATCAAGCTATTCTTCATATTACAGCTTTATTTGTTATGATGTATGATCCGCTTTTGCTGTTGTTAACTGCTAAGTATTAGCCAATGCAGTTGACTATTTTCTCCCACTCAGAATCAATTGCTGGTATTTTTGACCCTTTTTGATTTGATGGCCGAGATGTAGCTCTCTCACCTGAATTCCTTATCTTTGCTTTCTGCTAAAAAGTTGGAAAAGAATAGACATTCTTTCCCTCTTACATTATCTTCTGTTATAAGTTTGTGTAGTTTAGTAAATAATAGTAAGCCTTTTCTTACTAGTTTAAGGTATTTTCACTGTATCAGCGACACATTACATTATGTTCAGTGATTTGAAAATGTGTGGCATCTGAAAGTCTTGCACAAGTTTATTTTCCTTTTGTGAGTAGAGCTTCAGCTGGTACAGTTGGCAAGGCTGTCAAAAGGGCTATGTTGCTTTTTTGTTTTGTTCTTAGAGATTTTTACTTTTGTTTTATAGTCTTACTGGCTTTCAAAATGTCTTCTGAAGTAGCAGGCTCTTTTACGGCCTCATCCTTAAGCTGTTCTACAGTAGATTTGCTCTATAGGCTTATACAGTAAACTCTGATACAATACTGTTACACACAGCTCAAACTCTGAAGAAATATATTTCTGTTGCTGCTAAAATACAATTAATTTTACATTTTGCATACATCATTGCCTGTATCAACGCAATAAAGTGACTTAAATCACCTATGTGATTTACTATATTCTCCCTGCTCAGCCCTTGGATTTTTCACTTGATGTGTCTGGGAATAGTTGGAATGTCAGAGATTGCTGTCATATTTGGCTGATATTGGATTAATCAGATATTTTCCCAGCTTGCAGTATTACGTCTATCCCAAGTACTGTTTACGCTGTGAAGTAAATGAGTAAGAAGCGTCTATTTGCTGCATCAGTCTGTGTGTTTTTACCAAGGGAGCTAATGCACTATTTTCTCTTCCCCATGGGATGCTAGT
Organism: Mohoua ochrocephala; assembly: GCA_013398855.1. Taxonomy (NCBI): domain Eukaryota; kingdom Metazoa; phylum Chordata; class Aves; order Passeriformes; family Acanthizidae; genus Mohoua; species Mohoua ochrocephala. The sequence goes on from VZTA01012160.1 coordinate 116,070, forward strand.
GATCTCTGTTTCACGTAAGTATGCTCCAGGAAATGTCGCTGTTTAAACCACAGGCTCAGTTTCTTGCTTGGAAAAGTGACAAGGGTATGTACAGGAGCTCTGGTTTTGATTCCCAAAGGGTATGGTTGTCATCATTAGAGCTACCGATTCTATGCCATTTTCTTTCAGAATTCCGCTCATAACCATACCATTCGCTCTCCATTTGTCTGAATTTTTAGTGTTTGAGAGGAACACAGAAATTGTAGAAAGTCATGCAATTACTGCATGTCAAAAGCCAGTTTCAGATATGCAGTCTGAATTTTAAAATGCATTGTGTCATTGAGCAAATTATTTGCTAAGTGAGCTAGGTCCTTAAGTAAAGTTTGAGCAAATCCCTCTCTTGGTGCCAAGGACTTGCTTCAGCTGAGGCTTTAGTTGTGCTATCCAGAAAGATACCCCTATGTACTCAGGGTGGTGCTTCAGTCTGTGTTTGGGAGAGTAAGAGATGGTGATTGCTACGCTAGCTTTGGAGGATTTGCATTTATAACTAACACCCTGTGTTCTACAGGTGATCTACAAGTGATCAGATATACTTGCTATATCCCACTGAGGCTGTAAGGTCTGCCTAATAGCAGTAAGAAAATGGAAAGAAAATTAAACCTGCAGGGCATCAAAGTGACTGGAAGATATAGTAGTCACAGTGCATAAAAGCACAGAATCACAGAATATTCTGAGTTGGAAGAGACACACAAGGATCATCAAAGTCCAACCCCTGGCCCTGCACAGACACCCCAAAAACCCCACCCTGTGCACCCCTGAGAGTGTTGTCCAAACACTCCTGGAGCTCTGGCAGCCTTGGGGCTGTGCCCATTCCCTGGGGAGCCTGTTCAGTGCTCCACCACTCTCTGGGGGAAGAGCCTTTTTCTAATATCCAGCCTAAACCTACCTTATATAACTTCCTGCCATTCCCTCAATTATTGCTAATTGATTATTGCTAATCGAAATTCTTAACACAAAGAGTAGAGTAATAGGATGTGGTATGCAGAACGCTATGGCTCTGTGCTAGACTCGGTGTGGACAGCTGGTTAGGAAAGATCCTACCCAAATGAACGTGGTATCTCAGTAAATGAGACCCAAAAAAAATTACGGCAAATGAAATAATAATTTAAGATAACATCATGTGATTCAAGCAAGTTGGCCAGGAGCAGATAAAATCTCTCTTTATCAGAGCTGAGAAGTGAACATTGCCTTTATTCATCCATATTTTGCTTTTCTAAAGATTCAACATACCACATATTAACAGAAGAAGCGAAGATCACATCTTCTTATGGAGATTTTTTGTTTTGTTTCAGTATAAATGAAACGCATAATGAAAGGACTATGACCAGGGACATTAAAAGTAAATGGTGCAGTTCTTGATAGTCACACAGTGTGTTTGGTCTCAAGTTCATGAGTCCAGATTTACTTGGGAGGTGATTGTCACAGGTATTTAGAATTACCTCCAGAGATGTGGGACTGTTTAGTTATGAGAAGTCAAGCGACTAAGTTTGAAAGATGGGGATATAATTTAAAAATAATGTTAGTATTCAGTGCTGCAAATTTTTGGTTTTGTTGCTGTTATTATTCTCCTAAGGTCCTTTTAAAATGGTGTAAAGGGTTCATGCATACTTAGTCCCTGTTAGCTCTAGTTTATTAGGGGTCTTCTGTTGCCAGGCAATGAAAAGTGATTTGTCCAAAGGCAATAATACTCATAGAGTGAGATGGGGAAGATGCTGAGAGACACTGATGGGTACCATTAGGAAGTTCAGACCGGAAGTTTAGGTTAATTCTTACTTTGATCTGCAACTATCATTCCAATTATGCAAAAAGTTGGGGGTTTTTGCACAGAAGGATTGTACACTGCTTGGTGCCGTTTCTTGTGATGACAATTCATGTCAATAACTTTAAATCAGATTTCATGGGTTTTTTTCAGAGTAGATCACTAGTCGCTTTGACTCTTTCTTTAGCATACCAGCTGCAAAATTAAGGCAGACATATTTAATTCTTGCAGGTTTACTGTAAACTGTTTTGGACTTACAGTTTTCAGGTAAAGCAGCTACACTTCAACTGGAAAGTGTTAGTTCAGTATGTGTGAATGTACGCAATATTTGTATGTATGTGTGTGTTCAAATATTAATCTTTTGATATTGATGTAATTTACAAAATTACAGTAAACATTTGGAGTAGGAACATTTGAAGAAGATGCAGCTGTGACTCCTGATGGCTTTGCTTTTAGTAAGTTAGTAGATCTTTTTGTGAAACACTGTTACATAGATCTATATGCCTGGGACTGATGGGGGTTGAGCAGTGGATTCCAGAAAAGTCTGATTTGATGAGTGTAGATGTCTTTGTATCATCATGTTTCAGTGTGCTTGCCATGCGGCAGAAATTAACTACCACCCATATTCTAACTTCTATATTATGTTTATATATAAGGACAGTGAATAAGTCAAACTCAATAAAATGGTCTGGGTGACTACATATACAGGCAGCTTAGTACATAATGAAGAATTACTCCAGTTTTATGTCCGATGATGATCATTATGCAGTATACAGTGTTAGGCAAAAGATCTGGTCTTCGAAAATACTGTAAAATAATTACATTAATGCATTCATGGCATGCTTACTGTGACTGCATTGGATGACAGTGAGCATAGGATTTACTCAACGTATCATGTAATGTCACCAAAATGATGTGTCTTGACCTTCTTCGATTCCTGTTCTTTAAAGGCTTCAGTGATGCACACAGCACCTTTGATACCAATCTGAGGAGGTTACATAAAGGATATTACCACTGCCAGAAACATGATAGCTTAATGTTAACTTTTTACCCCTTGAGGAATAATTTACTGCTGGGAAAGCAATGAGGACTGATGACTCGTATAGCCCCCAAGGTCATCAAGAAGTCACTTAGGAGTCTTCTGCTGACTTACTTCGATTTTATATTAACTTCTTCTCTGTGCCTTAGTTAATCCAATAGTAAAATAGATTGGAACCTGGGGACTTGATGGCACCCTTGCAGCCATCCCCATCTGCAAATCTGAGGACCTGCTCACCCCCAACTACAGTGCTGTGCCCCCAAAAGCACCAACACTAACCTGAGCCCAGAAGAAAGCACCATTATCAGGACAGACCCCCAAGAGCCGTGGGGGGAAGCAGGGATGGACCTGCCACCTTTCCAGTCTGCCACGGCAGGGAAGCAGGGGAAGATGCAGGGGAACAGTATTTTGCCAAAGCCACCCAGCAAGTCCAGGGCTCTTGCAGCCAGCACTGGCATGGCAGTGGGGATTAGACCCAGTGCAGGGACGCAGTGGAGATGGGGACGGTGGGGGGGGTTACTTACTCGTGAGTGACTCCATCACCTTTCTATTCCCAGTGGGTGGTTTTCCCATCCCTATCTCATGGTTCCTTTTGCAGACAACTGCCTTGAAATCCAGCCTGCAATGCCCTCTGAACTTTTATGCAAACGGGTGAGAAGAGCAACTGACACAGATAGTACTTCACTTCCCTTCTCTCTCCTGTTTCCTAAAGGTCTGTAAACTGTGCTTGGAATATTTCTTACACATTTGCTTCTTATTAAAAGACCAAGGATCCATATCATAGCACAAGATGTTAGTGGCTGTGACAGAGATAATGATGCACATTGGTATTTTAAAAAACAGGAGAAATAAATTTAAGTTCATTTCATTCATAACATCAACACCATTCACCAGTTCTGAATGGAAGCAAAATTAAACTGAATGCCCCACATTATACAATGCATGGCAAACTTTTCAGGGTTTCAGACAGCTGCTATAGGCAGCTAAAAGACTTCTTTATAGCAGTATTGTAGTAACACATTATCCCTCTCAGAAACATAGACTCAACTACTCTTCTGTTGAGGTATTTCTGCCTGTTAAACCTTCTCTTTCAGGAATAGATTATCAGGGCTACATAGTCAATAAATCTGAAAGCTAGGCTTATTGTTTAGCACATTTTACCTTCAAAACATGCAAGAGATTTTGGTGCTCATTACCTATTAACATTGAGGAGACACAATAACCCAGTTTATAAATTACCATAGTACTTTATGTTTAGATCTCTTTTTTAATCATGGCAGATTCCCACTAATCCAACACTATTTCTTGTTTAATCCAAATGTCCCTTTGGTTACTGTATTTTTTGCAAGACTCACTAAATGACAGAACTTTTATTTAGACGAAGGGTAAGATGCCTTTACAAATACCCAAGTTAATTCTTAAGCAATTACTTTTACTGGCAGCAAGATTAATGCATTATGAATGATGTGAATGTGTAACAAGATCTCTGGGGTCACTCAGCCAATGCAGATGCTGCTGGCTCTAGATAGATTATTTCATGTAATTATTTTTCTAATTTATTTGTGTGGGAGTTGGAAGTGTCAGGGTGATGGTTTGTAGGGGGACAAAGAGTGTGCAACCAGTGTGGTTGCCCAGGCTGTGTCCCTTGAGCTGTGCAACAGATACTGACAGAGGACTTCATTCCTTCGCTGATTTATGTTAACTGAAGGAGAAATTACAGATGCCAGTGTCCCCACCCCAACTCTGGTCCTCAGACACAGCTTCCCATCTTCAAAACACTTGGCAAACATCAGCCTGCTGCTGACGTTAGCCTCGGTCATTCCTTAAGAGGAGATGACACTCCATATAATCATGAAACTAGTTCTTTTTTTATAGTGGCTGTACCACTCAATCATTGCCTTGCTGTACTTTTTGAATTCTTGCTCTTGAATTACCCTCCTGTCTGCTACAGACATTCTGTTGTGCGTTATATTAAGAGATACTGCATATAAACAGATGTTCTGCTGTAGCCTGAAAGTCAAAATAGCTGGTGTTGTCATTTTAATGTAATTTTGCCACCCAAAGCTCTTTGACCATTAATCATATGTTAGGCTGCTTTCTCTAAATTTGTTGTATCTTGTATCCATCACACCAAAAAGTCTGGTTTTTTACCTTCCACAACCTTTTTCCTTCCCTTCATATTTTGTCCCCCCCTTTTTTAATAACAAAACAAATTCTGGTTGTGATCTGATTCACGTTCAGAGAAGGGTGAATTCTGGTGTTTATATAGAACTGTTTTAAAGTAGGCGGTTGGTTAAATCAGTTTTCTTGGGTTTTAACTTTTATTTTTTAATTTTTTAACTTTAGGATATTGTCATGTGTTGTTTCCAATTTTCTGGATATTTTGTGTCTCTTATCTTTCCTGCTTAATCATTAACTGCCAACTCTGTACATGGTAATGTGTTTAGTGTTAAAAGTACTTAGCACCCGTGTACCACCTCCCAGGAATTTGAAAGAGATTTACAACTGGTACTCACTGGAGGTTGTAAAAAAATGCTGTGATTCTCTTTAAATTGAAAGTAAGGCATAGGGGGAAGGGGGAAATGAACTGACTGAAGTCACTCAACCTGTCTTTGCAGCATTGAGAACAAAATTTTGGATTCCCAGGCTTGCACACAAACTTACTTTGGGAGCCCATTCCAGTAGTCCCTGAGCCCAGTGAAGGAACTCGTGTAGCTTCACAGGGCCGTAGATCAGAGCCTGTGAGGGGGTCATTCCGCAGTGGTACAGCACTGGCTGCTGGGCTGTAAACCTTAGTGCTTTACACTTCTGTTAAGTTGTGAAAGTCTTTCCTACTGCTCTCGCCTTGTGAAGCTCTCACGTTTCTGTCAATCTAATTCCATTAGCAGCTTTATAATTGTTCTGTTGCTGGTTTGCAGTGCATTGAGGTGATTATACAATGTGGCTATATATCTTGGTCTCTGAATTTGATAGCTGATTTGGCTGTAAAGAATGATGGGTAAGATTTGGATGAATTGGTGCTGCATTATGTGCCACATCTAAGATGAAACTGAACTTTCTGCTGAAATACTTCATTGTGGGCCCAGGCTATTTCTATTTATCTCATACTACGAAAAAGGAAAAGAATGAAAAAAGGACAAGGCAAGAGTATACTGAAGTTACGTGCATTTTAGGGATGTCACACTGTGGGGTTTTTTGTGTGCTGAAATCATACAGGTGCTATCATCTTGTACAGAATCCATACAGTTTTAATCGCCAATCTCCCATTACTGGTGAGCAGAAATTTCAGTACCAGTTCGGCCCTTTGTATTTAATTCTAGTATTATTTAGAGCCTTGGACAAACACCATTATTTTGCTCTACCTGCCCATTTGCAGGAGATGAGGGAATTACCTGGAACTGAGGGAATTCTCTTTGTTGTGATCGTAAAGCAAGAGACGTGCTCATTCATATCTTCTAAATCTAAAGAGCTGGTTCTTGCATACATTGCACCTGACTGTGCCCTCTGCTACTGCTCTCATTTGGGCTTTATATCTGGCTCTCTGTGTAGGGAATTCGTGCGCTGGGATTTGTCTTACTCTTGGATACACAGCTTCTTAAGGCCTTTGTCCCACAGACTGCTTGCCGGTGAGTAACTGCCTGGGAACCCCATTCTATGTGAGGTTACTGAACGTTTCCTTGGTGCATGTAGGAAACATTTGCAGGTGGTGGTTCCCAGTTTTTGGGGTTCTTTTATATGCAAAAAAAAACCAGCAAGCACATCATGCTGCAACTTCCCTGTCCTGGTTCTTTTGCCAAAGAAAGGAGAGAAAGAGTGTGTGAGAAATTTACAAATCTGTTACAAATCTATTTTAAAATACATCTGAGTACATTTACACCATGGATTTGCAAACCAGAAATTAATTAACTGCTTTGAATTCTGCTAGGATGGGCAAAGTTTTTTTCTTTTCTTTTTGATTAAAAAAAAAAAGAAGGAAGAAAGAAGCCCTCTGTTCTTGACCTTGTTCACTCTTAGCATCTGCAAAGTATACAGTATACAAACTAGGTCACACATGGAGCTGTGTCTCAGTGTTTCGTTTGTGTGCATTGTTATTAAACACATCCTTGTATTTAAGTTGAAATAAATCGACAACATAAAGATAAAAAATAACCAGCTGAAAGGTTGTGTGAACCCTGATGTTCTGAGTGCAACAAGAGCCAAATGCTGTTTGCAGAAAACCAATGAAGCACAAAATATGGCAGCATGTGTCCCTCCCTGTGTGCATTATTATCTCTCACACATTATCTGAGGCACCCCATCTTGCACAGTCTGTGGCTGAATAACCCCCTGCTGCTGAGTGGATTCATGCCTGCTGTTCATTTTTGAAAAGTAATTTTGTACAATTATCCTGCTAAATATTGATAGCTTTCACCACTCCAGCCACGGCTAATTAAAAGACACACTGTGTAAAATTTTAATTAGGATTCACGTCAGGGTGAATAATGATAAAAAGAAGGAAAAAAAAAAAAGAGAGAAAAAAAAAGAAAAGAAAGAAAAACAAAACCAGTTGGCATTTGTGGGATTTGTGGGAGGATTTTACTTATGACCTGCTGGTTTGCTGTTGAAGCTCTTTGTATCCTCAGATTTATTTCGCCTCCCAGGTTGTTCTCAACTCCTGATCTGGGGGTATGGAAGAAAAGAGTTCCTCAGTGTGAGCCTGTACTTTGTACATTCCCAGTAGAAGGTTATATGTTTTCTACTGTGTTGGTTGCTAGCCTTTCAATTACGCAATAATGATTGCAGGAACCAGGCATTTCCTGGGGATTGATGGCCACTGAGCTGGAACCTTGGCCCCAAGGAAGAGAAGACAGTCGTTAACTTCAACTGGGCTTAATTAATATTCTATACGTTTTTATAAGTCAAAATAATCATAAAAGGGTCATATGTGTGAGAGAGGGAATGAATCCTTATTTTAACTTACGTGGCCCACATTATTCCATTTGCTTGAAAGTGGAAAAAAATGATGTAAAATCTATAGGCAGATACTTCTCATGAAGCAATGTGTAAAATTCTAGGCATTTGATTATTATGTGTCAGCTGCATGGAAGCTTTGGAAGTGTTTTCAGGCTTCTCTGATAATGTTACAATTTAATGCATGCGAGCTTTAATTAAAAAATTAATAGGAAAGGAGTGAGCAACTATCCATCAAAAGTAATTTAAATTCAAAAAGCCACCTACATTGTGTAGTGAAATTTATTTCTATTTGGGGGCTGACTTTGCCTCCTTCACCCCTCTCCCATATTGGAGGAATTTGCATTTAGGTGTTAGACGATTACAAGTGTGTCCCTCATACAAGTAGTTTTCTCTTGTGCACTGAAATAACATTACTTAGTGTTAACTTGCTAAGACTGCCACTTACTAAAGGCACTGCTAATTTTTTTTTTTTGCACCCATTGACTTACAGACCACATTATGGGCTTTCTTCAGCGAGCAGTTAAAACCTAGGAGGACTTGTGTTCGTCGAGAAAGCTTTGGGATCTTAGAATGTTAATGAAAGCAACAGTTGGCTATAGCTGAGCCTTTCGGCAGCGCGTCTTTTTAATACATCATATTTACAGAAGGGGCAAAGTTGGACAAAATACTTTAAAGGATCTTTTGTTACACTTGTGCTGCCAATTTTTATTTGCTCTACTCTCCTCAAACTGTGAGGGAAGAATGTAAATTTTAAGTATTGCTGGCTGGAGTATATGAGTGATCCAGATTATGTAATGTGAATCAATGAAGAGAAATCATCATTGTTTAGAGATAAAATTAACTGAGTATGGAGAAAAGGCGATTTGCATTCATAAAACACTGACATTATTATCTTAATAATATTGGAAGAAGGCGTATAGGAAAGAAAGCTCCAATGTTAAATATTTGCCAATTAAGCCTTTATTATTTGTCAGTAGGTAATTTAGTTATGGGTAATTTATTTTTATTGATGATTTTAGGGGTTCATTCTCTGTAATTCTCAGCTTGCTGAATTCAGCAACTCCTAAAGCTGGTGGCTTCTTTGAGCTGAGAGTCCAACCCTGGCCTATTCGATCTGTGCTTTGCCTAACTGTTAATGGAATGTGATCACAATATATCTTTTAGCTCTTTTTTATTTTTTAGGTCAACATATAACCAGTAGAAAAAAAAAAATTACCTCATGTTATGTGAAAGCTATGCGTGCCCCAATTTATGTATTTGTAAATAGTGATTGGGTGCACCAATTTATGTATTTATAAATAGTGACTGCAGACTAAATTTTAGCTTAATTTAATATTCTATTGTGGTTTGGATTTTTCTTTAGACAATATAAGTATGATGACAGGTTCCTAAGTAACTGATTTACAGCTCTTCTGGAACAAATAATTATTAATATTCATAAATGTTTGCAACATTTAAACAGATGTAGAAGACTGACATGTCAGATACGTATACTAATTTGGAAATCTAAAAAAGCAAAATGCTGCTGTGACTCTGTCTTCCAGCATGAAGAATCCTGCTTTTGAAGTGGTTGTCTTCCCTGGCAAAACAACAACCTCTGCTAATGAGCATGTTTGTCACTGTGGTACATCTGGTAATTTGCTCTTACCATGTTGTTATGGAGCAGTAGGGGCCTGAGCCATCAAACCCGTAATCAGTATGCTGCAGTTCATTTCACCCCATCTAAGTTGGAGATAATTTCGTGTTACCCACCTTCTGTCCACCCGTCCATTCAGTGGGAGTCGAACAAATACTGGGTACTATTAATGCAAAATAAGGAGAGATCAATAGCCTTGGGGGCCTTTGCATCAGTCTGTAACAGAATATAATTGGGTTTGGCACTTAGATCTGTACAGAGTTAAAGTCTTACCTGCTGAAGAACAGGATCCCCCTCAGATATGGAAAAATTTGGATAGTTTGGCTGCCACAGAACATGTAAGGGTGCGATGAAAATATCCCCCATGCCATGGAATGACCTCTAAGCCTTTGAGGCTAAGCTCTGTGATGAATTGTTGGGTTTCCACAGGTTCCGGATCCTGCAAAGATATTTCGGCTCAGGCACAGCATGAGGCTGAGTTGTCTACATTCACACTGTGCTGTTGCTGAGTTAAGAAGCTGCCAGAACTCCGAGGCAGGAGGATATTAACTACCCTCTAGCAAAAAGCACCGTGTACATAGCACACTGCAAACAGGACACTTCACTATGTCTGTTGCCCTTAATTGTAACTCTTGAATTTCCTGCGGCTGTGAATGATGTTAGATGGCTTGTCCCTGGGAACAATATTGCATAGATTATTATAAGGCAGTGGAGTTTCTGCCAAATCCAGATAGACAGGAGCTATCTTTATTGGAAGAATCAAAAGACGGAAGCTTTCCTATTCTCACTACAATTTGTCTCAAACAGAACATACAGCAAGACCATAGGGATAGCTGTAAAAATAGATTCTTTAGAATCTATTTTTTCTTGGTGCTGATTTACGTATTCATTATTGTATGTATGGCATGCATAATCTCACAGTAAACTCAGGGTAAACCTGTTGGTTACCATAATTTCATTAGCATATGTGTCACAGCAAGATTAAATCATATTAACTTCATTATTCACTTAATCTTACACCAATATTGTACCATTAAAATAATTATTTCTTCACAACATTTTGTCTATTACAAACTCTGCAGCAGTATCACTAAGCACCACAGACTAGTCCTGCCAACAGACGAATGGCCTGGCATGCTCAATACTTTGCCTTTTATTGTTTGGGTCCCATTTAAAACAGCAGGGAATTAATGGTAGCATTGCTGCTATTTCCAGTCCTGTTAGGCAACAAGCATGCATTGTCTGCTTATCCTTATAAATGTAGGCCCGAACTGTTCCAAAAGGCAGTGCAGGGAAATTAGCCACTTACTACTGGAAACATGCACTGAATGCCATGTGAGGCCTCTTGTCAGATGACAGAACTTTACCTGCTACATGTAGATTTGCATTTGAAAGAAAATATTCCTTATTCCCCTGTGTTTGTGTTCTGTTGCCATATCTGAGCTGAACACTGTGATGTTGTTTCTTGGCACTTCAGATTTGATGTATCTGGGATCCAAATATATCCCTGGCACAATTTCAGTGGCACTGAAGTTTTAGCCAGGACCAAGTCAGTTCTTGCTACGTAAAAACCAAGCAAATAAAAAAATCCCTATGTCTCCTCCCCATCCCAAAACCAAATGCAGAAGAAACCACTTTAGCAGAGCTAAGATCGCTTCTTGTGTAAGTGCTGGTGGGTATTACGAATGTCTTACCTCTGAACTGAAATACACATTCGAGAGGCTGGCTCTAATTTTCAAATGAATGTACAAAAAATTCCTGCATTTTGGAGGCTTTGCTCCTGTTTGGGTCTGTGCATCGCTAGATCCTAAACATTCTTTTTCCCTGACAGTCTGGTTTATCTAAGTCAGTATATTTTGTATTAACAGAGGTTTTTCCTCCATCTTGAAGAGCTGGGATTTAAAAGCATTTTCCTCCCATCTCTCATTCGAGAGATCTCTAATGCAATTGCCCTATACCCTCTGGTTACTCGTTTCGTACCTGTTCCCACAGCTCCTCATTGAAGAGAACATGTCTAGGCAGAGGGGAGTTACTCCCATGTTTATCCTTGAATTTTAGCTAAAACAGAGCATGAGTTTTAACGAAAAAGGATTACATATAAAAGTATGTGTATGTTGTTGTTTAAGAGAGAAAGAGTAGCCAAGAGGATGGTTCATTTTTTTTTAAAGTAGATTTCCAGAAATCAAACATCAATGTGACGTGGAGGTTACTGTGCTGTGTTGGCTGCACTCCATCCTCTCCATACACAGTCACGTACTTCACCTGAACCTGCAAGAGCCATCATCTTTGAGAAGCCAGTGACTATAATTCAGAGTTTTTGTTATTACTAGAGAGGCAGGCGTTTTTTGCTAAACAGTACTGAGTGATGTGTGGTGATTTTATGATCTTATCCAGGGATTAGGGAGTTGGAGCTAAACTCATTTACCTTAGAGTCACATATTGGCCTCAAACCACAGTTCATGGACCATGCTGATAAAAAGCAAATGATTTTATTCCGTTCACATTAAATTCAAACTTCAGGCCCTGGAGACCTGCAGAAAGAATGTATTAACACTTATCTGACAGAGCTGAATCTTCTAGGAAGAGCAATCCTTCAGCAACAGAGCAGAGAGAATGCTAAGGCTTTCAGGAGAATGGCATTTTGTCCTGAAGGAAGCATTGTGCTATGAACTAAATTTTGAATTTTGGGAGTGCAGTTTTCAGGGGATGTGTGTACTGCTCCCAAAGGGTCACAGGAATAATATTTGTACACTCTAAAGTTAATTTAAACCTTAATTATTGCTGAAGATAAAATCGAAAGAGTGAAGTCCACTTTTGTTACCTGAGAGAATCCCTTCATATTTGAGCAGGTTATTTTCCCAGTGGACAGAATGAGAAGGGGTGGGTGGGAAAAGGGCCTCAAGCAGAGGTTTTGACTGATTCTTAATAATTACACCCCACACCCTCACATCCCCTTATAGTACACATAGTAGCAGGTTAATTTATTGTTTATCTCCTGATTCTCTGTCCTTAAATTAAACTAGTTTCTACTGTGAAATATCTTTTTCAGGGGCACATAACTCTTGACACTCTGCGTTACAGGACATTCTAGACTGTCCCATATTTACTTTCTCTGCCAGTTGCGTCCATATCTCTTGCTGTTCCTACACTTCTAAAATCTCTCCAATTCTTCTACTTTTTTCTTATCTGGTTCCCCAACCTGGAAACACTATCCTCATTTCTCAAAAGGAGCGCAATAGATTGCATCTGTATCTTACATATGACTCCTGTAGCAATGCCTCCCAGAATGAGATCAGTCTTTTGTGTTTGAGCATCATGTTATTAATTCACCATAAGCTTTAGATGTTTTTATACTGAAATGCTGCCTTGCCAGATGGTCCCCATTTTGCTTTTATGCATTTCACTTGTCTTTCCTAAGTGTAGAGCATTTTACACTTACCTTTATTGAATTTAACTTTGTTCACTTTAGATTCTCTCCATCCTGTCAAGATCATTTTGAATTCTCAGCTCTGAAATGTTTGCAGTGCCTCTAAAGGACATGTCACAGGCAGATGTTATAATTATCCTTTACTCTCATTATCCATACCGATAATAGAAAATATTTTTAAAATTGAGTTTAGAACACCACCCCCCAGTGGATCCCACTTAAAATATTTTTACTGTTTGACAGAGGAACATTTTTCGAAAGTTATACATCTGTATAACCGGATGTAACTTATGTATATGCTCTTTCTGCAATTTCCATCGAGGCCATATACCAGTCCTTTAGTATTTGTCTCTTAATGCAGCAGTGCTTCGGAGCTAAGCAAGACTTAGTCCCTAGGTGGTTTTGTACTGCTTCTGTCTGTGAACCATGCCACAGGTACATCATTGACCATATCACATGCTTGTAACACAGAATGTTGTACCATCAGAAGTAATTCTAAGATTAGAGAAGATCCTCCATCTCAGAAACATTTCTCCATTGACTGGGAACTCTTGGGGCACACAGCAGAAATATTAGTTACTGGAATTAGTAAATCTTTTCTTCACTACTTATGCTATTCTTGATGATACATGTAATGTTATGCCATGCTACTCTTCAACTGAAAAATCAGACTTTTTGCTAGAATAGCTCAATATATTAATTCCTGATTTATAGGTGAAAAATATGTTTCTGCAAAATAAGAAGAGAGGAAAATGAAAGAACGATCACGATACCTGCAGTTCCGTCGCAGAGTAGGTGTATGTGTGGGCAATTTATTCCATGGCTCTCTTTTCCTTAGAACACTTCTGCTTGTGCTACCCAAAAGCCAGCTCCCCTTAGCAGCCCTTTTCGTCCTGATTTTCACCTGTTGTCTGCTTCTTCTACCCTAATATCATACTCCTCCTACATCTCCTTTTTAAATTGTAATTTGCCTAAGATGTGGACTGGGCCCTTTTCACTCCAAGTATGGCCATGCCATTAAATTCCTTCGCCAAGTATTCTGAAAGGCATAAAAAATCACGGCCTAGCTGAAGGAGCTGTGAAATGACTGTGAAATGGCTCCAGCTTTAATCATCTGAACTGTCCTTCCAGAGAACACTTGGGCTGCAACTGTAACATCCCGCCTATCTAGCTGGCAATTAAACAGATTAAATCGCGACATGAATGCTAATACCTCTTCCTGCAGGATGTTCTTAGGGAGGGGTAGCTGATACTTATATAAAATAAATACTGAAATTATTGAAAGATAATTGACTGGAAAGCCACGTCACCCAAGAGGGTAGCGCGCGCAGCTCCCCCTCAGGCGGGCAGCTCTCGCGAGAAGCGCCCGCGAGTCCCGCGTTGTTTTAAAAGGAGCGGGCGGCGCGCGTGCAGACGGCGCGCGGGAGGCGCTGCCGCCGCCCAGAGGAAGCAGCCGAGGGGGCGACTGGATGGGACGTTGTCCCCTCAGCGCAGAGCCGTGTCTTCCTCACTGAGCAGAATCATCTGGGCGGAGGTGTCCCCTCAGCGCAGAGCCGTGTCTTCCTCACTGAGCAGAATCATCTGGGCGGAGGTGTCCCCGCAGCGCAGAGCCGTGTCCTCTGCAAGGACCAGAACGAGACTTCGAGACACTGAAGCTCTGGATGTGCGAGGCCGGTCAATACATGATGTGGTGATGGCCCATCTACACCAGAAATGTTGCCAGGGGCAGAAGGGCCAAACTCAGTGACTTGGTCAAAAGAAAGGTACGTTATAATTGTAGGTGAGTATTCTCCTATTAAAGGGAATAGAGGGTCCAAATGCTGGACCCTCCTCTTGCGGAAGTCTGCTGCTTCCCCAAGCCTAGGTTAAGGACGTCACCAGGAAACTTCCTGATGTGGTATGGCCCTCTGACTATTGCCTGTTACTGCTTTTCCTTGTGGGTGGTGATGAAATCACAATGCGCAGTCCAGAGTCAATCAAAAGTGTTTTCAGGGCCTTGGGACAGTTGGGGAGGGAATCTGGTGCACAGGTCACCTTTTCCTTCCAGCCACAGGCAGCAATATTGGAAGAAATAGATGGGCCCAGTCTATTAATACGTGACTCAGAGATCTGCTGACTATGCTGCAGCACGCTGGAAGTTTTACAGAGAAGAGCCAAGGGCTCCTAAAATAATAGGACTCACCAGGGAAACTACTAGTACTTTACTAGTCCATAACAAAAAGGTTTGGTATTTGAAATTTCCAGTTCATCTTTAAAACATCATTTCTGTTTCTTTACTGTTGTGAGGATTTTGTGTGGCAAAGAGTAATCACTTCAATTTAAGAGAAGGTACTTTACAGAAAGAACTTACTTCTAGGATTGTGGCTGCAGCCAAAAATTGGTTAGTGCATCATGGGGCCTATTTCATATTGCAGGTTAAAGATTTCACAAGCCGGAATGATTAATAAAATGCCGGAGTATTAGGAATGCATATTGAAGGTTGCATGTTGTGATAAATGTGCATTTTCTAAAATTAATGATTTGATTTTGTGAAAACCACTAAAATTCTGGTAGGAAATCTTTATTTCATATTTTCTTCTTTTGCAGACAGTGATGTTTGCAAGTGGTATGTTCCATTATGTTAGTGGATTAACAAGGAGCATGGGACATTCTTATGACTGGTAAAAACCAGCTTAACATGCTTCAGGCGCTGAATGGACATTCAGCTATTGAAACAATGAACCCTGCTTAAACTTTTGTTTTCCTTCACCAGTTCTTGAAACATCTTTAACAAAAGAAACAAATAACTGACACCACTGCAGCGCAGTGTGTTTTCCTCTTTCGTTAACTGGCAGTGCGTAGATGTTAGGGAAAATGTAAAGTAAAGTTACAGGTAATGTAGCTTTGTTGTCAGGTCTTGGGAATTACTAATTTTTAGAGACTACACGAAGGGCGACAAAGTATAACAGATCTGGCAGGATTATAATGTCATACTGACATGTCAGAATTGTAGAATATTGCATTTCTCTTGATGACCATGAGCATCCTGCATTTATATTTCTTTTTCTACCCTTGTAATACGAGTTTAACATCAACTGTTTTATTAACATTATTTTATTATTCAAGTATCAAGATACGCAAACTCTGAGCTTCAAGATATGAAAAACTATAAACTCCACTGCTTTGGACTTCTGGTGACACTGATCATTGATGGAAGTGAACTAAATCAGGTTTCCTTTTTCATTGTGTAAGGAATTATCTCCATTTCTGCCTCGAGATAATGTTTTTGTTCCCTGCGATGATGAATTCTGTGTAGACCGCTTCCATTGGAAGCGCAAAAAGAAAACAGATGTGTTTACATTGTCTCCATGGAGACACAAACACACAAGCTAAATTCACACTGACATCAGGGAGAAGATTCCTCCTACTTTGTCTTCCAGAGAGGGAGAATTGCAGACAGAATATTTGAAGCAAATGAGACAGAATTGTCTACAGACCATTTTTCTCCCTTGCATTTTCAACAGGGGGGGTTCTTTGATCCTTCAGTGAAGATTCTGGAATGCCATGATGGCTGCTTGTAGTTCCACTAGGATTTTGGTAAGAGTTCAAAATACTGTAACTTGTATGAATGTTTTAAGTAATGATAAACAAGTAATTCTCTACTTCATTCCTTGTCTCCAACATAGCAGTAACTTCGATTTATTCGGTGAGCAAGTGTTATTAAACCATATGATGTTCCTTTAGTTCCTTGTTTGAAGGGCCATTGACTAGGTTTTCATAGACATTAACTATAAAATATTTTCCTATCATATTTTCATCCCTTTACACATGTCTATTTTCATGGACCTTTACAAACCACTGTGTTTCTCCAAGCAACTGCAGTTTGGCCATATGACCCATATGAAAACTGTTTGAGGCTCATAGTGACTGGGAAAGGAAGGGAGAAATCCTTTCCCTTTTCTGCTCTTTCTCTGGAGACCATGATTTGTTTACAAGTGACACAGGGCTGAATATATCCTTATAAAGTGATGCGGTTTTTTTCAGCTAGCTGGAACTCAACTATGAAAGGAAGAAGAGATCTTACCTTGGGAGAGGAAAATAGGTCATTACATTACATATGTGATGTCAAGTGAAACCTTGTGCAGTTTCATATTCCATTCACCCAGCAGTACTTAGCAGTCTAGTAGATCACCGGGATCATAAATCTACTGAATAAGCTTTATTCAAATTGGATTTATCCTGTGATTCCTGCTGCAGTCACAGGAATGGACATTACTGCTGTTAGTGACTGCTCAGTGTATTAGCTGCTCCTTTTTTTTAAATTCGGACCAAATTAATGGCTTTGCCACTATCTGCTGTCCAAAGATGACTTTTGGAGGGGCCTAGGGCATTGCTGAGGCACAGCACTTATCAAGGTAGCAAGGGTTTTGTTATTTAATGCAGAACAAATTATGAGAAAATAGAGGAGAAGGAACAGAATCAGCTGAAATTTAAACACAAAAAAAGGACCATTTTTGTAACCAGTTTAGTCGCCTAAACAATGGCATTTGAAATTCACCAGCCAATTTGGTTTATTTTCCTGTGATGTGTTCACCCTTTCCAGGAAGCAAATGATACACAAGTATTCTGCACACTGACCTAGAGAGGCCTTTACTTCTTCAGCCACTATCAGCTTGTCTTACTTTCATGGCTACAAAGACACAAAGAAAGCACAGATCATGCTCTATCCGTTCTAGCAGTCTGTGGCATCTCAGTTCCGAGACAACAGTGGGACCAGGTCTTGTGGTTAAATAAGAGAAAACAAGCCATATAAGTTATTTCTGCGGATATAAGTAGAGGAGCTCTTTTAAAAATTAATACATAGATACAAACTGACTTACGCTCAAACTTGACTTGCTGTCATTAACTTCTCTTGCCATCTACTGTTCACTTCAACTCATCTATTTCTTCTGATATGAGATCTCTTTATTGTTGCACAGGAGTCTATGATTCTTTTCAAGCTTTAGCCAGCTGTTTAACAAAATTAACAGTTTTGAATTCACACTTCACTCGTCTCCATCAAAACATTTAAATCAGGTTTAAAAAGATTTTAAAATGCCTGATTTGCTCATTACACCCAAAGCAGGGAGCTGGATGCATTGAACCAGATGGAGTCATGCTTCTTATGTGTATATAAGATTTCTTGTGCTGATTATAGTTTTACCTTGTCACATATAGGTCACTTGGCTGTAAAACTATTAATGTTTCCTGGATATACTATCGTTCCTATGATGATAAATTACTCTCTTTCCTGGGAAAGTGTGTATTGAGGTTAGCTGTGCACTTACCTTCCTGACAGACTCAGTGTGGGCAGAGAAAAACAATTAGCCTGTTTGAGAGCAAATATTTTGAGGAAGAAATTGCACAGAGAAAGAGCCAAGCAACACTTCCTTCATGTAAAGAGCGTGGTTCATGTCTATGTTTCTGTCTAAACAGATCAGTTTAGAACGATGAATGGAAAAAATTATTTAATGATACTGGCTTTTCAGATTATTTGCACAATTTGATTATAGCTCAGTCAGAGCAGGTTATAGTCAATGAGAAAGTCTGATGGTTGAGGGACAGGGAGGGAGTTTGCATCAAAATAATTAAGCTGCTGAGTTCACCATCTTAAACTGAGGCTAGCGTTGCAGCTATGAAGGGGGAGATCAATTCAATACAGGGCTTGGCAGGGGAGAAAAATGTTTCTGAGGCATGGGAACTTATCTTGTCTATCCTTCAAGACAGCACTCAAATTAAAGCTAGTTGAGAGAATCCAACAGTGGGACTATGGAATAAGAATCAAGTAAAATGGCTCTAGTATAAAAGGTTAAAAGGGAAGACAATTCCTTCTCCTTTCTTCTTGTTTTTTTGCCGTGTTTGGCTCTTGTACACAATGCTGAACTGAAATGGGGCTTTTATTAATCAGGTCAAGAGAGATAGATTTTGAATTCCTTTTGCTTAAGTTATAGAATGCTTTTATTTTATGGGCTTGACAAAGACCAGGAAGACCTTTGTAAGCTGGACTTGATGCATGCAGCATCTTTGCCGGCTGAAGTGGAGCTTGTTTTCTTTGACATTGTCTGAGCATGTACTTCATCCTCACTTTGACACATCCTCTAGTTATTAAAAGATGCCAGCATTTGCCCAAACTTTTTAACAGAGTCGTGGGATGGTTTGGGTTGGAAGGGACCTTGAAGACCACTTTTTAACTGATGTACACTAGGGACTATAGGTTTGCCCAGTTCCTGACATTTTAGTGGAAGACAAACAACCTAAAAAGGTAATCAGATACTGTTCTCCCCTCGGTTTGTGCTGATCTGCTAATTTAGATAAGGGTGCCTGTAAGTTCTGGACCCTATTGCTCTTTTTTCTGATCATAATCTTCCATGTCTATGCAGTTATCTTTTGGTCATAACATTATCCAGCACTTTTCTCAAACCTGTTTGAAAGAATGGCACCTTAATGGCAGCAAATGTCGTTATATCCGACCTATGGCTAAATAATGAGGTGCTGAGATCCTAAGCAAACAGAGTAAAGGGTGATTTATAACTGCTGATATGACTCATGCTATTGATGCATGAAGGTGACAGAACATAGCAAGAAGTCTTACTCAGTTAATTTAGTGAGGGTGAAAGTGAATGTGTGAGATGATTGTTCTCACACAGCTTAACCTTGCGCATCTGGTTTAAAACCCCAAGCTGGGACACTAGTCTCTCTTTGATTCCTGCATAGTCAAAAGAGAGAGATAGTCCCTCCACTGTCTCTTACAAGAGCAGTACAGAACAGAAGCCTAGTCTAACTCCGATTCCTGGTTCCAAATGGTTGAGATTTACTTCATTTATATTGGCTTTTTATTAAGAGTCAACATTATAGACTGCAAGATAAATTGATTTATCAGTACTGTTTCTGTCAGGAAAGCCAGTTAAGATGGAAGAGCCTTTGTACATTTAAAACAAGATTTGTTGATATACTGTATGACTCTAAAGGCAAACTGCAATTATACACTGATGGGTTGTGGACATTTTCCCTGAATATTTTACACAAACATGTTATTTGTTCATTCAGTAAACCTGGAGCACTTCAAAGCAACTATTTACATTAAGGATGAAACACAAAATTTTGATTGGCAGAATTCCATCATCAGGGGTAGAGTTGTGAAGCAGATACATAAACATTAGGGAGCTAATATGTTTATCCTGAAGGGACAGCTTAAGCCAAAAGCATAATTTTTAGATGGAACATCCTGACACGTTAGTGCATACACACCTATTGGTAGAAACAAAACGACCAGTGTTGGCTGGCAAGTCTGTTTTTGGAGGCCTTGCTTGAAAATTCTACGCGAGCAAGTGTTGAAGGCTTCGCTTCAAATTACTGCAGGCAGAAGCATTTATCCTTCTTATTGTCATTCTTCAGTAGTTCATACAAGAGTCAAGCTGCAGTGAGAGTATTTACCTTTAAATTAGTGGTCTTATACAGCAACTTCTGCCATATAGAAAAATTATCTTCTTTTCTACTGTAGCTTGCCTGTTGGTTTTTATACAGTCAGTTGCCACCTTGATCCCCACTATTTTCTAATCTCCAGCATTTCAGCTTGGGGTTCAGTCTCTCAGTTTTTACTCAGTTCAAGCAAAGTTACAGCTTCAAGCAAAAGAACGCATTGACATCAGTGGGAGCTGGGCCTAAATAAGAACAGAGATTCTGGTCCCTGAATTGTAGCTCTTTGTGCAATGCAATTTTCCAGCTAGTTGGGACACACATTTATGTAACTCTTTATGGAAGATTTTTGGTTTTCAGTCGTGCAGTGGAACAATGAAAACCATCTAACCTTACCCATAAACTTATTAGAGCCGTAAGGGCATCTGGGGGGGAAGCTGTGAAAGCACTCACTGCTTTCCATTTGGATGTTACATTATCTCTTGAATTTAACTGAACTCAGGTAAGACGCTGGCTCTTCACTTTTATAATTATTGGAGGGACATAAATTCAGCAACTTGCTGGGTCAGCTGTCCTCTTTTCTCCTAAGCAGTGCATTTACGGCACACACATGATTTCAGGTGATTCTTCTCTTATCAATTATGGTATCTAAACTTTTTCCCTGATAAATCTAGTTCATATAGATCAGCAGTTCAAACAATGTGTGTTCTGGGTCTCAGGAGGAAATGTGTGGCTCACTTTTGGTTTAGTAACTTACAGAGATTGAGTTTTGAATAATGTAAATGGGAGGCG
Source organism: Mohoua ochrocephala (assembly GCA_013398855.1). Lineage (NCBI taxonomy): Eukaryota > Metazoa > Chordata > Aves > Passeriformes > Acanthizidae > Mohoua > Mohoua ochrocephala. Next base: position 137,149 of record VZTA01012160.1, read on the forward strand.
GGTGATAATTTGTAATGCTGTGAGTGCAATTAGTGAGATAAATAGAGAGCTAGATTCATTTTCTCTGAAAAGAGGCAATCTGATTGCTATGCAGAAAGCACCTTTATTTGTGATACTGGCTGCTCATAATGTGGTTAGCAATGCACAAAGTGGCATTTTGATTTGGAGCTTTAAAGAATTCTGGGATGAATAAAACATGAAATTAATTGCCAGAGAAGAACCTTTGCCAGACTAGATGAGAGCTACTGTGCTGAATAGAAGCTATAACTTATGACAGGGTCTGTTCTACTCCCAAAGGAAATTATGTCAATACCAGGAAAGGTTAAAAAGCACTTAAAATAATTTGCAGTAGCAGAAGTCCTTCCTCTTCCTATGTGGGTCGAGGGTACATATGTAGGTTGAGGATAAACATATATTCATGTGTCCTATCATCCTGCAGCAGGTATTAGAACAGAACTATGTAAAACATCAAACTCCATGCTTTGTATTAATAAATTTGAATCAGTGTTGCAGTCAATTTTGACCTAGGGAAAGCTGTTAAGTTGGGAGAATAGGCAAATTTGGATGTTTTGATATATGGAGGTGTTACCAAAATCCTCCAAAATACTTGGGATAAATAAGACACTGCCTTTTTAGTGTTAGGGAGTAAGACAGTACTTTATGCTTGGCCAAGAGGGGGGTGTCTGTGTAGCTGGCAAAGTTCTGGCCTCCACACAGACCCCAATACAAAACTTTTTCACTTATCTATACATTTTTAGCAAACAAAAAAATTAGTGTTCATTGGTTCTAAGTTGCGTAACTCTCTTCCTTCATTAGTTAGTGTTCTGTCCCCTGCTGGTTATTGATTTCTCACTCTTCATGCTAATCTGGTCCACATTCTTTAGTCCTTATCCCTTCCTCAGATGGGGAGTCTCCAGCTTTCCAGGCCTTAATCTCCTCTGTATCTTCTGGCTACTCCAATGTCCTTGAAAGGCCATAAATTTAAAATCCCAGATGCCCAATCCTCAAGTCCCTTTGGTTTTGTTTATTGACGCTTGTCAGGGTTAGTTTTAACAAATTTAAGGTTTGGGTGATTTAATGATCAAAGTAACAATAAATATGTGTGAAGAAACTTAACTAATGCTGGCCAAAAGAGGGCCCTGCATACAACTAATTAAAACTAATTAAAAATTTAACTGGGAAAGTTATATCATTTCCAACAGAGGATCCTAAGTCCCTATGTGAAATTGTGTATTAAATGTTCTAAGTACTTACAAAACCCTGCTGAAATCAGGGAACACTCCACATGCCCGTGGGAATCCTTGGTATCAGTTTAGGAATCTCAATTTATGCATGTGTTTTTGAAAAGGCTGGAAGACTCGGGTTATGAATCTCTAAGTAGCTGTTGCTGAACTGAACTTGCCCTGTCAATAGATGGATTTATAGAGGAAATTTAATTATTCAGTTCTGTGTCACAGTGGAAGTCCAGAGGAACAAATTGAACATGCATATATAATTTTAGGAAACATATAGTTGTAAATATTATTTGAGTTTCGTTATTTTTTACAGAACTATTCAGTTCAGCTGAGGTTTGTTGTGGATTTGTCTTGAATGAATACAGGAGCAGTTTTACTTTTCTTTTAGCTTGTGAACAAGAAAATTTTGTTCACTTTAATTCATGTTGTCTTTTATACTTAGAGTCCGCTTGAACACTCCTTGAAAGCAAAATCCAAACCCAAACCCGTTTGGAGCAAAGTAGGAAAAAATGCTGTGGGGGAAATTATTAACCAAAGGAAGAGGAGCAATATCTGTCCTTCTTTTGCCAGGTTCTTACACGAAATACACACAAACTCCTGCAAATCTAGAGCTGTAAAATTTAATATTCCAATATGCTTTTAGAAAGCACATTTAAAGGTTGTGTACATCTGTCTAGTGTAATATGATACGGAGGAGAAGAAAGAAGATCCTTTTAAACCTCCTGCTCTAGTGAATAGTGCCAGAGAACTCACTGAAACTCAATCCTTCTGGAGGCTGTGACAGGAGGGAGTCTTACTGATGTGGAGTATGGGAATGTGATCTCAGTTATAGGTTAATTCTTTTGTTTGTAACCTGAGTGATAACAGACATGGAAGAAGGAGATGAAAAGAAGTTTAAAGGAAGGAATGCATGAGTGAAGTTGTTTTTTTCCAAAATGTGCGTAGGGTTCATGAATTTCTCTTTATTTCTATGTAAATTATGAATTAAAGGTAGGAAGCTTAGGGGACTCACAGGAGCATCCAACAGAGGGAGAGATAAGCAGAATATTTAGCTAAACAATCCTGAAATTAATAAAACACTCATACCAAAGAAACTTTTGTATCAATATTTGTTACACTTTTATTGGTGTATTTTAGCTGGATGTTTTCTGAAGATCTGTGAATACCAGTGAGATGAAGTTTTAAGAAAATAGAGAAAGAAGGTAGAGATTTCTACTGAGAAATGCTTATCCATACCCCGGATATTCAGGGTTTTGTCTGCGGCGTAATTAACTAGAATTTGAGCTCTTTCACATGTAAATTAGGTCACTGAGAGCACTGCCAGTCTTAATCCTTTTTCTCATTGTTTACTGGACTTTGCAGGTTTACAGGCTACCTTTTAATTGGAAATTCTTAATATTTAAATATTTGGTCTTTTGTGTCTTTTCAGCATTTCACTACTATGACATTATATTATATGATGTAAATCATACCACGGTCGATTTCATTTGGGGTTAATGATTATGCCTTCTTAGACTTCTCCAAGGCAGCATTTAATAGAAGGACAGTTCAAAAAAACTATCGTACCTTAAAATTTCTAGACTCAAGAGTATTTCCCTGTTTTATGGGTATCGAATCTCTGTATTTGACCTCTTGCACTTATAATAAATAAATGAAATGTATTTGTTTATGAAAAACTTCAGCTACCTATCAGAGCAGGCATGAAAGATTTTCACATATTAAGATCTCTCTAAATCACAAAACGTAATTATAAGCCTACTTGAGCCATTTTAGCTCAAGTATTGTGGATCAGATCTTCCGCTGTGGTCACCACATGCGTGTTGTCTGTGGAAGTATTCAGTTTACATCCAGAGGTCTAGAGAGTTGTTTGTTGGCTATTGGAATTTTTTTTTTNTTTTTTTTTTTTTTTGCTGTATGCAACTCTCACATTTAATCTCTGTACAGGTGGTATTTCAAAATACAAAAAAAAAAGAATGTGTGCAAACTGTATGTGGGGTAGCTGTGAAACAATCTGATTCATTGGCTGAGTTAAGAGAGGATGGTTTGGAATTCTCTGAACAATGTTATGCGGCTCTGGATGAAACCATAAAAGCCTTCTCCTGTTCAAAGGTCACGCATACCTTCTTGGGATTCTCATGCTTTCCAAAGACCGAGTTGTTTACACACACAGATTATTACATCAAATCAGCACATGGTGCTGATGCAGCAGGATGGGTATCATGTTACTTGACATTTCAATAGCTGTTCTCCAGTGGAGAGATGGTTTGTCATACTGGTGAAAAGGTTCACATCTAGTTTATTGGTGTCCATGGTAGGGATTGTGCAAGTATAATATTTGAATTAAAGAAAGAGAAACGAAAAGCTGAGCTCTTTAAGCCATGTACTTAATGCTGGTTCAAAAACTAGGTTAACCAAGCATAAAAAAAAACTAGAGGCAGAGGAGAAAAAAACCCCAAACTCTTCATTTTAAGTAACTTTGTGGTGGGTTCATGAGATATTAATTGAATGTAAACTGACCCAGTGACTCTCTAGTTTGTGGTTTCCTAGACAAATAGGGCCAGAAGGTACACTGAGAGACCATCAGAACATTCCCTAAGTTCCAAACCAGGAATAAGTGTCCTTTGCAATATGTTTGCTTGGCCTGTACTTAACAATCATCCCAATGTCCACTTCGTGACCTGTCCCCTTGTTTCGCTTTGCTTGCTGTTAGAATAGGCCCATCCATTTCCCCACAGATTTAAAAGCTGTTACCATGTTTCCCTTTGGTCTCCTAAGACTGAAGAAAATTAATTTCAGTCTTATGTAGTAGGTCTTTGTTCTGGTCATTCTTGTTCTCCTCTCCCTTCCTTCCATATTTTTCTTGTGTTTCTTGATATTTTTTTGGATGGAGCTGATATTGCATTCCAGCTGAGGTCTTAGCAGCACTAAAGAGTCCAGAATAATTATTTTGCCTGTCTCGCAGGTAGTATTAGTCTTTAGGAAAACCAGAACTATGGTTGCACTTTTTTGCAAAAGCGTGACATTTTTAAAGTACGCTGGCTGGTTTACGGGGCTCTTTTGTACCGTCAATTTGGCCTACGTGTCATAGATAGCTATCATCTGTTTCATTTCCATTGCTTCTCTTCATTATTTCTCCACTTTTCCAAGATTTTTTTGCATTGCTGTCCTGTCTATGATCAGAATGTGAAGGTACTGCTGCTGGTTAATCGTACATCATGCCGTGCTTTTGCTGGACATACCTACTTGTCTGTCTGTGGTGTTTGGCAAGGAAGCAGATCTGGATTCCTCCTGCTCCTCTCTTGGGACTCCCAAGTGGGAAATATGTGTATGCGTGTGTGTGTATGTTCTGATAAATAGGATAGAGGATGTGAATTTGTTTCTCATGGAAGATGAAGATTTTGCAGAAGTGCCATCTGTGTAGCACTGTACCATCCAAGAACTGTGCATTTTTGTGAGCTCTGTTGTAGAGTGACTGCACTTCTCTGTACTCAGGCTGATCTGATCTCATAAGCTTAGTGTGTAGCGCTCTTGCCACCTCACCCTGTATGTGCTCTAGCTAGTGGACCTTATGGCCAGGTAGCCATTTTTCTGTTTTAAATTTGTTTTAATTATTTCATCAAAAGGTTAATTCTTAAAAGCTAAAGATTGAATATTTTGTTGTCTTCAGGATTTGCAGGATGTATCAATACAAAGCTTAATACAACTATTTGAAAAATGCCAGCGTGAATAAGAAGAAATGTATGTTTCCATAAACTGAGAATGTGATATTGGTACTGTTATATATAATAAGTGGCCAGAGAGAATTTTTCTTTAGTTCTGACATTTGAACAAGCCTATTAAGAACAAGTCACAAGCTATTTTGTTTTCAGCCGTTCAAACCTGCCCAGTTTAGGCACATTCCTTGTTTGCTTTGTGGCAGTTTGAAACCACTTTGTTCTACATCTGTATGGTCATCTTGATTAAATTTTAATGTGAAAGCCAGATGCATAAGGCCTGGTGAACTAACAATCAGGGATAAGGTCACCATCTGCTCATTTAGTCAAAGATTTGTGCTTAGAATTTTGTTTTACGTTCAATGACAGGCCCTGAATGGCTCTTACAAAGGGTCAAATGAAAACAGGAAACCAACAGAAGGCACCTCTCCGTTGTAAAGAAACTTGTTGCAGAACTTCTTAATGTTTAGGTCCGGCAATACAATTTTTGTTTAAGATAGAACCTTTTCAACCATCTGTACCTTGATTACAAGTCTCAAATTTATTCTTTTTGTCCATCCATTAACTTTCCTGAAGCATTCTTGGGGATGCTTTTGGCTTTTACTTTGCTTTCAGAATTTTCTCAGCTCGTTACATGTCACTGATCTTCTGTACTGTACTCTTCCTCAGCCCGACAGTGTTTTCTTGTACTGAAGAAGATGGGACTGACTGATTCACATGGTAACCCAGACCTTCCTAAGGTGGGAACAGGGACACTGTTAGATGTTTTTAAAGTAGCCAGCCAGTTCCATCATTGCTATCATCCCCTGCCCCTGCTTAGGAAGAGTAACCATACCATGCAGTATTTCTCCAGCAGAGCCAACCACTTATGGCTGTACTGTTCCTTGACCTTGTCTCCACCAGTGAATGCTTCAAGCTTCCTTATTGTTGTGGGTTTGAAGAACTTGGTTAGATGGACAGGTTGTTAGACCAATTAGAAGACTGGTACCGCCTCTGTGATTCACATATTTGCTAAACCCAGAGCGGGATTTTGGGATTCGCACTTCCTGC
>VZTA01012160.1:143256-303052 GCA_013398855.1 Mohoua ochrocephala
CTTATTAAAGACCAAGTATATTCCTGTCCTACATGGAGTTACTGTAATCTGAAAATTATTTATCTCAGGAGGCCTAAGTTCAGAAATTGAAGCCAAGAGAGATCAGATTTTTAGGCTGGGCACTGAAGCCTAAAACTGAAACCACATCTGTTTAAACACCTGTATTGCTATTTTATTGGTACGCTCTTGTCCTTGTTTTCTTTCTTTTCTCTTTCATTAGGTACCCTTTCTCATTGGCAGCCTGACAACGTAACTGTGTTTCAATTCCAGATTAGTACCTTCCACAAAATTAACTTCTTAGTAGTCTTCTGATACATGGCTTGACTCATGTATCTCTGAATACTATGAGCATTACTTTGCAACTGACATTAAGGCTGTGAGTCTGTTGTACCTGGACACTCAGAGGTTCTTCTGATGAGTGATCTAGAGAAGCCCAAGTCACCGTTCGGGCTTACTTGTTTAAGATGGAAGTTATTCAGCAGCTCTCCAGTGACATTTTTAATGAAATGCCGACAAGCATGCCCGGTGCCTGGTGCCAGGTTTAAACCTGGTGCCGGGTTTAATTTTATGTATCAGAGGGTTCTTCCCACTCTTCTACCCCACAGACAATGAGAGACATTAATGCTGTTGGTTAATACATCTTCATTTTAATATAATTTATTTAATCTTTTCGTGCATTAGTTCTTAATTAAAGGAGAATTCAAACTAGTAAGATGGGGAACAAATGAGTTGGTTTTCTTTTAATTAAAAATACTTCCATATGAGGAAAAGCCTCAGAAAATTCCATCTGGACTGAATGGAATTAGGCTGCATCTCCCAGGTTAATCAAATTCCTTCAACCTTCTTTTTCTATGCAGAATAGGACAAAAGCCTACTTCTTTTAGAGCACTTTGTATGCTCTCTTCAGACAGGATAGGTGGCTGCAGTGAATAAGATTGATGACATGAAAATTTTGCATTGATAGCAATGCATTTTGAATACTCTATTAATGTACTGTTCCATATTCATGGGTTTTTTGCAGTAATGTCTATGTTATGGTTAAAAATGACAGCAAAACAATTTTTTCATCAGCACTGGAATTAATGAGGCCTAGTTCATAATGACACCGTGTCGCTACTCACTCTAGTGCAGCGACTCACAGCCCTCCACAATGCTTCCAGTTCCATGCCACATTTCCCTGCTTCTCAGCATGTAGGCAGTGTTTCTTCCCATTCCCCTGCTGTCTGTACCATGAGAGGCAGCATGTGCTGTGATTGATGCTAAATGTTGTGTGCTGGAATCCATGTGATAACTGGGTAAGCACAAACCAAAATAAGGGGCCTAAAGTGGAGAAAAATGAGCAGAGATGGTTCTCACCCCTTAGGAAAGACTTAGTTTTCTTTATTCAGGTCTTTAATTTAATGAAGGTTGTAGGAACTTGCTTATTCTTAAGGCATCTTTCTGAGTGTCAAACCTCTCTGAAATCAGTGCAAAATCAAATAAATTGGATTGAACCAGAGTAAAATACCATGAGATCTGAAATCTGCTAGATTCCAGTCTGCTTGAGAAGTATGGACCAAAAGCAACAAGTTTATAAATTTTACAAGAGTTGAAAAGTCTTCCATCATGATGATAACCATTTCTTCTGGAACCCAAGCTGAAAAGCCCACTTGTGTTAATGCACCTTTAAAGTTTGCTATAGCTCCTGCTGTAAGGACAGGGTTTCTGTCAGCCTTAATGACTGCAATTGCTATACAGCACAGTGGCCTCTTGTCAAGATTCGGGTGGCACCACAGAAGTGCTACAGGGTCCCATGTTCAGAGTATGTTTTACCCCTGGAAAGATCACCCCATTTTTAAGAACGTATTTGTTATGGAGAAATACTTTTGATTTCCTTTTTGGGGCTTGGTTGGAAATTGTCAATGACTTATATATCCTTCCATTGTCCTGAAGTTTTGTTTTGTTATGGCAAGTCCATATGGCCCTTTTGGTCATTCAGGTGCTTGATAATGCTGGGAACTGAGGCACAGGGGTATGTGGCACACCTCTCCGTGTCTAATTCCACTGTCCGTCCCAGTGCTGCTCCTGCTTCAGAAGATGGGATGAAGCTGCAGGCATGGGAATAGAGGATTCCTTTAATAAGTACTTGGTTTTCAAGGACTCATTGCATAAAAGAACATGTAGTCTGTTTCAAGTGGAGATTTTGACAATTTACCAAGATTTTGTTCACTTCCTCTAGCTATTTATTCATTCAGTATTGCTGCATTTGGTGGCCTGCGCTTTCCAAGCAGGCCACGCAGTGTTATTTAACACCCTGTAAAGCATATTTATCTGTGCAAGTCAATTTTCATCCATATTTTTCTAAGTCTTAACATTTCTTCATAGCATAATCTTACTCTTATGTTGATACATACAAGTTTTTTAACCCTTTGGATGTGGACTCATAATTTTCATCACCTGTACAAAAACGCTGCAATCCAAGGACAAGCCTTCACAATGGGTAGGCACCTATTGCTGTTTGTGCGGGCAAGGGAACCAAGCATCATGCTTGTAGAGTCACATCTTGACGGAGCAGAACTGACACCATTAGATTCCCTCCGGCTCCCACCTCGGTAACGAGCCGATCAATCAGTACATTGTTGTCATCCATTCCACTTCGAAACAGTTTATTTTCTGGTTTAGATCCAATTATTTTGAACAGAGCTCTCTAAAAAGGAAAACAGTTTATATCAATTAGTAGAAGCAAACATATGTTCTGTAGCTTTGCAAGGATCCTATTTAAAATTCTCAAGTAAAGTTAGGACATGTACATATTTTAAAATAGAACATAACATGCCACATATGATTGTGGCAGAAGGGGAGCTGAAATGCAAAAACGTTATGAATGCCACAGATGAGGCTGTGTGAAAACCTAGAAATATTGATATGTCGCCTAGTTACTGTGTGAGAAGCTCTGGGAAAGACTTGTGCAGCACATGCTTTGCAGGACAGTTTCTTTGGCATAACAACAATTGAGGGGCAGCCTGCATGATTTGCTGCCCCTGAGGCCTGACAGGAAAGAGCACAACCAAATGTCTGACCATCCAGGACACAGGCTCTTGCTGACTGACCGGCCACTGAACAGCTGAGGTGTCCATCGTCTCTCACAGAACAGCTGCCCAGTGGAAGAGATCGACCCCAGTGGGCCAAACAGCCTGTGCTGTCTCTTATCTGCCTAACTATGTGCAGTCATCTCGTGTGTGATAGGACCCTTGCTGCATTTTGGGACACTGACGAGGAAAGGGTAATTGAAAAGAGGGGGCAGGCAAAAATAAATTGACAAGGAGGTACAGCAAAAGAGGGAAAAGACAGAAAAGCTTGGTCTTTGCTCTTATAAAAGTGAGAGGGCAGCAGTGAGAGGGCAGCAGTGTGAGTGATGGTAGGACATTACGGGATTGCTTGGGTGTTTCTGAGGACAAGAGAAACGGGAGATATTGTGAGGGAAGGGAACATGGGGAAGATGGCAGAGGTACAAAGTTATCTCAAAGTAGGGAGCATGAGTCGCTTGACAGCAACCATGGTACGATTATGGAGGCACGACCTGCATTAGAAATTCATGAACAGAATATCACTGCTCCAAACCTTGCACTGGATTCATGAAGAAAAACACTTCAGATGTAACAGTTGCCTCCCTGATAAGGCAACCATATGTGTGCATGTTTTTTGAGGCCTTTAGCCAAGAAGGAAGGGATTTTAAGGATGTAAAATAGTTTGTATTCTTAAGAAGAAAAACAGATGTCAAACATCAGGTAGTGTCATGGGCATCACTTGCACGGTTTACTTCATGGAAGATAGGCTCAGGAAGTTTCTGTGGGAATTGGTCATCTCCCTGTGTTGGTACTGGTAAGCTAGGTTGGTCTTGCATTTTTCACTGTTTGTAAGACATTTTTGCTCGCTACTAATTAATACTTTGTTACATGAAGGAAGGACTCTTCTATTATCAAAATTGTGGGGGAAAGTACAGCTGTATACCAGAGTAACTGACACGGTTGATACACTGTGACCCTCAGCCTAATCTGAGACAAAGGAAATTTCACAACCGATATACCTTCTCTTGAATGAGAAGAGTTGAATCAGTCTAACATGTGGTTGAAGAAACTTGGAGTTAGACATTCCTGTGTAATTATGATGGTCTTTAGCTGAGGTCTGAATTAGTTCCTTCAATCATCACGAAAGCACACCATCATTTCAACATGCCGTAGTTCTCAGCAGATGGAGATGTATTCCGAGCTGTGTATATGTTTGAATGAGGCAAGGCAAGCATAAGGCAAACATACAGATAAGTAAAAATAGACTAGGACCCAACGTGCATTTGCTTTTTCTCTTTAAAGTTGAAATACTGCTTGACAGCTACTGAACATCTTGTCCTCTTTGAAGCATTTGTCTTCTATTCCACGAAGCTAATTTGGTCGCATTTCAAAAAAAATGTTGCTCTGTCTTGATTGTATTTCTTGTTTGATGGATAGATCTCACTTGCAGGGTCTCTGAGTGTAGAAATTAGAGTTATGAACTATAAAGGTGTTGGTATTTTTCAACAATGAATCCAATAAAGAGGGTTAATTATTATTTCTATACTGTAGCCAAGAGAGACTCATGTTGTTTTCTTAGCTGGCACCACGGAATGATAATCTGGCAATGGACATACGACTTTTACTGACTTTCGTAACCCTTGGGAATGTGAATGCATCATGTGGTACATTTCACAATCCTTAAACACTCAAACATTCACCATTTCTTCAGTCCTCAGGAATCAAATTCTAAGGAGCGCAATAAAGCAGAGAAGGTATATTTTTAAACTGAGCTACCTCTAAGATAATAATTTGCATGGCTAATGCACCTCTTTTACGTACAAAATGTGGATACACATGCATAGATTGGATTCTCACTTGGTTGAAACTAAAGACTATAAAGAGACTTAGTTCTTTTGTAAAGAACTGTAAGGTCTACGAGTGAAAACACTGTGTAAGAGCTAGGTATTATTATCTTTTATTACTTTCTTCAAAAGACTGCCAGGGTATCAAGGGAACCACATGTGTGGAATGGGGTTCTTATATGAGAGACTAGTAAAGATTCAAATAAATAACTAAAGTACTTTTTATGGGTTTACTTACTTTTAGACATTTGAATAATATAATCCCTAATGAAAATGTTGATGAACCTCTATTTTATCAGCATGTGTAGACTCTGTAGAGAGCCTTAAATAGCGGGGGATTTATAAATTTTTAATTAGATTTTGATAATTTGTCTTGGGGTACATGCGTATTCATGAAATCTGAAAGAGCACAGTTAATCAGAAGGATGGTGCTCAGCACTTCTGCAGCCTCAGTTGCGCGTGCAGCCGCATAAATGTTTGATTGCAGTAATTGGTATTCAGAAATGCTTGTGCTAGTTTTAAGTATGGCTATACGTATGTTTGGCCAAGTTTTTTGATTATGACAGGTTGCACAATTTTGGCTACTTTTTAAAAAATTGGCAAATACATGCAGAAAAGTATGATTTTAAGTTGTATGTACATTCTCTATGACTGTGGGTGAACATAAGTAGGGAATGCAAACATACCTGGTTAGTTGATTGCAGCTGAATGTACAAGTTGTCTGTGTGCTGTTATTGAAAGTATTTGCATAACAGACATGTACACCCACTAGTAAAATAGTTACTAAAATTGGACCTCCTCAGTTCCAATTGACACATACAGGTTAGGAATACAAGAGAGAACAGTTTTGGAATGAAGTAGTCTTCTAAACTACACTTCTTGAATGTACAATTTATCATTTAGAAGGGCTTTCCATCAGAAGGTTGTTTTGGCACTGAGGTAATGATGTTGTGTATTGTGAAAGGACGGAAATGAATTTTTCTGTAGTTGCTGGGGAAATAGCTCTTTATTTAGCTTGAAAGCAGGGACAATGCAGGCTAGAATGGTGTAAAATTGTAATGAATCCTATCTAGTATCAATCTATCTTCATGACAACAGATCCAAACTTTGCAATACTTTGGCTGGCATATAATGAATATGTTCTATCACTATGCTAACAAGCTGCTTCAATGTTTTTGTCGATTTCAAAACACTCTTGAGGGCATGGAAACTGTTTGTTCCTCTGTATCTAGCTAGAAATGAGAATGAGTGGATATGACTGAAATCCTGTGTAATAATCAGTTTAGATTTGTGTGAAGCTAGATTGCTTTTTTAAAAACAATTTCCATTCTGAAATGGATGATAATGATGTAACTGAATACATTAGCAAATCAAGATTTTAATTTTAGCATGAATTGCACAGTATTAACTATTTTAGGATTGACTAGCAATGGACCATGTGTTCTTCAGATTACGATAGCTGTTTTAAAATGAGCATTCCACTAACTGTTAATGTAACAGGGCAATTTTTATCCCTCATGTAACACCCAACAGAAGCCTGTTGGATTGACATCGGACCCTGATTTTAAAGTTTGGGGTTTTTGTTTTGAGAAACCGTTTCATATTGCACTAGTCTTCCCAGACATGGCTGTGTGGCTTTGGAGTATCGTAGAGGTTCACTAAAACCTTGACAACCAAGATCTGATCCCATTCCAGAGATTCATGCTTGCCAGCCTAGTAAGAGCATGGTCAATTATTTTCCTTTTAAGCCCACTGCATTTCCCTGAGGAGCAAGGAAAAGACTTACTTCATTGCCTGGCATGCCAGGATTTTGTAAATCCACTGCTGCTATTTCAGTCCTGGTGCTAATATGGAATGGGAAAGCAAGTCTTGAAAGCCTTGTCTCCGGAGCTGCAGAGTGCATACATCAGTGTTTGAAAAACGTATTCTAACATTCAGCCAAGCCCAATAAATAAATCATATTAAAGTACAAAGGAAAATCTAGTAAAAAATATACTTTTTCATTACTTTTCATCGATTTATTACATACTTTTCCTGGACTATCTGTTTGAAATATGTCATCACAAGGGCTAATCTGGTGGTAGCTAATCTAGCTAATATGGTACATATAACAAATATTGCATATCTCTAAGAACTCGGCTGCTCACAAAAAAGTTTTAACTCTGTGTGTGTATTCATTATCTAAGACTGGCTAGGTTTAAGTTATATATGTGAAGTTTTGAAAGCTTTCTGTAAAAAACCAAATTCTGCATCAGTCAAAGGCTGCTAATGGTCTTTGTATTTTGAGCTTTTGAGCAAAGCCATCGCCACTGTTCTTATGCACCATTACAAGAACTTTTCCTAAAATCTGATTTCCAAAGCACAGCCTAGAACATCAGCTCTGGTGAAGGCTGAAGAAAATCCTCTTGCTTTGATACCTAGATAAATATGATTGCTCTATGTGTGAGCATGGTGTACCGTGGTTACAAATACATGACACCCACAGGTCTCTTAGAGTAGATTCAGATGGTTCGTTCCCTCTTTCGACATCCAGGTAAAATGGAAATTCAAGAAAAAGAAAGAAACTGTAGAAAGAAGAAAACCCCCACAGTTGTCTCTCAAGAAAAAAACCCCAACCTCTATTTAACCACTTCATGTTATACCTGTGTCACCTTCATGACACAGTGACAGAAACTTCCTCAGTGTTGGGAGATAATATTTGATTAGAAGCTTCAAGGTCCATTTGGTCACCCAGTACTAATGACAGGCTATGCCGGGTACTCTCTACTTTCCTTTGCTGCCATGGGGAAGAGTTTTTTTAGATAAGGTTGTTCTCACACTACGCTATTGAAAAGAAAGCTACTAATCTGTTTGACAAATACTAACTGGTACCCTGGCCTCCAGCTGTTGCTATCGCCCCCTTAAATTAAATGAACTTATTCCAGCTAGCATGTGCTAAATATCTTCCTGACAATAACAAAGCAGTAAGGTGTAAAGAAATGTAAGAGCCTTAGCTCTTATCCACTCTTTACCAAGTATTATACATAGCTTCGCTGGGTGTTTCTTAGCCTAATTTTTCACTATGAAGTCTTAACAAAGCTTTTTGATTAGGTCTTGTTTCTCAGTTTCTTCTCTAACTAAATATGGTTACAGCACGGTCAAATGTCAGCTAATGAACAGCAGCTACAGGTAGTTGTACAGCTGTATGTATTTCATAGATTTTGCATTGAAAAATTGCAGTCAGCAGGCTTTTTTTCATTTAGATTTTTATCAGAAATCCAAGGGGTTTTGTCCATTCTTCTATAAAGCAAGTGTTGTTTTATTAAATGAAGCTGTAGCTTTTAACATTCATGAAAATTTGGAATGTGAAATAATGACCAGACCCCAAACGAAGCTTTAAACTATTAATGATCTGCCGTCTGGTGGCCTGCGTTGTTTGAGCTGTTGCACTTCTAATTCCCACTGATGTAATTATCAATGGCTTTAATACGCTCTTTGTGGTTAATGAGCTTGGGCAGGAACAGCATCTGGTCTACTCCTCTCCCAGACCTCATTGCTGTGACTCAGGCTAGATCTGTGTGATCTGCTGGTGGTCAGGCCACTTGAAAAATCAACAGGGAATTTCCTTTGCTGAAGGAGAAAAACCTGTCCTGACCTTATCTGGATTAAATTTCCCTTTAGCCACCCTCATTTGTAATAAATGATGGTCAGATGTTGTGCTACCTCTTAGGTATTAGTGAGATGGATGATAATCCACTTTTACCCAAAGTTGTCATGCATTATTCCTATTTAAAGCTAAAAAGCTTTGAAGCAAGTGCAGAATAATTGAGATTTGTGTATATTGCTCTCCTGTCCTTTCAGTTCTTCCTTATAGCCCAAAGGCGTGACACATTTACAGACTGATTCAGTTCTTCATTTCTGTAATGGATTTAGATACCTTTAGATCGGGTGCTGTACAATGTATGATCCTGTGTTATTCCAGAGTTACATCTTATCTGAGACTGGAATCATTTAAATGGAAAGGAAGGAGATCAAGATGATAGAATGGCTGTATGTTCAACTAAATATTTAGAGGGGATGGCTTGTACCAGTGGCATAAGTAAAAACGTAGGTCAAGTGTAGGAACTGTAGCAGAACTGATGTGCCGTCCTTCTCCACACCAGTGTTCTCTCTTCCTCAAGGAAGGAAGATTAGTATGTGAACACTTGAAAGTCAATACTTGCTGCCTCTGAAATTTCCTTTAGAATTAGGACTTGGACACACAATTTTAAGAACTCCAGAAATAAGCAAGTCGAATCTAATGAAGATGCCTGAACTTTCTTTTCCTGGCCAGCTGGGATTTCCACTTGTGCAGGAATAGCAAATGAGATGAGAAGGAATGACATAGAATCAACTGCATTAATTGTATCTGTCAAGGAACTAGAAAGAGGGAAGAGACACAAATATGCTGTACTGCACAGTCTCACTTGGTTGTCTTAATCCACTATTATGCAATTGCACCAGTCATGTATAAAAAGGTATATTTTTTAGGAATTGGCTATTCTGGCTAAAGGCTCAAAACTTCCCATATGTTTCCACTTGTGAAAAGTACATGTGATCATAGGTATCAATAGTGCTCGGAGATTCCATGAGTATGTGTACCACTGGGCTGATTTCACATATTTCATTCATGTCAAAAAATGCACAATTCAAGAAAGTGAAACAAGAATATTTTTCCAGATTCTGTGACTGAGTTTGGTTCAGTCTGTATCCTGACTTTTTAGTACCTTTTACAGTAGCAGCTATTTAGTTGATGTGTTTTGTCTTACCATTCCAGTCCAGTGTAACTCTTGGGGGGAAGTGGTATTTTACAACTTCGTTATTTTGATTTTATTTACCTTTCTACCTGCAAGGGGACCTACCTCAACTGCATGATTACCACCAGCTATTTTTGCACCTCTGTATATATCAAAATTGAGCATTAAGTTCTTTGTTCTAAATAGCTCTACACACCTGACAGCCAAATTTAGGCTTTGTTTATACTGTAATTCATAAAAGCTGGGAAGTTCTTAAAGCTTTTGAAGAATTGTTTGGGACTTACACAGCTTCATGGTACACACTGTGAAACAAGTCTTCCATTTTGTAGTGATTAGACAAGTTGCTAATATGCAGAGAAAATTGAGAGGAAATTATATGCAGGAGCTGACTCATTCACACTGTGTCACAAATTATCCATACCTGCTGAAAGAAATCAGTTATTTGACTTGGTTTCTCAATTCTGTATTCTATGTTAGCCATCGTAAGGAAAAATGAAAAGTGACAAATTTATTGGAAACTTTGCTGCTTTCTGGGAATGAGACTGAGACCACCAACTCATTTACAGCTGGCTTCCAAAGAGCTGTAAAGTGAAAATTAGATTTGATCATTGCTAAATTCTACTAGTGCTCTACATCCAAACTGAAAAATTCTGTCCAGGTCCCAGCCAGCTGAACAAACTATCCTGTATAAATAATTGTTGACATGGGTTATTTTTTAGATTTCATAAATAAATAAATAAATAAATATGCTCCAGTAGTCCAAAAAAAATCAGATGAGACTCTTTAATGGCTGATGATTGGATGAAAACTTCTCTGATTGAAGATCAAAACTGATGGAGTATCAATCACTGCTGGTTTTGATTAAGTACCTCACTAATCTCTGTCACTGTATAATGATGATCCTGGCAAGCAGAGTCTGATTGCTGCAGGAAAATAATTTACATTAATCAAGTGTGAAGTAAGAAAGATTCTGATGTACTTCGCTTTTCAAGAAAAGGTGCTGATGTCTCATGCTGAAAGAGCTCGACGGACAATACAGCTTTAGACGGAAAACCCTGACAGAACTAGTTTTACTGCTCTGTATTCTAAAAGCTGCCGGTATGAGCGGCCACTTTTGCTCTCACTGACCCAGATCCAGATTTCTAAGCTGGCCATAAGCAGTTCATCAACAAGTCAAATTTAGTAGGTAAAATATTTCAGATGTAAGTAGCAATTAACCTGAAATCAGCCTAACTTCACAGGTGTTAGACTTCATAAAAGGAAGAGACCTTTGCTCTTCTGACCAGACCAAAGAGAAAGCAAATCTTGCCTCCTAGGTATCTTTGTTATTTAATCATTTCTGGAGATTTTTTTGCCCAGATCTCCTTGGTAGCTCAAACAAGCCAAGGGGATAGAGTATATCAAATTTACATGTTTACAGAATTAACATTAAAACACCTACCAGGCTGAAGCTCTGCTGTATACAAATAATATGAAGACATCTGCAGGGAGGACCGTATTTCATTTGTTTGTGTGAAGTTTCGTGTTTCAATGATCTGGTGAGATTAAAATGAAACTAGTTGAATGTAAAAATTTGAACCAGAGGGTGAATTAAGAGATCTAATTTTGTGTAAGTCCTGCATTGGCATACGAGAGAGAAAGCATTCTTTAAATGACAGCTTTTTGATTACATCAGCTGTAATAATCTTTCAACAGGATACTTTATGGCAGGCATATTCAGACGTGAGCAAGGCACTAATTTGCTCCTTTGAAGAATAAAGACGCATCTTCACTTTCTTGTCCCCCATGTGCTCTTTCCTTAATCTAGACAAGGCTCAAAACAGTTTGATTTCTTAGAAACTAATTATTCAATGAATGAGAAGATACCTACAAGTGAAAGTGAACGTTAAGGAAGTAGTCGTGAAAAGTTAAAACTATGTTTTGGAGTACTTTGGTAAATTTTACTTTATCTTGCCCTTCCTGAAATATGTTATTCCTTTGAAAGAATATAATAAGAACACCTGGATATTAATAAGTGCAGCCTAAATGCTGTGCAGTGCACAGTAAATTTTTGTTCTGCTTTGAAAAAAATATTTATCCATCCCACCATAGCAGGTAGAACATGCAGGTTATGGGAAATAAGTCTATATAGTCCTTAGGGGATGATGAGAACTTGGTGATATGATAGCCAAACCTTAGTAGTCTGTGTTCATTTTGTTCCATTTCTGTTCAGTATTTTTCAGTGTGCCAAGGAAATGGAATGTTGTTGATGCTATTTTTCTGCACTTGTCACAATAATATGCAGGAGCAGGGAAGTAGCTGCATATATATAGTCATGAGATAATATACTGGTACACAGCTGCAAGCAGGAACAGAAAATGCAGCAGACATCCATTGTTCTGACAGTCTGTCAATTTTGATGAAAAAGATTCAGTAAAAATAGAAAACTATATTAAAATAATGTTGATGAGATTTTAATATAATTTCTGTTACTGGAGGTTGCTGGAAGACTGAAGAAAAACAGATGAATATGTTAATATTTTTTTAAAAATCAGAAACAGCAATCCAGCCCTTTAAAGTTAAAATGGGCTAGAACTAGTAGTTTAAGATTTTGCCTTCTTTGTGAAGCGGACAGCAAACATATATTTTTCTTAAAGTAATAAAATATGAATGGGAAATTATGAACCTAGCGAACCCCACAATTCTATAACTCCACCTCTTCCAGTAATTTCCTTTAATTTCCTTAACATTTTATGTCTTCCAAGATTCCCTTGATTTTCTCTTTGAACCACTGAAATCCTTCCATGTCTTGGGTCAATAGGATCATAGAATACAGAAATTTCCAGACTAGACAAAACTACTAAATACTAAATATCTACTCTGAAATATAATCTCCAGCAGTACCCAAATCCTATTACCCATAAACATGTGTGGCACAAGCATTCCAATTTCTCAAGGAGGTTTTATGGGCTTATATGATTACAGCAGAATTGATGTTCACTATGTACAGGCTTTTTCTTCTATTTTTTCCAGTTTTGCATTCACCACCTGCTTTGTAAGAATACAAAGCCAACAGCAAATGTCTAAAAGTGCTTTTCTTGAAAATGTATTTCCAGCCTTCTCCTACCTTAGTAGCACAAGTTACACATACGCTGCTGATGAAAAGCATTCTTATCATGTCTGTTCTAAATTGTCTTGATAACCTGTAAAGGAGTACACCAAAAGTATGGTTCACTTGAGCAACAGCTGTCACTTGCTTTGAGAATAAAGCACGTTCAGACTTATGGCTTGTGACCAACAACTTCTGATCCCCAAATTAGGTGCCAAGTGGTATATTTCATTGTAGGTTGACTCATCATGCAATTTAGAAAGATAATGAACTTTTTTATTAAGCAAAGCCAAATAAAAATACGATTGCAGAGATTGAATGACTGGGGTCTACTTGACATGACTTTGCATGCACAGATCATTCTAGTGTGGGGTATGCTTTTCATCTCTCTTGACCTTTTCCATGTGTGGATTATTTTACTAAGCAATTACCTTTTCTCTTTTTTACGTCCTCTGAGAAGTCAGATGCAACTTCTTAATTTATTCAAGAGCTCATTTATGGAAAAGAAACGGAGAAAGTTTTATCCAGAAAGAATCCTTCTTTGTATTCTATCATTTGTTTCAGATGCCTCTAATTTGACTTTGTGGGGGGAAAGAAACAAGGCCACTTAGATCTCAGCACTAGGCATAAGAGGAAGTGATTTGCCAGGGTTCTATTGGAAAAGGAATCTAAATCAAAACGACAGAGAAGGAACTTAAGTGAAATCCCAGGTACCAGTGGAATGGAACTAAAGAGATGAGAATTCTTATTTCTGACTGAAATCCTGGACTTAAATTAGAGAAGCTTTCTTAGAAGTGTAACAGATTTATATTTTTTCCTGTGCCCTTAGGCCCTTCAAATTAATTATATTGGCTTTAAGCATTGTTACATAGAAAGAAATTCAATTTATTTTGGAAGTCCTTTAAACTAATACTTTTGATAGCCTTATTTTACATCCCTGACATTGCTTTCAGAACATCCACTAGCTACATTGCAGCAGCTTTTCAGCCTGCCAGCTCTGACTTGTTAAGCAAATATCCAGCAGGGTGTGAATAGGAATGGTATTCAGTAATGGGGCATCCAGGTTCTTCACATACTCAATATACATTCTGGCTTTTTACTATTGTAAGAAGACAAAAGTCGATAAAATTGTGGCTTATATGCATATCCCTCTACACCAGAACTGTTTCTCACTGATCATGAAAGTTAAAAAAAACCAGCAACCACTTGAAGTTACCCATTACTCTGAACTTTTTGCTACCTACTGTCTCCATTTCCATCCTAATGCTGGCTTGATAAATTAAAGGAGATAGCAGAAGATGTCCTGTGTTGCCAATAAATATTCATACCCACTTGAAGTCTAATTCTCAATTATAAAGAGGAAAGAACTAGCATGGATTTTGTCTGAACCCTCCAATAGTGAAAAATTTTTCAGGGGATCTGCATTTAGAGAGCAGGGCCAATGTAACCCAAGGAAATAATTATCTCTGACCATAATAATTGACTCCTTCTATTCAATTTGAAGAGTCCCAAAGCAGCACTCTGCAGCAGAACTGGCAAGTACTCTATTATACTGCTACATCTGTTAGGGCAAAACAAGACACTGCCTGTGTTTGTACAGAACTATGTTTGGTGGTGTGTTGTGATTTGGGTTTTTTTTTCTTAAGGAGAGATATGGCTATTGAAAATAAAAATGATAAAAATCTTCCTTTCTTGTCGGTTTTCATGCCCCAGCCCTTACATGCAAAGACTGTAACTACTGTACTTTTAAAATGCTCCAATTAGGAGAAACCCCAGAGGCAAGAGGTTACCATCACTGGCAAATACACCCTTCTCGTGAGAACACAACAAACCCCCCATTCATTACAGAGTTAGGAGAGCACAGATCTCCCCAGTGTTCAGTCCTCCCAAAGGGTCCAGAGCAGCAGCCCAGCTCACATAGATCTCTTGGTATGCGCTATCTTGCAGCTCGAAGAAGGTCAAGAACCCCCTGCTGGTCACTGTAGTCCTTATGGGAAATCAAATGATTAGAAAAATTAGGTTAGCTGCAGGCTACAATACATAGATACATATGCAAAGCTCATTTTCTGAACAATGCGGAAGGTCATCACTGCAATGAAATTTAATTTCTGGTTATGGATACAAATAATTTTTTTTATTTTTTTTTTTTTTAATATGAAGTACTTCAAGGCAGCAGAGCTTGAAAGTGTCTTTATAGGAGACGCCATAGGTGATCATGCCATCAGTACTGATTTTGTTGAACATTCAAAACTCCTAAAAGATTTTAGAGAAAATTTTCCAGAAAACTGTGATGTTGGTTTGGCTGCTAAAAAGCACAAAATTATTCACCTGTCTTCCGCATAAGTCGGATAACAAGTCAGATTCCCACATCTCTTTTTCTGGATTAGTGGTAGAGAAGCAAAAGGAAAGACAAATAAGAAAAGCCTGCAGGCATTAACAGACTTTTAGTAGTTTTCGTTGTCATTGTTCGATAGAGAATTTAATGCAGTTTATTCTTCAAAGGACTTTGCAAGTAAGAAACTGAACCCTTCCGTATGGACTGTGCTCACAGAGTAGTGCTGTCATTCTGTGCCATTGGTAATCTCATGATAACGTTGCAGATCTCTTGTATCTTCTGTGTTTCCTCTCCATCTCCCTGCTCACGACTCTCATTTTATACACTCACTCTTTTTGCAATCTTGAATTGGGTCAAAACAACCTGAATTTTGTGTCTTGAAGAGAGTAATAGCAAGAGATTTCTCAGTTGCATCATTTCAGTTTTGTGGATTTTGCCATTGTGTCTGAAGTAATTGCTCCTCTCTCCCATTTGATGTAATCGCTGTTACTAGTCATCCATTAAATATGTATATATTTATTAAATTAATACAATTAATGTTATATAAATTGATTATCTGTGCAGTTTCCCCTTTCCAAGCCAAAATAACAATTACATGAATTTTGCAAGGGTTTTTTTTTTTTAGCTGGATGGAACATATACTATTTCCTTCATTAATTACAAATTTCACTTAATCAAATAATTCCCTACAGAAGCTCCATACAGAACTCTTTGACAGCAGTCTTATCCTTTCTTTTATCAGTACTATCCATTGGCATCCACAAATTATTGGCTCTTTTAGTCTCACTTGTTTAACAGATTCTAATTAACGATAGTATCCCTCTTGTCACTTAACAGAATGTGTAAGGCTTATGGCACAATGGGAAAAGGAGGATAAACTTTCTTCAGTGCATTGTTGGACTTTATCATGCCGAAGGACTCTAACGCTGTGACAAGAGCACACTCTGATAGATACTGCAAATTAAGGTTTCTGGATACGTTCGGAGCTTCAGAGGTTCTGATGGAAGGCGGAGGGGAACCAGAAGACAAATGACCATGCAAATAAAAAAGCTTAAAAAAATTGGGGGTCTTCGTTCTAGAAATACATGAAATTCTGTGCTTGGCTGTGTAAGGGAATGTCTGACTTAAGCTGTCAGGTTTTTGTGTGGTGGCCACCTTAGTGAAAATAGAAAAAAAATGATCTAGATACTAAAGTTCTCATAATCCAGTGATTTTGGTTTGGCCACTGGAACTTTCGGGACCTGATAATTAAGGTCACAGACAGATCCTGTTAGGAGGACCTGAAGTCCGTTTAGATGTGCAGGGCTTGTTCAGTTTGGCATGGGACTATTTTTAGTTCCTAGGTCTGGACTAATGGTAGTTACCGTAGTACATTCCAATAGCAATGCTAAGTTTTTGAGGAGTCACCAGTTCTGGAAATTCATCTCTTAATTTATTTACACAGGATAAAATAAGGTGTACATTATTTTATCTGGTGGTAATCTGATTTTTTGTATTTTGGTGAATTTCGAAGACATAAACTTCAATGACTTGGTTAAATCTCCACTAATTAGTTGAAGTTCAGTTATTATATGTATTCCTCTAGCAATTGCTAGATGTTCATTGGTGCCAGTGTCAAAAACTGGATAGAAGCCAGTCTGGGCCTCATTATCTCACCAGAAGTCCTTAGTTGCTAATCAGAATTTGATAAAGATTAGACAGTTCCCTGCTGGCACTTGGCTATTAAATTCCACTTATACTGTTGCCCCATAAATATTATAAATTCTTTTTCATTAGCAGACTGTTCACAAAATCCTTTGAAAAGAAAAGTTTCATTTGAGGATGACTGAGCAAAATGGAATCTAATTAGGCTGGAAGACTCCTAACCACCATAATTTCTCACAGTGTAGTAATGCCAAGATAATGCTTTTGAAGCTGTCCTGCTGCAGGATTTCCAAATAAATGTGTATCATTAAATTAGGGGGGCTTAGCAAACTGGGATGCATAGCACTGATCTAAAGGGCAAAGATTTATAGATGTCTATGAGGAGAGCCGGGATTTTGTAAGTTAAATTGCACCCGTGGTGCATTGCTGCATTTGAAACAACCATTTCACTTTATAGCAGTTTTAGAAGAAAATCAGTCTTCCGGTGGAAACTGCTAGTCAGCTAGCTTTCACACAGAGAACCTGGAGGGACACAGTCCCTTGACATAGGATCTGCAGGGTTCATTATTGAGTGTGTTGAATACAGGCTGATAAGAACACCTAGTACTTCTTCTGTCCTAGTTATAATATAAGCTTGGGAAGGATGAAAATTTTAGCTTGC
This sequence comes from Mohoua ochrocephala, assembly GCA_013398855.1. Classification (NCBI taxonomy): domain Eukaryota; kingdom Metazoa; phylum Chordata; class Aves; order Passeriformes; family Acanthizidae; genus Mohoua; species Mohoua ochrocephala. Next base: position 160,651 of record VZTA01012160.1, read on the forward strand.
TGCTATTTGTTGTGTATGTAAGAATAAGCTTGCAGAAGGAGTTGTTCATGTTTCTAAATTGTTTGACTCTGGGGTTTAATCAAATGTCATGCCACTGTGTCAGTATTTGTGAGCATTTATCTGTAACCATAGTTTTCTATAGTATTTTAAAGAATTTTTGTAGATCACGTATAACTGGGCATATTTCCATGGTGTTCGCAAATGGTAGTGCTGAATCTCATTCCTGATCCTTGTTTTATTGGTACACAATGACTTCCCACTCTTCTGAAATGGGCTCTGGGCAAGCAATTCAGCTGGAGCAGCTGTTCTGCTGGTGGCGTCTCAAACGTTTGTCACCTCATAGTCTTTCAGCACAGCCTGCTGCAGAAAGAAACTGATCATTCCCAACAACTCAAACAGATTAGAGCTTTTTCAATCAATCTAAGCAGCCTCTTAGAACTTAGCAACGTCAGATTCCCAGCAATGCAGCTGAATTATTCAGGGTATTCTATAAACCTGCTATTCCTATTAGTTTATATAAATTCACAGATTTCCTGTGAGGTTTAGGAGTACAAAATACTGCCAGGAGAATGTTAAAGGCAATCCTAAGCAGCTCCTAAGCACTTCAAATGCATTTTCCCTTTTGGGCTGGTTACCTGATGAGCCGACAGCTGTGCTGTTGGAATAAGGTCTGATAATACCCTGAATCTCTGCTCTTGGAGAAAGCGAGCTAGCAGAGGCTGCTGAAATGGATGTTTCGTCTCTCTAGGACTCCAGTGCGGGTACCCCAAGTCCCTTCTGTCATTTCATTCTTGCCTGAGAACTCTTGTTGATGGCCCCTCTCCTCCTTGATCCTCTGAGCAAGTGTCTTGTGACTTTTGACAGGGAATGTCATTATAGCAGCTTATTGCATACAGAAGAGTGATCCCTCTATTCCTTTGGATTGTCCTTTTTCATTCCCTACAGGTAATTCAGGCTTACTCTCGGCAGCGTATTTCCAGGGTATGGTGTACTCCTGGGCACAAACAAGCAGGAAACCAGCCTGGAGTGTTTCACCAATACCTTTATAATAAATCTGTAATCACCAGAAATTATGCTGCCTCTGACAGCAGACTAAACTTTAGTGATCAAAGGGGCAAAAAAAGCTCCATTAGCAATTCTTTCCACTAAAATGAAGGAGTTAATATGATTTTGTAATCTTGACAGCAGCCACATACATAAACCAGTCAGGCTACGGAAAGAAAGCAGGAGCGAAGCTGAGGGTGATCCAGGTCTTAGGTAAATGAGAACAAAGGGGTGTCTGCACAGCACAAAGCAGGTACCTGAATTACCACCAGGGAGCTGCCAAGCTTGGCTTGAGAAGCCCTGCTCAGCAAAGCCCTTCCTAACAAGGCTATTTAGCCCCTGTGGAGAGCTGCACTAATACGATTATGTGACTTCTGCTGTGCAGGATTTCTTGCTCAAAGGTACCTAAAATCTTTACACAGGATTAGCTCATACAGCATAGAAATACTGTTAAGGAATTGCTTGGCTGTATCTGAGGACATGAAAAGCAGGTCAGTGTCCTTGAGCGCTTTGTAGAGCTCAGAGGAGAGCAGTGAAGCAGCAGCCAAGGAGTGTACGCAGTATATACATTCTGCTTTGTTTTGCACTCGTCCAGTGCAAAAAATACAAATAAATACAGATTTTGACATTGAATTTGTGAGCAAATTCCACCCAAAGGGAGGCTCTCTTGCTTTATAGGTTATATAGCATAGCCTGTAGAAATTAGACCTGTTTTTAGTATTGGAACTGGCTATGGTGACACCTTAACTGCTTTTAGAATCTTCAATGCTGTTTTATCTTGTAGGCATGTGCCAATTTCGACTTGGAATTTTTATTCCAAAGCACCTTCTGCCTTTCATTTATCAGCTTGGGTGGTTTCCCAAAAATGATTAATCATTCCTGTATAAAAAGCATGATCTGTAATGATAGTGTCAGAAGTGAGTGGCAGTTTGTGAAAAATAGAACATGCAGAGGGGATGTATCTGTTCCTTGTTTACAATGAAATATGTGGTGGGAGGTAAAAGTGGATCATCATGTTCTTGTGCGTAGTAAATGATAATTGGCGTGTCGAACGATCAGCAGCCAGGCCTAAAAGCGAGTCTTCTCCATAATCAAACAGAGGCTGTGATCCTACTCTCTTCAGATTCTCTTGTGCATGTCTTTCTCATTCTGTAGGGATGGAGGCCATTCTCTTTCAGTGGAATCCTTGAAAATCCAAAGTCTCTTCTTTCATTAGGAACACCATGACTTGTTGCATAGCTGAAATCCCTGCCTTTCATTGTGCTGTTCTGTATTGAGTAACTACCAGTATTCCGGTGGTGGCAAATAATCGCGTGGATTATGTACAAACGCGTTAATCATATCCCTGCTTGAGATTTCCTCAACATGTATGCCCAACTGACATATTAACACAGGCTATAGTGTTAATAATTTTCCTTTTCAATGGAATGTGGATCACTGGTATTGCTATGTATAGAGCTTATTATGCCATCAGTGTAGCATACCACATGAATCTGTCCAAAAGTTATACCAAACTGTAACTATAAAAGTATTCATCCAAGAAAAAAAAAAAAAGGTAAAATTTGGAATAGGTCTGTACACTGACAAACATATAGAGTATGTCAAATGGGCATAAGTGTGGGGAGGCTGGTTTTAAGTGGGTGTGGAAGCATCCAGGCTGTTCATTATATGCAGTTCATACAAGTGCTCGGATGCATTGAGGTTTTGAGCTCATGGTCAGGACTGGGCATCTGAAGACAACAGTCAAATTAAGGTTTTATTGGTCTTTCACAGCAGGTGGGCTTGCCTGCTGCCTAGAAAAGATCTACCCACAGATATTTTTTTGTATAATCATAGGATGATCATTTTAAGTATGATCATATATCAGAGCTATGTTTAATACTATTGATTTTCCACCGGTTCTTGGGAGTGATTTGACAAGGAAGGTATGGTACAGCGCTGTTCTATCTAAGCTTTTTGTCTTGCCTTGTGGTAAATGTCATTCTGCTTCTGATTCTGCTCAGAGTCATACGCTGACTTCACTTTCGTCCACATTAGCAGGAATGCTAATGGTAATAATGCTAAGAACATATGTAGGTCTTGACAGGATTTTAGTCCATGTATGCACAGGATGAAGTGAACATAAGTCCAGGCTTTCAGCATGTTAATTTTACTTGGTGTTTGAGCAGGCTAACAAATTCTGACTTCTGTTTCCACTTCTCAGACTCGCAGGCAATTAAAATAGGAGCAGACATCACTTCACAACATGGGTAATGAGACCAATTCAGGTCGTAAGTCATTTGAGACTAGACTGATATATGTGATTAGTCATGTGTGAACTAATGCTTCACAAATTTATGAAGCAGTTTTGCAGTACCTAGAGGATGGTCACCTCCAGCTCACTGACTCTTGTGGAGGATCTCTAATTGCTTACAGAGCCACAACATCTCTGTTATTCAGCAATTAAAATCAGAATCCTCCAGAATTAGATTGGTACAAGGATTTAAAATCTGTACTCAACCTTCAAATGTCAGTGGTGTCCTTAGCTGGTTTGCTGACCACAGAAGATAATAATAATATTTTTTTCTAATTTAACAGTTGTAATTTTTATTCTTTGGAATTATCTGGAAACACGCAGGCGTTTGCTCTGCATTTTTTTAGATACAAATTTTGAATCTTGGAGGGCTTTAGCAACTCTGTATGAGTAACGTGGTTCCTTCCTCCCTCCCATCCCAAATATTTCTAAAAATAGAATTAGTGAAAATAATTTATTGTTTTTTCAAGCAAAATTCCCTTGCCTGGTTTAAATCATAACCTGTGCAGACACTGCCTTTCTCACAGCCTGGGAGATGTTGATCACTTTTGCATTGTACCATTATGATGTCATCCAAAGAGACAGCAAATATTGTAGATTAATGCTGCCAAACTTGAAGTAATTACGCTGTGGAAGCAGCAGGCGAGTTACTATGGCCATATGGCATGATAATAACTTGGGATAAATAGTTGGGATAATAACTAATGGGAAACAGCAGTATTTCTAGGACATGGGTGTTTGGCAACGTACACTTGGCTAAGAGAAATTCTTCTTATTATAAATATATGCATTTCCTGCCAGGAAACTAAGGAAACTACCTAGTCTATGAGGGGAATCACAACTCCTTTTTAGCAACAGAAAATATTTGTGAGTTTGAGGTGAAAGTGACATTTGCCATCTCTTTTCTGCTCAGTTAGGACTAAGACTGGTCTTAGGCACCTCGCCCTCACAGAAATTGGAAAGCTGCTAACTTAACAACATCCCTGAAAGTAAATTTAGCTCAATAGCTAAATCTTTCTCTAAGTTTCAGTTGCAGTCTCAGAGTGCACAGTGTATGTAAGTGGCACAAAATGACCTCTGAATGACCCTCAGGAAACCACAGAGATGTCCTTGTCCCGGGCAGCTTGGTGATACAGGGACAGGACAGACAACTTTCTTGTGGAATCAGGGCAGCTCTGGATGCAGTGGAGGTGTTTGATCTGGCCCTTAGCACCTGTGGAATAAATAAAAGCAACAGTAGCAAGCTTTCCTTGTTTCGGATGGCTCATGTGCTGCTCTAAATAGAATGCAGAGGGACTGGAGCAAGTCTGGCCTTGTAACAACAGACAGAGCACAGCAAAGGAGAGCTGTGAGGGAGCAAATCAGCCTCACACAAGGGGCATAGCACAGTGCACCATGAGATCGTTCTCAAATTTCTCATGTCTTCCTCTCCTTTTTGTCCATAAAACAGCAGAAAGAGGGAAATTTCAGACTGGATTTTTTTTCTGTCTCTTGTAGTTGACTTTCATCAAGGCAAGGTATCCTCTGCTTCAATGTAGGTAGCTGAATAAAAGAAAAAAAAAACTACAGCCATGTCAGATCAAGTACTTGAACTGGCACTTTTCCACTTGTAAAATTGGGCTAGTTATTTGGCCGGGGAGCTGTGAGAGTCATTTAATTACCATTTATAAAGTACAGAGGAGCTAATGCGAGTTAGGTATTTTATATTCATAATATTCATGACCTTACTACCTTACACTCCCCAGCCCTAGAAACTGATTAGACTTGTGAAAAGAAGAGAAAAAAGTATTTCTAGTAATATTCTTTTTCACTGGTACCGGAACACAAATTACAACGTGGTTACACAACTCACTATGGTTTCTCAGAGCTTCAAGATATTTTACCGTTCCCTCAGAAATGCCACCGTGAAAACCCTTTGATGCTTTCTTGGTAGGTACCTCATGCCACTGGTACTTCACATGTTTCGCCTACAGAATGTTTACTCACACTTCTAATGGTTTTTTTTTTGTATCCTTTCACCTCATTTCTAGGCACTTAAAATGCTAAATGTTCTCATATTTTTTTAAATGGGAGAAAATGGAGACGTGTACTTTTCATATGAAAGAAATTACAGAAGGACAAATTCACACATGCTCTTGCTCTGGAATTTGAATTGAAATAGATGAAAAATTTAACTTAGGCCTTGGTAGCTCGGAAAGTAATACTGGTGAGAAAAAACGTACACAGCCAGCATAGTTGGTTTTTACTGAACTTGCAGACTATGAATTACATTTTTACTCCTATGTGGATATTCTGAAAACCAAAAATGTCCTTATTGTATCCTGACTACATCCACTTTGAATCCAGCATGGTGATCTGTTGCTCAGGACTGAGACAGAGAATAGCAATTCCTCTGTTCTTGGTAGGTCACAGAGGGGAAGGAAAGCTTCCATTAGAAGTCTCTGCTCTGGTAGACTTTCAGCCTAGTAAGTAATGAGTTACATTGCTGTTCCACTTGAGCAGGCTGTCAAATTAAATATGTTTCTGTGATGATGCTTCTGGCATAGCTGGCCTAATGCATATGCAATACGTGTATTCAAGTAAAATAAAAATTAAATAAAATGCACAGTGAGTGTGTGAGCTGGAAAACCTTATGCTATTTCTGTGACTAAGGTTGGTGACTTGGGTGTTAAGCAGTATTTCCCTAAAGCAGAAGGAGAGGCCTTTGGTGTTGAAAGTTGTAGCACTAGTACAGCCGGGGTTCCTGTAAAACAGAAATCATCAGCCTACATGCCTATCCCCTTGGCAATAAGAGGCAGAGTGACAGATGAACTGCAATGGCTCCAGCCGTAGGACATATAGTCTTTTTGCTAATGCAGACATCTGTGGAAATAAATGGCAAAACCTACATTGCAAAGTGAATGGCAAAAGCCTGACTTTGAGACCCAGAAATCCTTGAGTGAAGTCAAAATGTCCACAGGCATCTATGAGTTTTGGACGTGTCTTTTCACAGAGGCCTTGATGTTTGTTCTAGCTTTTAGCAACTGGTGACCAGAAACAGACGGGTGCTCTTTTACAACCCATATAGGAGCTGTTGCAGCTGACTGACTCTCTGGGAGCTTACAAGGGCTACAAATACGGTAAAGCTTTTCTTCTATAATGCTGTTTTGCCTTGTCTCTGTTAGAGTTTATACTGAGCACCCTTTATTGTTGAAACAGGGGCTAACCCTGATCCTAACCCTAGATTTTTATTTCACAGAGGAAATAACTGCATAACCCCCTCTTCCAGTTAGACAGGTATGAAAAATGTTGAATGAGGCAGACCAGCTTCTGCTTGCTGTTTAGCAGGTGAATACTTTGTGTGCTGGAGGGCACGACGAGGCAGGGAGGGAAATGGCAAACAAGGCAGGGAGAGCAAGGGCATCTGCTGCTTGAAGACAAATCTGGTGTAATTGGAGTAACTGAAATGTGGCCAGTTCAGGAAACAGGCTGTAATATTACATTATCCAGATACAGAGTTTAAGGACAGGCAATTGTTACGGAGAACAGAGGAGGAGATATGACAGTGTGAATGAGGAAGGACATCATGCTGATAACAGAATAACCTTCACATGGATGGCAACTAAGAGACGCCTTGAACTTGAGGCTAAGGACTGAAATGGTAAAACAAGTATAACAGAAAACAATTACTGATCTCCCAGGGCTGGGTGAAAATACAGATCGGAAAATATTTATGCAGATAGGGGACTGTGCTTGGGATAGGACATTGATCATATGAAACTGCAATTACTCTGACATTGACTGGAATGAGAATTACGGAGGGATTTAGGAAGCTGGAGCTGTGTGTATTGATAGATTCTTTTTACCCGGCAGCTTGACAACCAACAAGATTAGAGGCCATTTGGAAAAAGCTGCAATGGCTAAGCAAGGCAGCACATCTGCTGATGCCAGCACTCAGGCCGGAATGACATTAGCTGAAAGTTAGGATGGAAGGAAATTGATGTTGAGTGTGAGCATGATTCTGATTTCCAGATGTGAGGAAATCCATGCTCTATTGTACTCTGTGGGCCATAACTTTTGGATGAATTGAAGTGAATGCCATTTTACTGGATAACATACCATGTTAGTTTTCAAGACTATCTGTCCTGACATAGGTTTGAAACAGAATCACTGACCCTAGTGGGGTTTGGTTTTCTTTGTCTTAAACTTTTGAGAATATATAGCTGATGCAAATACGATTTCTAACTAGGATCAAGGAAGTAGAAGGCAAGTATCTGGCCAAAATTGCAAAGGCCTAGCTTTTGTAAAGGACAAATGAAAAAGGAGATTCATGCCTGTTAACTAATAGATTACAAAGTATTGGAAAATGACAGGCCCAGAGCACAATTTAATTCAGTTTGTGTTGATTCGACAAAAGGAAAGGATGTGGTGCTTTTAAAGGAAAATGTAAAGAGATGTTGTGAAGAAGTAGATCCTTCTAATGATCAAGTATTAGATTGAGGTTAAATAATCAGGATTTATTGTCACTGAGACATGTTACTGCAATTATAGTAATCGCATCCATCAAAAATGCAACTTCTCAAGCTTATCACCTGATACATACCATATATATGCACATTAGTTTGCCGTAAAAGAGCAAGGGACAATAGCTTTTTGGACCTTTTTGTTTTCCTGCTAGTCATGTTGTTTCTGATATACTTGAGTTGTGCTGTGGCACCTGTCTTTGTTGGAACTAAGTTATTCTCTCACTAAAAGCAATTATCTTATGATTTGGTGTGTTCAGCCAAATAGCTTTGTATTTGCTTTGATGATTTTGTGACTAATTGAGGGTAAACCCAGCAAGCTGACACCGAAGAATTGAATCTTTAAAGCTGCATCAGATGGTTACAATATAAATCTAAACCGAAATCAAATAAACCAAACTAAACTAATATAATATAATAATATTCCTCCTATAGTGAAGCTATAGGAGGAAAGTTTACAATGAATGTAAAATGTGTTTAAAGAAATTTCCTAAAAGCAAACTGTGTGAATAAATACTGGCTAGTGGGAGAAAAATCTTGACCCTTTATCTTGCTCAAATAATGCAGTAATGTTTAACACTAACACTTTTTCCTATGTATATGACAGTACACTATAAAACAAATACATATTAATGCAAAGTCTGTCATTTCTCTCTTTGAATTGTTATGAGACAGCATAGTAGAAGCTTAATGGAGAAATAATGCTAACCTCTTCCATGTTGTTTTCCTTCCTGCCATGGCAGCATGCTTCCATCCAAGCGACATACACTGAGGTACCCAGTGTTGACATACATTTTCTAGCCACTAAGAGACTAAAGGCTACTTTTAATTTACATATTACGTCTGAAAGAGAAGTTGCTGCTCTCCTTAGGGATAGACTGCAATAGTTACCCACATGTAAGTGCAATTTTTTTTAAGCCAATGGAATCAGTGGGACTGATCCACAACTAGCTAAAACTGGACTGGCTTTTGTAGATGCACAAGAATTATTGGTTGAAAGGCAATCTCTGTCCTCCAACCTCTGGGTGAGGGGAATTTGCTCCACAATGCTCCAGGCTGTGTTAATGTGACTTTTCAGCTTCTTGGCTTGAAATAAAGTTAGCCAGCTTGCTTTTTGAGTCACAGCACTGGCACAGGAATATGGCGCTTTTCTCTGTGGAGGATCCTGGGAGAAAGGTGATCTCTTCTGCTTATTCAGGTTCTTTCTAATATACAAGCTTCTAAGCATATTTTCACAAATAACACTAACATGCAAGTAATATTAACATACAGCTGCTGACTGACAGATATAAATTTGTCGCTCTTCTTGAAATATGATTAGGGCTATAAATAATACCAAACTGAAAGCTCTGGGAGCTGTGTGTCTCTCCAAGAATTTTTCTTTCTTTTAGACACCAAAGAAATAGTAAATATAGTCACAGAAACAGGAGAAATATCTTAGCTATATTCCCTCTGCTATCTGCAATGTGATTTTTTTCACTGAGCTCAAGTAGGCTGTCTTCTGCATGTTTTTCCCTGTGCCCTAAACGCCTTGAATGCAGTTCTGTGTCTTTTTGGAGCTTTCTTATTTCTGCAAAGGGAATCACTGCCATCTCCTGGTCAAGCGACAGAGAATAATAAAATTCTTCCACCCACTTGTGAGCTGCACCATTGCCCCGCTCTGTGGAAGCAGGGATTTTCAGTGGGGATCCCTATGGATTTGGTGCAGGCCATTCCATGATTATTATACCAGTTATTTAGCTGAGCATTCGGAGAAAAAGGGAACACTTCATTCATCGTAGGTTGGCTGTCTGGTCCAACGGCTCCTGACTAGTCAAATTTGTACATTTGTTCCATCATTGGTGTAATATGTAAATGGAGATAAATCAATTATTTGGGCTATAAAAGCAGGACAATTTAAGTAGTCTTTCCTTAGACAATGCCTTAGACTTCTTTAACAATACCCTTACAGATCACAATACCCCTTTGTGTTACACATCCACATAAATTCAGTCTGTACTTTTAGTTTTGCTTCCTGAAGTGACCGTGTCAGCACAAGAGCTTAAAAATCTGTTGGAGTGAATGGCTAAAGGTGCACCTGGATGCCCTCAGTCCCATCAACTAGTCATATAGTGCAAATAAATGCCTTATGCTTTCTTTGCTATTTAAGAAACATCCCTATGACTGCATGTGAAGGGACAAAACTATATCCTCTCATTTATTTGGAACAGTCATTTCCATAAGACCTTTATGTCTCCCCTAAAAATCTAATCTTCAGTATGACTACATTTTCTATGGTCTTTCTTCATTAGAAAATTCTGGCTTATATTTAAGTCACCTTAAATATTTATTTACCCAAATACCAGTTTGGAATGAGCTTTTCCTAATTTTTATCTTCCAATAACTTGCCTTCATTGTGACCTCTGAGTTCATAGCCACAAGCAGATCAAAAACCCCACTTAAGTATAGCCACCTTCAGAGTGAATCTGCCAGCTAGTGCTATATAAAGGTTGCACTTCGAAATGTCAGTATGCATTGTATCTTGTGTGTCTGGAAAAGACTAATGGGTAAGGAGGCAAAGCTGGGAAGTACCAGTACAGCATTTTGAGACTTTGGTTTGTGTTTTACGAGAAAAAAAAACGTTCTTAGAGAATGAGACCAGGGGCTTGGAGCCATTTAACATTCAGATTCATTGTGTTGGTTCACATCCTTTCTGTGCTATAATTCCACAGCTCTCTCAATTGACCGCATGGAAGAGAAAATTTGGCCAGAAGCTGACACCACTTCTCAACAAGGTTAGGAGCAACATTTAATCTCATTTTTTGTTATTATTAGTTCCCATTCATATATACAATGAAGGACAACAGTTTTTTATTCCCCACCATGTAGTCTGTGGGACTTTCAGGATAAAGGATTTTCCTGCATACATGGTTTTCATCTTTTTACTTCTTAAAGAGCAGACGTTATTTTATGGCACTCTTTCTCATACTCAGTACACCTCCACTCACCCAGTAAACAAATTATCTGAGCATTTTGTAATGCCCCGAAGATGCATATGTCTGTATCATATGTATTAGCCAAATGTTCCAAAAAACCCCCATGCAGCAGAACAGATAATTGTAAAAGGCTTCTCACTAGGAAATAATTTAGAAGTAATCAAACCTGTCCCTGGTAAGTTTAGGGGCTTTTTAATTATCTTTGGTAGACATACAAGATGAACTCAGATTAAGACTTTGACCTGTCTTTGACATAAAGTCTAACAACAGTAGACAGCAAAGCAGGAATGGTGGCAGATTTAATCATGGATTTTACCCACATTCAGCAGGCCAGCAGGGCACTCATTTCAGAGACTCGTAAGATTATTCTTTCCATGTGAAATCCTCTTGCTGCTTTCTGGTTCACTGACAGCATCTGAAAATGTGTTCTCATCTGATGTGGTACCACTAACAAAGGAATTCTCTCTGGCCCTCATCAATAATGGAAACTGCAAGAGATTTCACTTCTAACCTGGTAAGTCACTTCAAAAAAACACTTGCCAGTCTTGCTGAGCTGCGAGTCAGTGAAAGATTGCACCTGTTTTCCTGTTCTCTCCTACAATGCCTGCTTCTCTTAGTCAAACGGCAAAAACCAGTGAACAGAAGGCATGGTTTTCATCTTAAGTTTTTGTGGTTAAAACCTGAAACCTTCAGGTTTACTGTCAAGCCTATACTTTTCTAGATCTCTTAACAGTACAGAGCCAGCATGTGTAGTAGGCTCCAGAGTGTTCCCTTCTGCTGAAAAAGAAATCATTATAATCTTTTCACAGGGTCCTTCATCTAGCTGAACCCCCTTATTTCCTTTCAGCTTTCCCTCCCTGAGGTTGAAAACCGAAGGCTGTGATCACTATGCAAAAGGTAATGGATGTTACCAGCAGTTTTCAGTGTGCCTTTGGAGGAGGTGCAGACAGAGCTGACAGGGTGTGTTACCCATCTGTTCACTGTCAGTTTATCACAAAGTCTGCCCATGTTTACCAAACAGCATTCAAGGAGGGAGGGATAAATGGAGCCTTCCAACTTTGCACTGAAGCATATGAGTGTACTGGCATGAGCTGTTTGTTCAGCTTTAGGGTCCTGAGCTGTGCCAGGAAGGCCATGATAAGCCCCTAGCAATGGCAACAGCCTTGGCTGCCAGCAGCCTTCTTCATAGTAATGATAGTGCCAGTGGCTGTACCCCTCAGTTGGCTGTCAGGAAACTCCATACTCAGGAATATCTGTATCCAGAGTTCCAGAAAGGTGAATACTGGGTTTTACTGAAGTGTCTCAGAGTGAAGTTACGCCCATGGAGAATGCAGTACCGAGAGGAGGACAGAGTGCTTCTGCTCCACGCTTTCCTCTGGCACCTTGTAGTGATTCACTGGACCCTGCTGTGAGGTGATTCAGCTTGCTAACTGAGCAGAAAGCACGCCAGCAAAAGAATGGAGAGATTGTTGCTGAGTTAGCGAGTTGAACCAGTTCACAGAAAAGTGGGATGAGTGCCAAACGTGGCCCAGGACATGCCAGAACTGCAAGGCTGAAGCCCTTCCCTTCGGCTGCAGCGCCGAATCTCCGTGTACACGTATACCCTTGCTCTTAGGCAACCCACCCATTTGACCTTACATTTAAGCACACAATGACTGCTGCGCCAAACAGCATCTAGAATCAAAGAGAGAGATTTTCAAGGAACTAAATTAAATGAAGGGAAATCTGTTGGTTTCTGTAGAAGTTCTGTCTAGGGAAAGACTAAGTAAGAGAGAAGGATTAACGTGTTGCCAGATGTATCAATCGCATGGGTGTCCTGTGTATAAACTGTTGATGTTTTGTGGCTCTGCAAAGACAGTCATTTATTAAAAATCTCTTCCATTTAAGACAGAACATTGGGAAGAAACTATAAATAGAAAAAATAAAAAATTCTTATTTTACAGTCTGGCATATTTTCATCTTTGTTCTACACACCCCACATTAAATCATGCTGTAGCACTTAATGCAGGACTGAAGCAGCTGGATATAGGGGGATCTGAATGCAGGGAACCAAAATCTCCTTCCCCTTATACTGACTATACTTTGACTGCTTTCAGTGGAGATGCATTATAAAAAAATTAGCCAAAAGTTTCTTAGATACTGTTGATGGAATTCATCTGCAGGATTAGCTATTGATGTTTTAGTGGTGATTTTAATTTTAATATCAAGTGATCATTCCTCCTGTGAAGAAGCTGGCTTAAATGCCAGGGAAAAAAAATGCATCCTGACATGGTTTTGTGAAGCAATCATTTCTTATGGTGTTTTCAGTCAGGAAATGAAATAAAGAAGGTCTCAGTCTTCCCTTTGGCTGTCCTATGCTCTCCACTGTTTTGTGGAAAAGAAGAAAAAAATCAGGTGATTAAAATCCCTTTCAACCCTGTTCTTTCAGAGACTGTTATCTTTTTTTTTTTTTTTTTTTTTTATTACAAGAGCTGATGAAGTGTAAGGGATTGGTCAGAGAGAGGATTGTGCACGTAGCCTTACCATCTGACTTAGTTAATCTTCCAAAATGCAATTCACCCGAGTGCTAACTGTAGTGAATTTAATGGAATACAAGGTTAAAGTGAGAAACTAAAAACAAATCCTCTCTGTCTGAGAGCCAGTCAATAACTGAATAGTTTGACGATCCCAAACCCTTGCCACTTTAATGTAATTGAAGTGTATGGAAATGACATCCTGTTTCAGCACCTACCAGCAGCAGCTTCCATTACAGGCGATAGCACTCTGAATATATTCAGGCCATACTGGTGTAATAATGGGAAAGGAGTGGGAGTGAACAGCTGTCCTGTCTTTAAAATCTATTTTGAGGGGTTTTGTAGTTTTACACAGATTGCAGTTTACTGTGTATATCAGTTTTGGGATACACATGGAAGCTCTTAGTATGTTTGAAGATTTTTATGTCTGAAACTAGTGAGCACTGAACACTTTTGAGGGTAGTTATGAGGAGTCTCTCTAGCTGTCCATCATCTGTGTCCTGTCCAGATGAGCAAAAAAGTAATATTACTGGAGTGGTATCATGCAACAAATCATATGAAGGACATAATGTGCAAAAATATATGAACAGTGAAATTAATTTTTAATTATCACCCTTAATAGTGTTCATTCAGTTATATCGACCAAAAATTGCTTTTTGAAAACAATTTCCCGTGACTGCTTAAGCTGTATTTGCTTATTACTCATTATTATATTAATAAGTGGGAAAATTCATTTGGAGAAAGAGAGAGCCTGGGATTGATTCCCTTCATTTCCTCTGGCTTTCAGAGGCAAGAAGCAATTTTGCATGTTTGAGTGTCATTCAACTGCAGTCAAGGATAGCACCGGGAGGACCAGTTAAGGGCAATTACACCTGACTGACCTGCATAGTCATGACAGGGGCTGATGGATCCTTACACAGAAAGCTCAGTTTTACAGGTCTCTCTTTCAGAAGGCTCACTATTTTATGTGTGTGTGTCTATAGCTGTACAGATTTTGAAATGTCCTGCTGACAAAAACAGCCAAATTATCCCAGTAGCGCTAACTGAATATTTACTTCTTTTCTCTCCAGACAGAATTTCAAACCTGGGCTACTGTTCTTAATGCGTTCTCCCTTCAGCTGTAGATATAGGCAGCATAATTGTAAAGCCATACTGGAAATTTCTTTGCTTGAAGGGTTTATTTAGTTTTAATTCTGCAGCCCCTGCCATTTTTCAGAATTAGACAATGGAAATTTCACATTAGATTCACATCTAACATGGCATTAATTTGGAAGAGGGCACTCTGTCCTTTCATGAGTTTCCTTAATCATAAATCCAGAAGTAGATTTTTGACTGTGATAAACACTTACACAACTGTAATGGTTACCTAGTATTTGGTTATTCTGGGAGGAGGAGAAGCCTGCGTTGACTATCTGCTGATCACGAGCAACCTTCTGGAAGCCATAAGCCACGTGGCTTGGCGCAGCAGAAAAAGTTTCCATCTAAGGAAAAGAGGAATCTTATCCTCTCCTTTTCTATCTTGACATGGTAATTTACCTTCTCTGTATTTACTTTCTCCGCATGCAAAGAGGGATAAGGCTATTTACCAGCCAGTAAATGCGCAGCTGCTGTAGTTTCTATGGATTGTTAATGCAATTAACAATTGTAGCTTTAATTCCATTACTAATTGGAAAGGGGAAGTTTCCTAGAGCCTTTATCAAATAGAGACATACTAAATGGGACTGTGGTTTTTTAAGCCATGGCAACTTGTCATAAAATCTTTTCTCCTGCCTGATTTTATGTCTGAAAAAGGCTGCTGAAACCAGCAGGAGTTTTACTTACTGCTACTTATACAGATATTTCCATGAGATTTAATGTATTTTACAATTTTATGCGTATCCATGAATAAAACTTAACTACTAATGAGGAATTAAGCTAGAAATATGTGGTTTCCTATGGGTTTTTTTCATCACTTTGAGACCAGACTCAGATGAGTCTGATCTCAGCTATTAAGGCAAATTCTAAACAGTATTTTTGACATTTTTTAATGGTTATAAAACCCCAAACTAAAGGAAACTCGCTTGATGAAGGGAGAAACCCAGAGCTTCTCATCAAGAACCTTTCTGGGGTATATACAGAGAGGAAAGTCAGGAGGAAAAACTGCTGAATTTGAAGTACGGGTGGTTCAGAGGTCAGAGGATGCCTACACTCCCATGAAACGGGAGTTATTTCTGTGCTGCAAAAACCCCTTCTTGGACGGCACAGGGCCTATGGCTTGTGTGCAGATTCTCAAGGTGGTTCAAAAGTGTTTCATGCCTAAACCAATAATACATCTTGTAGTGTTTAAGACTCAGGGGCACCATGGAAATTAATAAGGTTTTCAGCTATGTTTTTTTTTCTGTTCCTAACAATTCTACTTTCTTTTAGGCTGTCACAAAATGCTGAACTAATGATTCCAGGGAACAGTCCATGGAAACGCGGAAAGAGTTTCCAAAGCTTGGGTATCAAATTTAAAACCTGACTTTGTACCTCCAGTGCCTAATTATTTATTTTGTGAGACCAAGACTCTGCAGTTGTTGATAGTTCATTTCATTGCCATTAAATCACTCCAGACACTCATTACTGCAACATTCTCTTGCATCTTTTTTCAATTGCCTTTGGATTTTGTTATCCTAAACGACATTTTATAATTTTTCTTTTTGTCCCGCAAGACTGTTTATCCCATTTATCAGATCATTGGTGAACAAGTCCTGGCAGATCCCAAGAGAGATGTGAGCAGTGTAGTGCTGATCACACCCATCCAGTGTGAACACTACTGTTTGTTTCTTGTCACTCCACAATTCTAATGCAGTCATTTCAGTTAGAATTACATCTTGTTCTCATTTCCCTTCTGTACACAGGTGAAATAGCTCCTTACTTCATAATTTTAAATTACTGCTTAAAATGTTGAAAACTTCTCTTGGGTTTGAGTTATACGCTCAAACCCCTTGGTTGTTGCTGGTTGCTGCAATCAGCTCTGTAACACTGTGATTTGAAACTACACCAGAGCAGGCAGAAGAAATAAGGCTCAAGGTTTGTTATTTCTTGCAGCAAGACACACTATGTGTTGTACCAGCTCTAAAATTGCTTATTATTTCAGAAAACTATAATGAACTCCCTGAAAAATGAAATAGAACTGAGTTCACACATGGAATCAGAGATGAACGTTGCATCCTTGCCAAATCACTCTCTGCATTCATGTGATAGCCGCATTAACTTTCATGTGATAATTTGCAGATAAATTCCATCAAAAACCCCAAGCATTCAAGCACCTCTAATAATGTGAATTTGATTTTTGCACATTAAAACTGTGATAAAACCATACTAATGATTTTTAATTATCTCAAGATGAAAATATGTCACTCATGTAAATAATTATGTAAGTAATTTAAAGCTGATTAAATAATAATGATTCTTTCCTCATTCCCTTCAAAGTGCTTATAACCAAATTTAATTTTAGGCAGGATCGAGAAAATAATCACTTGATTCAAACATTAATTACTAATTTTAATCCTAATTCATTTAAAAACAGACCTATTTTTTTTTTGCAGACTCTGCAGGGCATTAATTGACATTTTACAAAATGAGTCATTATTTTGGCAAGGAGAAGTATTTTTCAAATAGTGAATCATGACAACCAGAAAGGGTTGTTAAAGAGCTCCAAGGGAGCTTTGGCAGCCCAGTGAAAGCAGCTCTATTTAGCAGCAGTTTGGCTTCTCCAGGATGACTGGAAAACTCGTCTCTTCACACCAGCCAGGGCGCTGCTCTCTGCTTTCACTGCTGCCAGTGGGCAAGAAAGCTGAAGAAACAGTGTCCTTAAGCAAAGAAACAGCTTCACGGAGACATGCTGGAACAGGATAGAGAACACTTTAGATCAGTTTAGAAGTGTAAAAATCAGGAGGTTTATTGCTTTTTTCCTAATCCAGTTTGAAATGGATAGAGAATCTGAGCAATCTGCTCAGGATTTGACCCAGGACCCAGAGCCTTACAACAGTAGGGCTGGTTGTGCTGGGGGTTTTCTGTCTAGACCCTCTGTACCTGCTAATGTCCCTTGTTAGGAACTGGGGGAATCACAACACCCTCCAAAAATGGGACAGATTTTTCCACGTAAATTCCTTTTGGTAAAGAACTACCTTTTTGATTTGTAACTTTGAGAATTAAACCTAATGGCTGACTGGCTCTCTAAGAAAAACTACATTAATCTATCAGTAATTTTTCTGATATTAGATCTTAAATCCTGATAAGATTATTATAACCATCATGTGCAATAAATGACTAATGTCACCCATGGGTTTCACCCCTTTTTTTCTGCAGCTAATTCAGTTGCTCAATTTTGCTCACTCAAATCATATGCTTTGTAAGCTCAAGGGTGATCAGGACTCCACCTAAGGGAGTGTACTGTCATTTTATTGACTTTTAGAAACATTTACCAGTCAGCCTACATTTTTTACACTTACCAGTTTCTCACCTTCTAGCTCCTCAGAGAATCCATCTTAATCAGAACTGGAGACAGCTTGCATGTCCTCCTGCTGCACCAGGCACTGCTTCAGCCTTTAAAACCTGCTTTGGACAAGCTACTTCTTTTTTTGTCAAAGCCTGATGGAAGAAAAACTTTCAGCCAATATTTATCCCTGATGACTTGTACCCCTTTTTCTCCTTCAGGCTGTATTTATGTTCAGATTGAAATGTCTTTACCTTTATTATTTTCTTATAAAGGCATCTATTTTCCTCAACACCTAGCTACTGCATTTTCACTTAATTATTTGGCCTCAGCAGAGAGGCTTGAATTCTTCTCCATCATAACTGACTATTTGTCTCCTAGTACAGGCTGGGCTTTCATGATTCCATCAAATTAGTGTCTCCCAAATCAGCATCACTCCAGCCTGCTAATATCTGTGCTTCAGTGGTTAATGAAAATGTTCAGCAAACAAGACACAAACATAAGAAATTCCACTCGCAGCTGCCACCCAACCCCACGCACATCATCAAGCTCTGCTATAGTTCCCATGTTCTCCGTCTTGACTGCTTCCCACCTTTTCCACACTTCCACCGTATCAGATGTTCCAAATCTACAAAATCTGCACTTGTTCTGATGTTGCCAGGCCTGATTCTTTGCTTTTAGCCCTGGAAATTCTGCAGACCTAATCTCTCTGCTTGCGGGTTGGTTTGTGCATTGCCCTCTTCTTTTTCCACTTGAACCTGTTCTTTCCCAGCACTGGTTCAAACCCCACAATTTTATGGCATCAAACCAGTTTTTCTTTTCTACCTTGACAGAAGTCTGTGGTCTCCCCCACAGCTTTAGGGGACTGCACAAACAGGAAGAGTTCAGCTCTCCACTGCCAGTTTGAGCTGAAATCAAACCCAGCCTTCCCCTTACTATTTAAACTTCTAACTCCTCCCCATGCCATACGAGTATATCAGAACTTAAAACTGCTCAACAGAATGCAGGGCTAAGGAGCTAAAGGGTGTAACAGAAAATAAGATCAACCTTCTTTCCTTATAATATAAACCAACTTTTAATAATAAAAACTTCTCTCAGGTTTTCAGTGAGAATAACACATACATTTCAGTGTAAAACAGTGCACAGTGTAAATGCCCTTGGATACCCTTCTCTGCATCGCTCGTGTTGACAGAGGCTGCAGGCGTGGGCCAGGATCCTGCCCAGGCTGCAGCTGTTCTGCGGAGCAGAACTGATGGGGACACAGCCAGGGCTCACCCAATGGGTTCTTTTTCACTTTTGGGTGTTCCTATGGTTCTTATAGTACTAAGTACGTTTTGAATTGAGGATTCAGTGAAGAAACATCCATTTATTCTTCAAATAGCAAATGATAAGAGTAACTTTTCCAAAATTAACAAAAAGTGCATTGAAATAGTGATCTGCTCATCTGGCTGCAGTCCAGAACAGACACCCAGTACCAAATCCATGTATCCCACAGCTGTCAGTCCATGGGCTGTCCTAGTTCCCTGCAACAGGTTGCTGTAGATCAGAGGAAACAATTAAAAGTAAGAAATAAAAAGAGAGATCAAATCAAAACAAGTTCCTTCCCCAAAATTATTTCAGTCTGTGAGAGAAGAAAACAAATATTAAAAAATTAAGAAACAGGATTCAGAACAAACTGCATCCCCCAACTTGCCATAAACAGTTTTGCGTTCAAGAGAAGATTAGAAAAATTTAAGAGGCCTTCATGTCCAAATAAAAACATTCGATTTTAGTTTTTGAGTTGCTTTGGATGTTAATAAAATAAAGTTAAGCCCACTAAAAAACAAACAACAACACAAATAAAACCCCCAAACCTTTATTTTCTAAAATATACATTACTGCAAAGCACTCCTGGGTTTCCTGACTGGGAGCTGGTTTAAAGGAGGCTGCGGAGAAACAGAGGAATGGGGAGTTTCCTGTACACCTGCTGTGTTAGGGAGGGTTGGTCATGTTAAGGCACTCACTCCAAAAGAACATTATTTCTGTCCTGAGACTGCTGACATGCTTTGATTAGTTTCAGCCAGTAATTTGGAAAAAACTACAGTGCTTAGGGTAATACTGACAGAATGGAAAACGATTTTTCAAACAAGAAAAAATAAAGAACATTATATACACGATTTCTTTTTTCTTTTAACTTAAAAGCATCCCTAATACATCTTAATAACTGTATTAAAGACTACTTAAATATTGAAGATTTTAAATAATGTAGATTTTTCCAGTAAACTGGGAGTAGCTGTGTAACTGCCAGTATATTGGTCCCATTTTAAACAATATAATTTTTATTTTAATCTTGTACATATAATAACATGATCGAAAACACATATTATTCCACTCCACATAAATAAGTATAGTTCTTCTGACCTGTTTTAAAAACTATGTCTGTTCAAATAATCAGATTATAAGACTGTATTTTTTCTTTGTAAAGTTTTCTTAAAAATCCTACACTCCTCTTCACTAGCACTGTATTCCAGAGTACATAATCACAGGGCATTAGTAAAAAGAGTTAATCAAAAACCTGAAAGCTACAATAAGTAAAATGAAGTAATGATAAGAAGTATTATGGAATGTATACTCTGCAGCATAGAGAGATTCTCTCACTGGGCTGAAGTGAAAAATTACTCCGGAAGAAATTCTTTATGTTCTTATTTGAATAAACCACAGATTGTGCTATTCTTTGCTCAAAAGGTCAGGTCAGTTCACGAAAAAGAGGGGTTTATGAAGCTACCGCTAAAGGATGTTGACCAAAAACCTGCTGGCAGTTAAATGGGTGCCAGGTGCAGTACAGGGAGAGAGAGGCGGGTCCATCAGGATTTTCTGAACCAAGCCGTATCTTGAAGTCCACAACTTTCAGGTGGTTGCACAGACAAGTCACCAGGAGAACTGCGCTTTCTTGAAGCATAATGGTCATTTTCCAGGCATCTGGCGAATGGCAGCAGCATCCATTCTTGCCTGTGGTGTGTCTGTTTCACGAATTTCTTCAAGAAGTCAAAGAAATACACGAATCCTGCATGGGCTCCAGGAGTTCGAAGGCGGATTCCTGATGCCTGCACCAGCAGGTCCCTCTCCTCCAGAGCACAGCAGCACCATCGGGGACAGTTCGTAGGGTCCTCGGCCAGGGCTCCTCAGAGCCGAGTGCTCTTGTGGGGCTGCCAAGAGGTGCTTCTTCTATAAATCCCCATCTGCAGGCGGCTGGCACAACCTATAGAGTCTTTCGTGCAGATGAAGAGTAGGGAATTAAAGCTCATACAGATAATAACAAAGTTACTGGAATCGTGTATGAGGGTCAGCAGCTTCTTTGTCATTCTGCAAGCTTGAGAGGTATCAACATATCAAGAATACCCCTATTTTTAATCTTAGTAATTGCAAATTTAGAAGTGCCACTAGCCATTTGTTAATTAAAGTATTTACAATCATTGTTTACAATATTACTGGAGACTCTCCATCACTTCCTCTTAATTTTGGCTCAGTCTGGGTCTTCAGCAGTCCCTTCTCTCTTTTTCTACTTCTTTTGGTTTTAAACCCAGTTCGGCATTTTTCCTGAACAAAAAAGTTCTGCCCCTCACACAGGCTAGGGTACCAAACACATAAAAGAACCTATCTGCTTGTTGACATGCTTGAACAAATCTTAAAATTAATAATCGTCTTTTCAGAGAAATTTTTTGACTCACAAGATTATCAAATTGAGAACAGTGTTTAAACCTAAGTGCATGTTGACTTGTCATTCATGTATGACTTTGGGAGCTTTTTCTTGGCTTTTTCTTCTTTACATCTGAATAAACTCAAGTCTTTTATAACTTTTCTTTCAAGATGGCTATTACAGATTTGTGCTAAGAAATATAATCCTGGGAGTTAATAGTAATTCACCAGATCTCCTTTTAACTTTGCTCAGTTTTATTTTGGATTATGATGGAATCCAGTAGGAACACACAGTATCTGAGCTTTATTGCCCTGAAATAATCCAAGTAAATAGTTCTGGAATTTATCATTGTGATTTAGAGTGTTCTCAGAAGAGAAAAAAAAAAGCCTCATCTTGTGATTTGTTTTTAAAACTGTTTCTTTTTGAAGGTAACATGCGGTTATGGCCGTAACAATGGAGCCAAAGTAACGTATGGTCATTAATAAGGCAAAATAACCGCACTGCCAAAACACTGATAGATGGCACCCAGGCCATGGTACAGGAGCCAACACCATTGTTTTATTTATTTTTGAAATAGCAATTACAATCCAACAGAAGGATAAGGTTTCTAAAGGCAAAATCCTACTCTTTAACGTCTCTGAGAAAATGAACCAAGACTGTTAGAGGAAACATCACCACAGTCTCTAAAGTTTAAAATCATTTTCTATAAACATTTTGAGGAGCGGATAGGAGAGAAAAAAAAAAATTAGAAGAGGGGCTAATTTAGATTAACTCAGCAGTCTTAATGGGTGAATAAAGCATCAGTGTTTAAGGAAGTCGTCTTGACGCTAAACCAACGTGCTCTTTGGAGGACTCTGGCACTAGCAAACACATTTGTTCTGTCTGAAGATATGGTACAGACTTTGCTGGACCTTTTCTGATGCTGATTCTTGTGGGCCAGAACTGTTTTGCCTTCATGTAAACAATGCCATTAACGACAGCAGAATCAGAAGTTTCTCTGGTGTTTGTACAGACAAATTCTGTATATATTGTCATCTAAACCATGACAAGTTGTTACTGCCATTGTGGGAAAATGCTGTGTTACAGTTTATTAAAGAATATTCTTTTCTGTCTGAGAGATGAAATTGGAAGAAACTCACCCAAGATACTTTTCTTATAAGTAAAGGTATTATTCTCCTCTAGAGAGAGATGAACATCTCCATCTCCCATTAGGTGCAGTAGGATTCACAAATGTACAGTGCTTTTCAAAGCTGCCTTCTAGACAAACCTATATATAACCCTGGGCAACTGAGGTTCCTTAGGGCTGCATTACTGTGTGGCTACTCTGACTGGAAGTGCTTGCTCTTAAACCTGCTCTGCAAGAACTACATCATCAGACTCTTGTAAGCACACTACTGTATTATCTTTGCATATCTGCAGTCAAATTTGCTGTTCAGGAATTTTTCTTTCTAAGCATTCCAGAGATGACTGTCCATCACTAGTTTTGCCAACTCATAGAAACAGTCCTAGAAAGATCAGCTCTGTCTGATTCAGAAAATGCACAAACCCTTGAAGCTGATGATCTGCAAATCGTAAGCAGCAAAGCTGATTAATCTACAGTGTGCACTTAGTTTAGTACAGGGAGAAAAAAGAATAGGATTTTTTTTTTTCTTTTTTTTTCCAGTATTGCTACTAAGATCATCTTTGGCGATAGCAGGAACTCCACAAGTGTTACAGAAACATAAAACCAGCACTCAGAGAAAATGCGTAATACATAATAACCTACCGAGGTGCACACTGTGGCATTTGGTCCATCACTTTCAGATTCTTGGCAGAGATTTCAACCCTTGGTCCCTATGGAAAGAGAATTTATGGTACTGACAGTATTGATAAAGCAAATGATCCTTAGGGAAAAATATTATAATGGGAGTATGGTTCCTATATGAGAATCCATTAACTACTTCTAAAAGATTTGGAATCCATTGGGTGGATACAATTATCATCTGTGTTTACTTAAAAGATAAATTAGTCCCAAAGCACTTCACAAGCACTGCTGTCTAGCACTAGGTAATTTCTGCTATTTGAACAATATGATTGAGACTTGGGTTTTTTCTATACAGAAACGGTCTTAAATATGCTGCACAAGTCTCTCTTTTATAACCATCAAGGCACACGCTTAATATACACTGAGGCATAGATTTTAATTGCTGTAGGGGCTGTACATGCAAAAGTTAACTTGTTCTTGTCACACACAGGTGTGGTTATTCAGACATTAGTAGAAGTTTGGATATGTAGGTTTGTAGTGCACAAAATACAGTGCCACACCAAAATAAACTGGTGTTTGTACCATGATGTTACTGGAATGAAGACGGTGGCATGCAGCAGACCCATGCCAATACTCACTTGCTTTCGCATGATGTCTGTAGCTTGCATGATACACTTGGGCAGGAGTCCATGGCTGCGAGCCAGTATGGCTGCTTGCTCCAGGGACACACTCAGTGTACTCCTGAACGAGGGAACAAGAGTTAGGAAATCACACATCGTATTTTAAAAAGTATAAATAGGTATGTGCAGGACACTTACCTGTTAAGTATTACTTCTGTTAGCTATTTACTTTTATTTACTTTTTTAGATTTTCTTACATACAAAACTATTAAATGACTTCAGTCTTGTTGCACCTGGATACTGCAATTGTTTGAGTCTCCAGCATCATTACTACAAGGCTATGTGTCATTGCTCTTCTGCACTGATTTATTTTAAAGCAATTCACAAATTAATCTTTACATTTGAGACACTGGCAGAACAGTGGTGTGTTTCAAAATCAACGTGTGCACACACCAAGATTCTAAAGCTATTTTTGAGCAACTTCCTACATTTTCAGTATGTGACTGAAGACAATGCTGACTACAAGTTCCATGCAACGAGCTCGCTTGATCAGTTGCATTGGTTGATGCACTGAAACACAAAAACTTTTGTGTCAATACTACTTATTAACAAAAGTATTAAAAGTTACAACCTACCCTGAAGTAAAGATGTCAGCAGATTTAGGCCCTTATTACATTCCCTTAAAATTCACCTTATTTTGCCTTGAATAGGATCACATCTCTAGAAAGGACAGAAGGTCCCATCACAGCAGTAGCACACAGGTTTAACCCTCACCTCTGCATCCCAGTGGCGCACATGGTGATCTGACAGGCTCCCAGCCGGTAACAGAGCTCAGAGGATATGGGCAGCAGGCCAGCTCCTGATGTGGCACTGCCGGAACATCCCGACTGCATTGGTTTTGTATTAACAAAAGACTTCATCAGCCTGCAAAGCTCATCCATTGCATTGATAGGGCGAATAAGCTAAACAAAGCAATACAAAAACAACCAGTAGCATATTGACATGTTCAAGCTATAAAGACATTTACAAGTCTTTATCCTATTGTCTAAGCACAATATTCTACATGAGAGTAACTGCCACACAGTAACAACTATTTAGAATATATATGAACTTTAGAAGTGGCAGAATAAAATTACTTAGGCTTGGGACAATTTTTTATCACAAATCACATAGATTGTTTACAATGTATGTTACAATTGCAAAGATCATCTCTGGCTTTGCGCTCCCTGCAGTAGCATTTTAATGCTTTACATGCACATATTCACATGTCACCTGCCCAGTTAGACAGACTGCCTATATGTGAGATGCTGGGCAGCACTATTTTCTTGTTTCCTTTGTAACTGTGAACAAAGTGTAACTTCGTTTTAATTTATCTGTGGGAGCGGAAAATGAGCCCTTTCTGTTTGGAATCAGACACCGCGTTTGGCAAGGGCAGGCAGGGTCACACAGAGTCTTGGTGTTGCAGTGAAGGGGGTTTGTGTTTACCCAGGTTCTGCACATTTTCTTCTCAACAAAAGAACCGTAGCCAAGCTTCAGAGAAATTCAGTTCACCCCTTTAAGGTAGGGAACATTTTAAAATGCTGTTTGGATTTATACAGATCTGCCATACAGGTATTCCACAACTGGAATTTTAGAGATGTTGAAATAATACTTCTATGAGATAATTTATTGCAGAAATAAATGCAGAAACAATACCTGGTCAATCTTCACTGCAGTAGTATTGGAATCAGTGGGCAAGTTTGATCTCTCTAGGTAAAATGTCCTGCAAAAAGGCCAGCAAGTACTACATTAGTTGGGTTTGTTTCATTTCAAGCCCATATATGTATACTATCTTGTATAAAACAGCTGAGAAAGCTATGCTAAAAATCTTGCACTTGAAGATCTTCCCTATTGAACCATTGCGATTGCAGTAATTTCGAGTCTGTACTAAAATATTCCAAACCCCCATTAAGAAAAACAGAATTCTAGCTCTGCACAAAATTCTGAGGTCAAACTTGCATTCCTGCTGAACAGGCTAAACTATTCGAAGAAAATTAGCAAGTTTCCCACACAACGAGGACCTCCAGAAATCCTATTTGTACAAAAACTGCACCAGGAATGGAACCTGTTTTTCATTAAATTTTAAGGCTCTTAGCAAGGAGTGCTCTGAAATTTTCAATGTCTTTTAAGGCAAAGCAGAAGTACAAAATACCTGAGTTTACGGTAGTATTGCTGCACTTTTTCAAGTGAAATACCATTAATTTGCTGTGGGAGTTCTTCTAGAGATGAGCCAGCTGGTTGTGATTGCCCCTCTGGACTCTCCAGAGCTGAAGAAGAAAACACTTTACTAAAGCTATGTTATTTGTGGTTTTTTAAAAAGTCATTTATTTATCTCTCTATCATCTCATTGCTCAGCACATGACTGTTGGATCATGTCAAGGCTGATTCTGTTACTCTATAAATTTAATGCTTTTCCCAGTACGGGATTACAGTGGTGAGCTTCACAGAAAGCAGTTCTGTCTGACAGCAATTACTCCCCATTAATGGTCCCTTGAAAGAAATTTCCTCACTTGTATTTTGGTGTGAATATTTGCTTATCAAGTCGATTTCTAGCCCAGATGATTCTGTCATGGTGTTCGCTTTTTAAAACACTTCTCTGTAGCCTGGGCATGTCTCCTGATCCTACACTAGATCAAACTATCCATGTAGTCCAGTATAATGTCTCTATGGCTGAGGCATAAAAAAGCCCCAAACAAGCATATTTTGTTCTCATGACTGTGTCTAATTCTAAAGTCTAGCACTTCCCCAGAGCTTCCTAAAATAGAAATATCTGCTTCCTAAGTGTGTCTGTAGGTCTCAGCTGCGTTTTTTAAGAGCTTCATGGTTGTTCTATATTTTCAATCTTTCAAAATCAGTATATAGCTTATTTTTCTCAAGAAAGCTTTTTATAGACACCTTTTGTAAAGAGCACTGTGTGCAGTTTCAAGGTTCCTCCATTCTGAAACCGAGGAGGCAGTTTGGAGAAGTAGTAGCTGTCAAGATAAAAGATAACCTTCAAGGCCTGACGACTTCCTTCGATGTGGTAGAAGACATGAGTATCTGGAGAAATAAAGATAAAACACTTGCTGCTTTACCACAGCAGGAGAATTGTGAAACCACTGCTATCTGAGTTTGTTAGTTTACCTAATGACGTCGCATCTCCACCCTAAGGTGAATAAGGGAGAGCCTTTATGGAGAGAATGCAGGCTCTGAAATATTTTACTTAAAAGATCATAGTTAGTGTGACTTAGTAGGATGTTTGATGCAAATACAATAACTATGGTTAATAATTAGAATCCCATGTTGTTTCATGGCATTTCATAGCCAGTAAACATGAAGAGAGAGATCTGGCAGGGTAAGACACTGGATGCTGAAAAGATAGGAATTCGCCACAGAGAACGTGGTGCTAATTATCTGTCATATCTCCTCCCCCTGTACAAAATCACACAGATAAGAAGGCACATTGGCACAGGCCACAGCTACACAGCACAGAACATGCACCACTATTCCATCGTGTCAGTCCTGCTTTATGGGCTGTGTGCTTGCAGTGGAAGCGGAGGGAATACAACAGTGCTTCAGAGAAGCTGCCCAGTACTCTCCAGGTGTGACACGGTCTCTTAGATTTATAATCATAGCGGATATTAATCCATAGAACATACCAAAAAAAAAGTGCCTCAAAGAAACAGAGAATACTCACTTGCTACAAGATTTTCATCCAGCTGCTTGAAAAAAAAGGCAACTTTGTCTAGTTCAGCCAGAGTGACCTGGATGTCTTCCAGCATGGTGCGTTCCTCCTTCTGTAGAGCAAGGCAACAGATACAAATAGGTTAATTATCTGCCAGAAGATGCGTGGCAGGAAGGTACTGTTGTTATGGGCACGTTTTGCTTTAGAGCGCAGAGCTTTTCATTAGCTCCATCCCAGTCAGGTAACTACTAGCAGCTTTTTAACTGTGCAATACAACTTTAACCACCCTTTGCTTAGATGTCATTTGATGTGATTCACAGAGTAGAGAGGTTTAAGAACTGAGTACGTTTGACGAGATCTCTTTCTCCAAACTTTATACCTACAAATGTGAAGAACAGCTGATCAGTTACTGCAAAAATAGATATCGATACATTATATGTGATGCAAATAGCAGTTACATGCAGAGATAGTTTGGATTGTATTTTACAAAAAAGCTCCACACTCAATCTACGATATCTACAAAGTAAGAAAAAAAATTCCCTTCTCTGTAATGTCAGAGCTGCTTGTCTGTTTTATGCCTCTCTTTTCTTAGCATTTTTACAGTTACAGAAGCTGGTCTGCTGTAGCTGTGGCTCATCTGTTCATTAGGTGCAGATGAACTATGCAAGCACGGCTCCTCTCCTGAGACATGATGCCTCCAGCCCCAGCACCACAGACCTGAGAGAGAGACTGCACTGTATCTCTTTGTCTCAACTCCTGCAATACTCAGAACTTTCTCGCCCATTTGGGAGATGCGTGTCCTCACCAGGGGATGGCAGGGGACACTCATGCCACCAACAGCTGGGCACTAAAACCTCTCTAAACGCAGCAGCATTGTTCCAAATATGAAGGCTGACTGTTTTCTATAGTGTTCTAGGGTGGCAAATGGGTCCAGTATTTGTGAGGAGATGAATATGACTGGATAAGGAATATGGGCACTTGGTCGTCAGCTGCGGAAACCTCCGGCGTTTGCAGTAGTGAGAGTCCGAATACGCTGCTAGGATGCAGGTAACAGGTTCCACAGCTCTGGTTGTGCTGAGTGGCACAGAATCACACAGGCAAATATCACTCAAGCAGACCTGAGGATACCCCAACCCTTCATCTTACCACAGTGGAGGACAGAAGAGACTGGTAGTTCAGTAAAACTCCAGTGGCTGCTATCTGCTCCAGCCATTTTCTGCTGGCATCTCTGCTGCTCTCTTCATATTCCCCATTGTTGTTGTACCGATAATTGAGAGCAGCCAGTAGCTGCTCTGAAAAGGTGCAAATAGCAGCCACAAGAGACTGACAGAAGATGGAATCACGTCTCAGCTGTAGCTCAGTATCTGTCAGAGAAGGGGAGAGAAGAATAAACAAGTCATGAATATACTCATCGTCCTTCTCACTGCCAACAAAGCAGTTTGTGTGTGTGTGTGCACATGACGTTCGGCTTCTGCTGTAGTTTTGCACTGGCTTCACAGATAACCTCTCCTTGCTGTGTGACCTGGGTGGGCAGATAAAGACAACACAGCTGGCACATGTGCATGTTGCAAAATTTTCTAGTCCAATTGACTGTTCGTTACTCCCTCTGCCATCTGCATGCTCCTTCAGACTGGAAAGAAACTCACTACTGGAAAGTAATCAACTCCTTAGTTACAGCCATATCTGGACTGATTCCCTTCTTTTTATGTTTACAGGAGCAAGAGAATTACTGAAAAAAGGTCTCTGCCATGACTTCTCTCCTGGGCCATTACGAGATTAATCTTCCCCCATCCATCTGTAATTTGTGGGGTTCCCATATGCCTAATGCATTAACTAGGCCCATCCATACGGTACCAATTGCTTCGTTTCTTGGGAGAATTTCCCCCACGTCAATTTTGCTTCCAGTGTGCCTGCCAGGCAGCCACATGCTGGTCAAATCAATCTTGTCATGCTTAAGGGGATTGCAGGCCAGAGAGGCACATGAATAAGTAAACCGTTACTTCCCGGGCACCCCCAGCCCTTCCAGCAGGCTCTGCAGTGCTGCAGCAGCCTCTCACTGGCAAGGCACTGTTCCCTAGGGAAAGAAGCTGAAGACATCACCCAGAGGCTTTGAAGGTCTGGAGTATTTTTATAAGCACTGAACACAATAGACTGACTAACGCACTCCAGGCACTGGGCCATATTCTCAGCTTAAGGGCAACCATCCTTCTTTCCAGGAGATGTTCACGGAAATGCTGCAGGAGATGGGGCACACAGAGAGAGACACTTTGGGAGACATTTTAATTGCTATCAATAAAATCAGCCTTTATGGTCAGTAGACTGGCACACAGCCTGGTTTGGACAGACTCACAGACCAGCCCTGGCAGGAGCTGAGAGATAAGTTAGAGCCATACAAATCTCTGATCTTCACTCTATGAAGATTTGAGAATCAAGTGTGGCACAGTGAAACAATGACTGCCTATTCCAGTTATGTATTATCTCATTTTCAAACAAAAGAACACCAAGTAAGTGCTACAATTACAAAAAGACTGTGCACAGGCCCCTTGTAAAGACCTGTCCTTTGCTCTGCAAGCACAATGTTTGGTGCGTGGTAACAGGTTCCTGATGTCCCCAGCGTATTTGGGTTCTCCTTGCACATTTAAGGTATTTGTCTATTCTTGGCTGTAATTTCAGTATGCCTGCTCTGTTTGGAAAAATGACAAGAGTCCATGGGTTCAAAAAAGTTGTGCAATAGATCTCATTTTTGCTGCATGTTCTCACCACAGCAGGAAGCAGTAAAGGGAAGGAGGGTTGTACAAAGCAAAAAATGAAGACAGAAAACCTGTGTCTTAGGGACTTCTGTATGCATGTTGTTGTTTTGTAAAAAATGAAAACCCCTTACCTGTGCATTTTAACAAGGCCAAAAGCAGCTGATTCTTCCCATCTAAAACAGTGACGAAAAGAAATGCTGTAGTCAACGCAATACCAAGGTAGATGTGACTGCAGCTGGTTAACAGTTTCCTCATTCCCCCCAATCCCTGGCACCTGCATGGCCATGTCTATTTACTCTGGTAGCCCTCACTTGCACAGACATACTCATGACGGAAAAAACCAAATTGTGTAAAGCAAAGAATTTTACTGGCTACATGCTCTGTTAACTACCATGAATTACTGGAAACAAACTGCACTTGCAGATGCATCCTAAGGAGGTGATTTCTATCCAGTGCTTCGCACTGATCTGTAAACATCAGTTTCATTTCCTGTTTCAGTTCAACCAGACTGCAATGGTTTAGGATGTTGTAATATCTGATTAGCATTAACTGTTCACAGTTTGGAATATACCAAGCATCTCTCTCTTCATTTTCTAAAAGGGTTTAAAAAGCACAGGGATATAGATCAGTCTGACATCAATCTGAATGGGCTGATGAAATAAAAGTAAGGGAGGGAAAGTTCTTTGGAATTGCTGCACAGGTGCAATTTTACCATAAAGCACCAGGACTCTGCAAACCATAACCTGCTCTACCTGGTCCTCTCTAGAGCCCAGGACAGCCTTACTACAAATTGAGTTAAAATGATGGAATCAACTGCTAGATTTGATTAAGACCTCTTCTCCCTGAAGCCAGTAACAAACGTTTCCTTATTTACAGACCTTCCACATGTTTCTGTATGATGTCAACAAGGTTCTTGATGCGCACTGGAAGGTTCCATGGATCTTCCTGAATGCTGGCTTGAATATTATTCCGGCACCTAACTGTGGTTTCTTCCTTCTGTTTAAATTCTGGAAAACATGGAGTGTGTTAGCCATTTAGGAAATGCTACATAACTAAAAGTGGCTTAGGAGTTATAATGTGAATACAGATGAAAGCAGAGACACAGTACCAATAGCAGTAATTGGGAATTCAAAAGGTCCTTAAATAGAACTAATAGAGAGGGCAAAAGACTATTCCCATAGTCCCATTACCAGCAGTCTCCCTGCATTGCTTTCAGGATTGTGGGCCTGGTTGACATGCAGTGCAGGGAGCTCTGCCCCACTCACTAGACAAAGAACCCCTTTCTGTTTCCTCTGCCTTTAATGACCTGCAGGCAGCTGTATTGGGTAGATCCAGAGAATCAGATCAACTTTTTGGCCGCAACTGTCACATCCCATAATACTGATGAGAAGTTCTGACATATCCTGCCTTCTTTCACCTGATGAAAACTAACAATTTAATTACAGAGTAGAAAATTTTTTCTCCATGACTTAGCTATGTAGTTAGGCCAAACACTCCCATTGTTGATAAATGCATTGGCGATAGAATGCATAAGCAGAGAGAGAAACACAAAAAACCCTATGAGAAATAACTGATCCTGGAGAGGAACAGGAGAGCATTCCGATGTCCATCCATCATGAAAAGGTGTCTATGGTAGACAGACACTGTGATCCAGGATTCCAGCTGAATGTAAGCAGGACTTTTCTGTTCCTCAGTGTGATGAGTGTGGAATAATCACTTACCTAAAAGACTCTCTCAGGGTAATTAATCTACTTTTAATAAATGAGATTCTGTTTAAGCAAAATAAATGTCTGTTATTTCTTCACGTCATTCAAACAGTGCATGGAAAGACTAACATTCTACACAAATGTGAATGTGTTCATAGAGATGAGTTCATATAACAGAACTTAATAGGAGTTATTTCTGGAGTCAAGAAAAAAAACCAAAAAAACAGGAAAAGATCTCTAGTTCTAGAGTTTGCCACCATAACCAAAAACCAGAGCCTGTGAGAGGTTGGAGCTCCCACCTCCTACAGCACCTGAGGTACAGCAGGAATAGTAGGAAACATTTCAGATTTCAAGTGGGAAAGGAAATGCAGCAAATATTTAGAAAATAAAATCCTGTGTATTTTAGGGAGAAAAGAAACCATATCCTGATCCCCGAAACCATTAAGACCAAAGAGTCATCACGCTCCCTGAGGAAAAAGAAAACATGGCATCATCTGTTTGCTCTCTGTGGGAATCAGTTTTCAAAGTAAGTGTTATGGGAGGATGAGTTTACTCTGGCAATCATCCATCTGAAGAAAAGCAGAGTAACTCATTAAGCAAACTGAGGCAGAACCTTTTGGTGCCTTGGATCTACAGTGGTCGGCTCCTGATCAGCTTATCAGAGCACTCCTTTACCTTCAGTCTGACTATCCCTACTTTGTACCTTTTCAGATATGTTCACATCAAAGCGGAGATTTGGAGACTTGTGAAAGCTGCGAGAATTGAGCAGCATGTAACAAGAGAGGCTTCTGTGTGTTTCAGGAGGATTTCCTATGAAAATGACCTCTTAGAGATACAAAATTTCAGTGGTCAGACATGGTACCTGCCTAATGCATGACTGGATAGACTTCAGAGTTAAGGAACGCTATGTGGCTGTAGCGCATATGCATTCATGTTAAGCTTTAAAGTCTTGGAAATCACATTATTAAATACAATTTCTTTACCTTGCAAACTGTGGTCCATGGGAAAGTGCTTGGTTTCCTCAAAGGCCTTAGTTATTCCTGGTCCTTTTAGAAGTGCATTGATTGCATCAACCTGCAATTGGAATGTTATCAAGCAGTGTCAGTAAGACCTGCAGAAGAACATCTGAACAGAACTGCTGTGGGAAACTGCCAAAGCCATTACACTGTTTGTATTTTGGAACGATTGACGCACAGCAGTCAGACTTTGTAGCCGTGAACTGGCCTCGAGAGCCTCTCACATTTAGTAACAGCATTTTGCACAACGATGATCTACGTGCTGATGAGGTAAGAGAATAGCAAACAGTTATTATATTGTAGCTCTCCAGTGCTACACATTATAAACACATCTGCAGGCTAAACTTGTGAGAACCTCCTGAAATCTGCAAATGTGATCCCTTTACATCAAACAAAGTATTAGAAGTTTGTTCATTTTTTTCATGAAAGCTTTTTTTCCCTTAGTCTCATGCCTTAGGTAGGGCAGGTCAGCCTTGCTTAAATCATGAGGCAACTTTAATAATGCAGACAAAAGCGATTCCTCAAACTGTCCTATAATGTACTTGCTTACACTATACCCCAAAATCTCAATAGTATGCCTTCCTTAAAATATGATTTCATAGCACAATTTAGTACTTCCAATTTCTTGACTGACACTGACAAAGAGAAAGCAATTCTGCGTAAGAATAACGCATTACATACCTGGTTAAAAAGGTGTTCCAGACAGCCGTGAAGTTTGTCTTGCTTGTCTAAAGGTATCCTCATATCATTGGGAAGCTCATCTCCTAATAAAGAAGAAATGAAAAGCTTTTAACTTACAAACATAATCTGTGATGAGGCACAGGCACACCTTCACACTGGTGTGAAGTAAATAGTGATTGCTGCTTTATCTCCAATTCTT
The DNA here is from genome assembly GCA_013398855.1 of Mohoua ochrocephala. NCBI lineage: Eukaryota > Metazoa > Chordata > Aves > Passeriformes > Acanthizidae > Mohoua > Mohoua ochrocephala. The sequence goes on from VZTA01012160.1 coordinate 194,532, forward strand.
AGATCAAAACACTCATTATTTTCATATAATGCAAGTATCCAGTAACTAAAGAAACTTATCCCTGCCTAATACCTCTCCCATGTTCCAAATTTACTGTGGTTTATTAGAAGGCAAACCTGTATCTTTTATGTTCTTGTGATGTGTTTTGAAGAGACCACCTGTGCAAATTAAATATGCCAAGTGCTTATAATCAGCAAAGACTTTTCAACGCTGCTGAAGGGTCGGGCATGAGAAGGATGCCTGTGACCTGTGCGCACACTCACCTGATCCCATCTCATCGCTGCCCAGGTAAGAGCTGTTGCTCCGCACGCTGGTGTAGGACAACACGGAGTCCCGGTTGCTGTTACACTCACTATAAAGGAAAGCAAAGAGGGGACTGAACAAAAGCTGTGCCTACACCCTTATGAGGTTCTCTTAGAGAGAACTGGAGTGAGATTCCCCTTGGTAGCAAATATTCCTGGAGAACCAGCAGTCAATCATGTCCCAAAAAGATTTTGAGACACCTGAATAAACATTTGCGTTTGTGGTTCCAAAGGCCCATTAAAAATAAAAAACTCAATGTCCATTTCTGTTTCTCAGTGTCTTAGACGTTAAGGAAAATTGGCTGCAGAACTGAATGGAAATACCAGCTATTATAAGACCAAGCAGTCTGAGAATTCTGCTGGACTTCTGTAGTTTCTGGCTACAGGATACAAAAAGTCACACTAGACCTATTTATTTCATTTTATTCCATTTTCTAGAAGCTTTAGTATTTTGGCGTTATTTTGGGGAAAGTATTTTTGCTGTGTAAGTCTCCATGGTAATAAATGTAATGAATATTTCAATAAAGCGAATATTCTACTAAGTGAATACTAGATAATTGACTGACTGGAAAACATTCTGTTTGCTGAATCCATACTGGAATCAGAATTCTGAAACACTATTAGTAAGGTAAAAGTAGCACAATCTTCAGACTGACCTGTAGGAGTCTCTGAAACTCATTGTGTCATGTCCAGAGTCTTCCTGGTCCTCCTCAGAAACTTTGAAACAGACCTTCTTGATTCCACCATGCTCAGCTTTGTCAGGATCACTCTCTTCTGTTCCCAGGGAAGGTGATGTCTCCTCAGTAGATGGTGGCTCACAGGCACCGCCTTCTGTAGGTTCTGTTATGGTGGACAAAAGTCTGCGGAAGCACAACACAGAGCTCTCAGTCCCACAGATGTACTGTCACGACTTAAGGCTAAATTCAGCTATGTGAAATCAGAGCCAACTTTGCGAGCACTTTTACATAGACTACTTCCTAACATCTGATCTGAACATGCTCTCAGTTTGAAGCCATTCCCCCTTGTCCTGTCACTCCAGGCCCTTGTAAAGAGTCTCTCCATCTTTCTTGTAGGCTCCCATCAGGTACTGGAAGACCACACGTAGGTCCAGCCTCTCATCCACCAGCACTCCCAAGTCCTTCTTGGCACGGCTGCTTTCAGTCCCTTTATTCCCCAGCCTGTACTGCCCTGACAAGGTGCAGCACCTTGCACTTGGTCTTGTTGAACCTCAGGAGATTCCCATGAATCCCAGTTCCCAAAAGGTCCTGTTTCCACAGGTACCCTACTTCTACAAGGTGTCGCTTAATCACTGTAACCATAGTGGCCTGAAAGTCCTCACTTTCTTCATCCAAGGCACTGGATTTCTCCTCCTCAGCTCGCTGGCTCTACCCAGCAGCTACCACCCTTCCGTATACATGTTGGAGCCAAAGCTCCATGTGCTTTCCAGTCAGGTGAGGTTTTGGTCATGTGCTGAACACAGGGTTGATAATACAGAGATGTTTTTGGTTTTGCTGAGCTTACAGAGAACCAAGGCCTTTTCTGCCTCTCGTACAGCCATACTGGGGAGAAGGCTGGGGTGTGTGGGGGATTGGGAGGAGACACAGCTCAGACAGGTGACCCCAGCTGACCCAAGAGATATTCCAGATCATGTGACACCATGCTCAGAATATAAAGTGGGGGGAGAAGTAGGAAAGGGGGAATATTTGGAGTGATGGTGTTTGTCTTCCCATTCTTTTTGTCACCATTCTGCAGGATGGGGCCCTACTCTCCTGGTTTTGCTTTGCTTGTGTGCAGCTTTTGCTTCACCTGTTGAACTATCTTTATTTCAACACACAAGTTTTCTCACTTTTATTCTTCTGACTCCATTCCCGATCCCTCTGGCAGGGACCGAGCGAGCGGCTGCGCGGGGCTCAGTTGCCGGCTGCGGTCAAACCATGGCAGGGCACAATGGGCTGTTCTTTTCATTACTGGGATGCCTGCAAGTGGCTGACATCAGCTTAGGCATCGTACAGCCTCCTCCCACACAGCTCATCCCTGCAGCCCCTGCTACCAAAACCTTGCCTGTTATGCACAAACCCCAGACACACTACTCCATCTTTTGTTACTGCTACTAGGAGACCTGTGATGATAAAGAGAGAAAGAAAAAGACAAAAAGAGGAAAGGAAACCATAGGTTCCATAGAGAAACCAGCCTGCAATTACACACTTTGCTTAGTCTGCCTTATGACAGACAAAATCTCAAGGGTCTATGCTCATATGGGATTCCAAAACTGCTCTTGACATCAAAAAGATTCTTATTTTGGAATATATAGTAAGCAAAACAGTGGCTGTCAAATTCAGGTAGCCTTTCAGAAGCAAAGGACAATAATACAAACACTGGTGGATCTGCCCAGGAGTAGATTTGACACAGCCTGCAAGGACCTGTCATACAAGGGCATGTGTGAACAGGTGAGTGAAGAGGCTGACAGCTGGGGCTGACAGCACAATATCTTTTTGGAGGTTAATGCCTCAGTGTTATAAGAATTTATCTCTCCAGAGCATACAGGATTTTGTACTCACTTATTTATCTGAATAACATACTGCTTCATTTCCTTCACTGCAATGTCAAGTTTGTTAAAAAGGTGCAAGTAGGAGTCCTGCATCTCCCAATCTTCCTGTTTCAGCAGAAAACTGAGTCCCCTTTCTTCCTGAACTGCTCCTCCATTCTGCTGGCCAAAGCTACCATCAGGATCTCCATCTTCTGGGGCTGGACATCTCCAGGATGGTGCAGCCATAGTGGTGATGCAATGTTGAGTATATGAGACTGGATTTAAGGTACCTACTAAACATCAAAGGATCTAGTTAGTATGGCTCTCATTACTTTCCCCACTCCATCCCAACGATGATCACTTAGCATAGGTGGAGTTTTAACAGGAAAAACTAAAATTTCACAGAACTATTTTATAGAATTACATTCTATGACAAAATCATTCTGAAAAAAAAACCCAAAGCAGTTGTTTTTTTCTTTTTTCCTGGCATGCCAACTAGATATTTTGAATTTCCTGCAGTTCAGAAACGGGTTAAATTATGGAAGTAAAGACATATGTCCACACATATACTCATATAGACAACATAGAAGCTCTCTAAAAGTATATGCTGAAAAGTTTATGAATTTGGGTTCTCAGGAGTCGGTCTGTGTTATTATTCCAGCTCTACAGACATTTACACTTACACACACACATATAAAGAAATAGGACTCTGTCCTTACAGAAGATAAATTAATGCTTTTTCATTTAGAAATGCTGACAGTTTTGTTGCAGTACTTTGCTAACTACCTCAGCTCGCCTTAAAAATACTATTGCCCAAACAAGCAGGGCTCCTTTACAGACCTCAATTTTAACAAGTCAATGCCACTGTTCAGAAGGTTGGTTAGTCTACACTTCCCCCTTCCAAACATTCCTGCACCATGACCTTCACAAGGCAATGAATCAGAAGCATGTTAAGTGAGATCACGATAAAGAAATGTTGTAACTCAAACATCCAGATTGTAGGAGAAATGCTGCATAGCAACAATTTATCAGAAAATAGATCCCCTGACAGAGGAGAGACTTTCAACTCCAGTGCATAGAATTTATTTAGTAATGAGAGGAGAAAGCAGCACCACAATGTGATTGACTTCAGTTGTCCCCCTGAATGAAGCACTAGCATTGCCATCAGTCCCTGCTCACTTTTAGTCGGCAAGTCACCTCTACAAAGAGCAACGGCACCCCAGACACGTAACTACCATGAGATGCCCAAACAGCTTAGCTAGCAAAAACATTGGACCTGAAGCCTCTCTATGCTTAAAGCCATTACTTTTTCGCAACACAAGAAGGCTGCCATTTAACTATAAAATTTTAAGGAGGAAGAAAGGGTACTGGCAAGACTATGTTTCCTTGGAACTTATATTTGACCTTGCTGAGCAGTGTAAAACCACAACTTCTTATACAGATAAAATCAGTATGACTTGAAAGTTAATTATCACCTTGCTCTGGATCAAGACCAATAATAGAAGGTTTCCGTCCAATGCGAATACTGAACGATCTTCCTGCTGAGGTAGTGCTTTTGGGGTATGATACCTCCATGAGGTTAATATGGCAGTTGGTGGGGCAGAAATCCATGCTGTTGAGGGAATGTGGTTCCATAACGGCTTGTTTGAAGGCTGGGCTCACCTTTGTTTTCAATTCATCTGCAAACTGGGAGAAAAAGTACATGTGTGCTGCTTCACTTTCAAAAAAAAATTGATGCCATACAGACAATTCTTTTCTCTTCCTGCCTCCTATTCCAGAAATCCAGGAATTCAGATTTCTGCTGCAGCCGGAATAACACATTAAAAAAAAAGCTCATAAAAAGAAGGCAATTAGCTATATACCTCCTAGCACTCTCTTTTCAAGCAGCTCAGGTAACTGCACAAAAAAAGCACACATACTTTGTTTACACCATGACACACTGTAGTTACATTCATGTTATATAAGACATGCATCAATCTGTTCTCATATTTCTTCATTAATACAGTGGAAATGAACCTGCGATAGTATGTTTTAACCCACAGCTCTGACAAGCAGAAAGGAGCAATTTACAGACAAGGTACTTTTCACTCAAAACTTGCAATTTCAGTAACTTGCAGAGCTGTTCTCATGCCTCCAGGACATCCACCTCAGAGACAGTTTAGATTCATTAATAAAGAATACTAAGAGCCACTTAACACAATGAAGTATTGTCTCAAGACTTCACCAATAACTAGTAGTGTTGTACCTCTTGGTAGTTCGTGAGCCTCCTGCTAATGCTTTCCAGCTTAGTGTCACAGATTTGCCGGAATTCATACTGGGGCATGGTGGCCACAGCACTGCTTAGGGATATGAGTCTTTCGCAATTCCTCACAAAGTGACTGTCCTCTGCAGCAAAGGCCTCTAAAATCTAAACAAAAAGACAGGATGTCAGTGATATGAGTCTTGACAAGGAGGGAAAACACAGTTTTCTTCCACTCAGTGAGTGGCAAAGCCCCATGGTTGAATAAAGCTGCCTCTAGAACAAGCTGCCTTTATTACCGCCTGAGAACCGCTAATGTGTCTAATCCTCAGAGTCATATAACATTTCTCAAAAATTTTTAGAATCGTGGAAGTGGATCAAAATATCCACAGTCCAAGTTACCTGCTCTGGCATGCTTTCATGGGACATAACAATAATATTACTGGGACGTGACAAACGTTCACTGTTAGCTCATTTTTGTCAGAGATGGCAAAAACACTCAACACTCTCTGCTGCCTTCCGATAGCAGCCGTTCTACTCAATTCCTCTAGCAACCCATCCAGCCTCTCAGGTGGGAAAAAGCTGCTTGATTTTCTTCCAAGATAAAGCAAATTCCTGCCTGAAAAGATTAATCTTGACTATCAGCAGAGAGTACATTACCAGGCAGATAAAAGCAAGAATTCCACAGCTGAGGGCTCCCCTCCATCTGCCTCAACAGCTGAAGTCCTGGAAGCACTTGCTGATTTGCTCATACCAAACAAGCTATTGTAAGTCAGTGCATTCTAATGAACAAAACTCTGAGCAGGGCTGAGAAGACCAATGTCAACCTCAACTGAGGAGCCGAGCCCACAGCAGTCAGTAATAAGCTATGCTATTGGTTTCCCATTCTGTTTAGGAATAAAGCTGACCATGTCCAGTTTTCAGTACCTTTGCAGTGAGATTGAAGCAACCTTTTGGTTCCACAATTTTCTCCAGGACAAAGGATTTGATTCCTGCACTGCTAACATATTCATACACCACCCCGTGCTCCAGATGGGTGTTATCCACAGTCAGGCTGATGAGAGGGGTTTCTTCACCAATGACCAGGGGAGAAGTAACAGTCTCTGGTGTCCGGGCTGGAATCAAAGTAAGTCATTAGAGGTGTCTGGCAGCACATGTGAACACAGGCCTGCCCAGGCAAGAGAAACCTGCCGAGAAGTATTGAATGCAGAGACGCAACCTTCGGCTCAAGGAGTGTCTCGAACTATGTACTGCTGGAGACTGAGAGAATATTCCAAGGAAGACGTTTGCTGTTGGCCACTAATGGAGACAGTGACAGAGGCTTAGATAATCCACATGCTCCAATCCCCATTCTGATGTTCTTCCAGGTATGTGTGCACATATCCATGCTCAGGACACTACTTCTGTTCGCAGATCCTAGCAGAAGCTTATAAGGGAAGTGAAGTATGTTAATCTCTGAGTCCTGTTGTCTGCAATAACCCTCTGGAAGACTGAGACATAAGGGCAGGGATGTGGTGAGGAGATAACATTTTTTACACAAAGCAGTTCTATTATCACTAGAGAACAGATTCCAGTTAGAGTCAGATTGAGATTTGCCACGGAATTGCTCACACACTTCTACCAGGGCACTGCTCCAGCTGTTCCACTGCGGAACTACATTGTTTGACCATGAGATTACCAGCTTCACCAGACTTTACATGGGATCCACACAGATGTGCATCTGTTCCTGGAGAAGTTGCCAATGGCATTCAGAGAGTCCAGGCTCAGTCCTTTGGATTAAATTTTGCTTTAGCAGTCTCCCTCAACATCTACTTTTCCGAATAAGCCCTCAACATGAAAGTAGAACTGCTTTTTGAGCTATGCTTTCAAAAGTTGGAGGAAATACATCCACACCTTTTCCTGACACAGTGGTAACATGCCTTGAAAACTTGCTCCAGATTGAAGTAATTTAACATCTTAATTTTTAATCAAAAATAACAGAAAACACAGATTGTTCTTGCAGGTATGGAGAGGTACTTGCAGACCCTTCCCTCTCTATCAGCTACTGCCCATAAATGCCTGGTTTGCAGGGGCTACCAAAGGATTCTAAAAATGCTGAGTCTCTTCATTCCCATAACTGGCTGTGTTGTAAAGAACAGAGAATCACAGATGCATGATTTCTATGTGTATCTCAATTTCTTCTTCCCCTGAATAAACTGCAGCATACAAACACTTCCTCTGGCAGACCTCATTCAATTACAAAGCTTTGTTAAGACAAAAGATATACTACAATAATAATTATACTTTATATTTCTACTGCAGTTTTCCTTCTGAAAGCCCCTGAATTGTCCCTAGGTTTTCTTCCCCCATGAGAATCTTTACCTGATTCCTGTTGGCTGCTTTGCAGGGGTTCCAATTCTGCATGTCCTTCTAGTGCAGAGTTGTCTTTGCTGGAGCCTGGGCGACTGCCATTCAAACATGCAGGGGATGCTGCTTGCTGAACTCTGTCCTCTTCAGCATCTTCATGTGTTCTGTACACCCACTGGTACAACCCCTTTCAAGAGATATAGGCTTCAGCTAGGACCTCAAAATGCTCAATCTCCAAATATTTGGACTACAAAGGTGAATCTAGCTATCAATTCTATATCTTCTAAGTAGGCTGAAATATCAACATTCCCCCAGCTTTTCTCTGAACTTCAGAGAACATAAAATCTAGATCAATAGCTGGGTAAACTTCTATGGTTAGTAATAGTTAGTAATTTTCAGTACTGTATGCAGTGTATGCATGAAATGGCTTTTATATTATTTGTAGGTGTTTTGCAACTATAGGCAACTGGAATCAGGTCCCCTCAGTGATAGCAGGACCCCGGCGTAGAAGGAAACGAGTCAAAACAAACATGTAGATGTTCTTTTTCTGAACATTTAGTGAGTATAAAAGCACAGGAAAAGGGGAGGGCAGAAGAAGGGCAAGAATTAATGTACTTCATTTGAGGTTTTGCATTCATACCAGTGCTTCCTGCTGCCCGGTCCTATAGGCTGTGAAGTGCTCCAGAACTTCCTTGTAATTTCCATGTGTTGCATTATTCCCATTAACTTTCAAAATACACTGCCCTGGATGAAGGCCTACGGCTGCAGCCTCAGAACCTGAAAAATAACAGGAGAGAAGTTAGACAGAAATGCCATCTGCCTGTGGATGAAGAATACTGCAAAGTTTGCAAAAGCTTTCTGGCTAGAAAAAGTAAGAAGACCCGGGTCAGTCCTGTCTTGCCATTGCTACTAAGCCTTCGCTACTATTCAGAGCGCTTTGTTGTGTAAGGTTAACATCATGCGTCTATCCTTCGTGTTTTCAGTACTGCTGGGAAAAACAGAGGCCCTCCTTGATCTAAATGCATTCATGCTAGAAATTGACATTTCTGTGGGAAATCATTTGGGATTCTTATATGGCTGTCTTTTAGCCTTACGGTTACATTAGCTGCAGTCTTGCTTAAGTATAAACTCTTATATTCCAGCCTCTTGTACCTGGAAGACAGAACACTTGCATGTTACACAATTTGCCACAGAAAAAGACTATGATGTCAATTGTAATTTGTCTTTTCCAGGCAAAATCCTGAAAATGTTCCTAGCTGGAACTTCCAGCTTGCACTCCAAACTGTGAAAAAGTGGTTACAGGTGCTGCTATAAAAGGATGTAATAAATGTGTGTCCCTGGGAATGCCATCTGTGGGTTCTGCCTGAGCTACTGCACTCAGGTGGAGACACACATTTGTTCTGAAGGAAGGAAGTGGTGTATGTCTAAAAGGCCATATTTTCTGCATCTGCTTAACATAAAGGTTAAAGCTGTGCTTTGCTTGTAGCTCAGTTAATATGTCAGGCACAGAAGTAGTAAATATCTCTGTCAAATTGTGTTTTCTCCTTTTAAAAATATCAAGGAGAGCAGTTTGCCTCTATCTTATACTGGTAATTTGTAGCAATATATGCCCTATGTAAAGGGAGAAGTAGTCTCCAAGTTTTATGTCACTTTGTGATGTCCAGATCATGTTAGGACTTGTCTACCAACCTGCTGATCCTACAGCACCTTCAGAACCCAGTGACCCAAATTGTGGATGACTGCAGGCAAAAATATTGAGGAAGCAACAGACAGCATTACCCCTCAACTTCTTCTCAACTATCTCAGTTTTATGGGTTTTTTTCCCCTGTGGCTGTTAAGCTTTACCTTAGCAGTCTCAGAAGATACAAGGGTAGGGTCACTAAGCAAGTCCATTTCTAGCTTGCAAGAAATAAAGCGATAATGCCTTCTCAAGAGTCCATGGTACTGTGCACTGCAGTATTCAAGTTTCTTCCACTGCGGAATTAAATTATTCCTCGTATTGTGTTGATGAGATTAGAGACTCAACACTCAGTTCACAAGAATGATACCACTGTCTTAGAATATATTTAGATGATAAGCACTTGGAGGCAGGAAATCCCACACTGTTCTATGGTTATTTGAGTATGATTCTTGTCTACCATGGGTTCTTGTCACTGTGGTCACTAAACTTGTCAGAACTTGTATAGAACAAGTTGGACAATGAAACGTGGATCTGTCTGTTGAAATATATATACACACACACACTTTTTATACACACGTGTATCTATTCAGCTGTACTCCCAACGTAACTGTACCACAGAGTTTCCACTTACCTCTCCCTACTGCGTGAACGTACGGTGGTGCTGCTCCCCGTATCTGAAAGCAAAGCGCTTCAGGACAATCTGGGATTTTAATAATCCTGCAGAAAAATCAAGGAGAAGAGAAAGCACGATTTTAAATTAGGCTGCCAGAATTCTGGGCAGTTCTTAACAGCACTTTCCCCTGGCATTCACAAGTGGGTTTGGATAAGAGAAAGCATCCACAGTGTTTACAAATAAATAACAAATAAACAGACCTGAAGAAATATACTCCATCTTCAATCTCCAAGGCAGATGGAAGATCCTATTTGTTAATTAAAATTTGGCACTTCTTAATTTATTACATCTTTAAGTGAATAACACTTGACAGAAACTTTCTAAGGCATTTATATTCACTTCCACTTCTAGGCAAACTTCAGTCCAGCTGTGCTGGCCTATACCAGCAGAGGATTTTTTTCCATTAAAAAATTTAAAAAAAAAAAAAAAAAAACCAACTGGACAAAACATTCTGGACTAGAATTCAGTACCAAATGTTCACTGAGACGTTCAGTTCTATGGCACATTCTGGGATTACAGAATTTAACAATACACAAGACACTAACAGAGCCAACTCTCATTATAAGAAACAATAACAGACGGAAAAACTATAAGGGCTGATATTGTTAAGAGTCATCCAAAAATAAGCCAAGCTTTAATGGGTGGAAATTGTTTTCTCATGCACATACAATAGACTGTGAGAAGCTTCACACCTGAGAAAGAATGACAGTCCTTGTGATTCAGTTTTATTTGTGCACAAGGAAACCAAAAGTTATTTGCAGTATAAAGAGAACACATGCCAAGCTCTCCTAGCAGCCCAGGGGTCATCACTAAAAACAAGCCGTGACTCTTGTACCTCTCATTTCTGTCATCTGTTTTTCTGTTGAGTGGCTTCTGCAGGGCCAAGTGTTTACACAGGTTTCACTACAACTGTAGAAGTACTACTTAGTAACTGACATCTCTCAATAATCTTCTCTGTCTGCCCATCTTGGCACTTACTCTTTTGATTTGGTGGCTACCAGAAGCCTAAGTGGCCTTCGTGAGCAGAAGGACTGGGATAAGATGGTTTCCACTTCTGAAAACGGGCGTAGGAATACTAAATCCTCATTGATGGAATAGATTTTTCTTCCTGCTTGCAGGCCAGCCATCTGCAAAGGGAACAAACACCACAGAGCACTTTGGGTCACAGGCAGCAACTCTGAAAGCTCAGGCTTCAAGGTTCAACTGTTCCCTACTTACGGACATTTCTAGGATTACTTTCACATGGAATACTCTATAAGTAGTGTTGGTTCATCAAGTCATTTGTCACTCCCCCTTAAAGTTTTCTGCATTTACAGAAAACAAAGAGATTTCACCAGTATCCTTAGAAATATGCCACTCCACAGATGTATCTTAGTTTGCGATGGATAAATCTTAGTACTTTTCTGCTACAAATTTTTAAGGTACTCTTAAAAAGGAGACTATAAAAAAACAAGGGGTGGGGAGACACAACTGAAAACTAGGGGCCTATAATAGACTGGCTGTGATACTCAGTGAGACACAGAAGTGTGACTTCCCACACCTTGGGCACAGGAGCCGTGGACAGCTTTCAGCCATTAGCCTTGCAAAACCAACCTGTACCCAGTCACGCCGGTAAATGTAGCCTGGCTTGAAGTGGTGATAAAAACCTCTCTCTGCTTTAAGTGAAGTACTAGCTCTTCATTAGCCTAAAAAGCCACAAGATTTTAATTCCTAGGTTTTGCACCTAACTTTAGTTATATGGCAATGGTCACACAGGAAGTCAGAGACAGATCCAGTGACAAAACTGAGAACCCCTACTCTGCCCACTGGACAATAGCCTTAAACAAACCCCTTGATGATCTCTACCAGTTAAAATGTAACATTAGGAATACTGAAATAATTTCATTCTAATACTAAACTTCAGTTCAAAATTCCTACCCATGTGACATTCTCAACTTGCTAAAATCAGTCTGTCCACTTCAGCTGTTTCCACTAAGCAAGTTATGTAGGAGTTATTTGTAGTCTAAAGGAGTAACCCACAAATTAATGTGGACATTCAAAAATTCTGTAATGATTGTCCTGGACTTAATTAGAAGCTCTGTCCGGTGTGCTGCCACAATTTACTGTGAAACCCCGGACGAGTCATTTAGTCCTCTCTTATCTTCATCAGTTTATCCGTGCCTTATTTTGGTAAATGGAAGATCACACTGTGTTATCCACATAAGGGTTCTGTAGGGGTAAATGGGTGATTAAGAAATACTCAGACCCTATGACATTTGTGCTATCTACGTGCTTCAAAGAAGCAATGCAAATATATTCTGTAGAACTCTTAAAAAATACCATGGAGAGAAATGACTGCATGCTCTTTAAGGAAAAAATACATATCTAAAAATACAGTTTTCACTCAAATAAACCTGTTTCCCATTGAACACCTTTGCTATCCCAAAAGAGTGTTACTTTCCCTCCCTCCTTAAAGTTGCTAAGGAACCTGAGGTAAGCTATCATCACACAGATACTGCTCTCATGCTATCATTTATCAATAATATTCATCCTATCACTTATCAATAATATTCAAGTCACCCAGTAATACCAAAGCACTTATCAATTTACATAAACAGCTTATTACCAGGAATTGTAGAAGACAGCCATCTTCCATTAGCTGCCTTTAAAAGGAAACAGATTTCAAAAGGATGGTTTGTAACTTTTCAAAGTATCGAAACATTCTTAGATGCCAAAATATGAATGTGAGGTCCTACCTCAGCAGAAGACCCTCGTCGAACTGACCTCACCACAATTGCTTTGTTCTTTTCTTCTATGTCAAATCCATAGTCATCCTCTTCTGGTAAAATCTGAAACAGAGCACAATTTTTACACATATTTATGCTTCATAAATATGGAGTTCAAAGAAAAGGTGAGGACTGGAGATGAGAAATTAGACATTTCAATGCAAGCCACAACTGATCTGGACTTCTGTATCTTCAAATGGAAAGCGACTACCAGATCATTTGGTCTGATCTCCTACGTAACATGAGCCGTAAAATTTATCCTAGTTATTTCTGCATTGAGTCCTTAATATATACTAAAGCAGATTTTCCAGAGTTACTCAGGTATGATCTGCAGTCTTTAAGAAGTGAAGAATCTATTCCCACCCCTGAGAGTTTGTTCCAATGGGTAATCAACTCTTCTATTAGAAACTGCATTTGGTTTTAATGCCTAGCCCCTTTATCCTTCAATAGATCTTTCACTTTTAGATTACGGAATTCATCATTATTCAGTATTTTCCATTGGTGAATGTACTACAGATTGAGTGTAGTAATTTATTTATTTTTTAGACTACATCCCACATACCTGATAATGACTGATCTGAGTGCTTCTCAGCTATCAGTTTTAGACAAATTACAGATCTCAGGCCTACCTGTTATAGATCTAACTACACACTACATAATTCTACATCATAATGGCAGTCTGATGGCTAAAATTCTATCTGACCAGTGAGAGAAAAATGTACAGAAAATGTACACAGGCATCATCTTCAGAAATCATTGAGAATGCTTCTCTTTTGAATCTTCTGGGACTCCATCATCACGTGTGCAATTAAACCTCTCACACAACTTTGATCGTGGTCAGTCTCTACAGGAAACTCTCCTTTATCTGATACTCAGATTCAAGCAACCAGCTCTGATTTGTGATGTGGTCGGTTTGGGCTAACAAGTAGAGGTGCTGATCACAAGTTCACAGCACACTGCAGTAACCAAATCACAATGTTTGGAGTCAGGCCAAAATCCAAATTTTCTTCAACTATGCAAAGAATGTTGTATATTTTTTCAGTTTGTCAAGACTTATGTCCTTCAATGAGAAATAATTGTGCAAATAAATAAATACTAGCTTTTGTTTGAATTGTGTTTTTCCAGACTGAAAGCACTTTGTTCCTTGGCATTTTTAACAAGTATTTGCCTCTGTTGTTTTCTGTTTTCAAAGGCGAACTCTCCTGTGATAGAGCAAACTTAGATGAAGGGGGTGGGGAAACAGCCAGGATTTCACGGCAGTGGGAAAGCGTATTTCAAAAGCCAGTGCTGAGGAAATTCCAATAAACCTCCTATGGTGAGATCAGAGGATGGGAAGGATTAATGCCCTATCATTAGTGTAGAGGCAAGCAGTGACGTTCCACAGACAGCAAAGCCTCGGGATTACAGCTGCTCATAACTGCTAAACACAGCATAAAGCAGAAGTCAGGCACAATTTTTTTGTGGATGAGTGTAATGAATTTACTGTACTGCTTTTGCGGGATCTTCACAAGTCCCTTCGCTCAAGGGACTGTTAATTTATGCATGCAAATGAAAGCAACTCATGACTTAAGCATGACTACTACACACTTGACACAAATCTGTGCCCCTCTAAATAGGAGATATTTTCCCAGCATGTGCTCTTCATTTGTTTTCTGTTTGAGACGGGACTGCATTTTGACAGAGGGTGACTGATGCACTTCAGAACGACAATAACAGCATTCTCATGGCTTAGAGAATGATGCCCTGAAATATCTGTGTTGTTATCAGTCTTTTAACTTGCACCTGAATTCACCTCACGTATAAGAGTGTTTGAACCGTGTTTGAATTTAAACTGTGTTTAAACCTGATGGCAGATCTCTTCCAAGAGAGTACAGCCCGTTACTTTTTCCTCCACCACATCAACGCTGTGGTGCCTGCTAAAACATCTCCAGCTCCCAGCTCACTTCCAGACTCTTGCAAGGGCTTCTTGGGAATAGGAAGGGCTTGAGCTGTGCACTGGAAACAGGCGGGAACTTCCATGCACTTGCACCTGTGTGAAACGTACATCCAAAGCTCCCAGTACAGCAGGATGGCCACGTGCTCCAGAAAGGGGCCTGCAATGCAAGGATTTCCCTTGCTCCTAGAATAAGTTATGCAGTCTGCCTAACAGTCAGAGCTACAGAAGCTGGAGATATACAGCAAAGCAGATCAAGAATTAGTAGCATTTATGCAGTGAAGAAAAACCTAGCTACAGGTGCAATTGCCCATTTTAACTCTACTCTCTCATAATTTTCCTTCTTATTCTCCCCTACTATAAAACAGTACCATTTTTTCAGAAACTTCAAAGTTTACATTAACATATTTCTTACCAGAAGATTCTTTCCCAGGATGTTTTCCACGAGCTTGAAGTCATTACGTAATTGTTTGCTCTTGGAACTGGTGCCCTCCATCTCTTCATCAGCATAAAAGCGGAAATATAAGGATTCATCCTTAAATTCACTCTTCTCCAGGACTGGAAATTATATATATGAAATACATACATGCATTTACATGGAGAAAGAAAGAGAGAAACAGAGACGTTAAAGGAAATCCTAAATAATTCCCCAATTTTATAGAACACAGACCAGATGCATCTCTATCAGTCAGTTCCCCAGCTCTGTATTTTTAAGCTAATTCTGTATTTTAGGATAATAATTTTCTTCACAGTGCATAGTAGCTCATGACATGATGTGACCTCCCTGGCATGCAGAATGTATATAAAATGCAAAAGATCCTCTTGGAAGGAAGATGCTACTCAAAACCTCATGCTCCTTTCCCACATCGAAACGAATACGGTAAAACTATAAAAGGAGCAAAGAGGGGTAAAGGGACTTTTTAAAAGCATGTAAGGTGTCCACATAGACTAAGGCTCTTCAACCTTAAAAAAAAATTGAGAGGGAAATGAGGTCTATAAAATTCTGGAAGGCATGAAAAAGTTCTTTACCAGTTTTTCAAACAGAGACCTGAGGGTTTCAAATAAAAGCAACAAGTGAGGAGCAACTCCTTCATTCAACATGTACTTAGGCAAAGGTCTTCCTCGGCAAAGGATGCAATAAATGCCAAAAGTTTGCATGGGCTCAGAACAGACCAAATTCTTTTAAAAAGACCCCAACTATTCTTCCATTATTATTAATTACTATGCAAACTCTCCATTAGTTATTTACAATAATCTGCTCTCAAAAACACTATTCAAAATACAGTGAATAAATGTTATCTATG
Source organism: Mohoua ochrocephala (assembly GCA_013398855.1). NCBI lineage: Eukaryota > Metazoa > Chordata > Aves > Passeriformes > Acanthizidae > Mohoua > Mohoua ochrocephala. The sequence goes on from VZTA01012160.1 coordinate 210,302, forward strand.
ACTAAAACGGAATGCTTCATTTGACAAGCTATGTTTACTTTTAGGACTTGTATCTTCTATTTGATACTGATACAGATGTGATTTGTTTACTTTCCCTGTTTGAGGATGGATGATGTCTAACTTGGCAATTTGGCACTTCAGATTTAGACGCCTCAGCACTGAGGATTGTGTTTGTTGTCCAAGAGGCAAGAACTAGGCAATTCTACTTAACATCTGATATTTTTTGGTGATATTTCAGGACAGTAGTTGGCTTGTGCATTGCTCAGATGGCTCTGGAAGAGATGCAGTGAAAAAACATGCTCCTTCTAGCTTGTCTATTTCCTTCAGTGCTTCCCATAACTATCAGCAAGGGGCTTCCCTTGGGAAGGCACCAGGCTTAGACATGTATTAGCTTGAGAACTGTGTTCTAGGGGGGCCTGCAGGAATGCCTGCAAACTGTGTACACAGCATGTATGGCGCAGCCTAGAAAAGCTAATCTGACTGAAGTAAGAGCTCATTTAACTGGCTGGGGGAAGCAATATTGATGCATTACCGTGATGCATGAAGCCGTTATTGCAGAGTCCCACACCCAGTGCGACAGCTTCCTCCCGAGTCTGACAGTCTCCCTAGAAACAGGAGAATAATGTTACACCTCAGATGACTTTCTAAGCTAAATTATTCCCCCCTCCCCACCGCATGGCTTGTGGCTTTGAAATTAGCAGGGTGATCTGTGTAGGGAACAGCAGCAAGCCATTAAAACAGGCATCCCATTGCCCAAACACTGTTCATTCCTACAGGCAGCATCTCTCCCTCCTACAGGAACCAGGGGAACAAGGACCAGGACTGGGGAAAGACACCATATTATCTCAATGTAAAGACTTTTTATTTGAAATCATAGTGCTCGACTTCAGGACTCATTAGCCACAGACAACAAAACTCCTTCTTAGAAGTTGAGAGATCCCATCTATATTCAGCTCAAGGGAGAAAAACCTGAGTAAAGCTAAGGTATGTGAACTCCAAAGGTCAGACAGGTTAAAACTGCAGCGGGAGTTTGCTTACACAGCAGATTACAAAGGCTGCAGTTTCTCACTACCTGAAGCCTTGAGTGTAGTCATTCAAAATAGGTACCAAAGGTGACTTACAAATTTAAAGATTTCCCTGAAATAGCAGCCTTAAGCTTTACATCTATTTAGCTCAGCTAAATACAAGAAATGCCTAGTTTTCTCTATGTATCTGCTAATTTGCAGCCGCAAGTGAAGACTTTACAAACCTGGTTGCACTTTTTAGGCAGACAAGTAAGTTTTAAAGTGCTGGTAAAAATCAGAAGGCACTACTGGTCTTATGAAGATTGTTAACACCGGTCCCTTGACACGAGATGAGTTGCTACCCTGTCCCAAAGGGACACAGGGGAACCTGGTGTCTACTGTCTCAGTGAGAGCAGTTGCTCAGCTCATTCCAGCAGGGAGGGCACCTGCTGCTTTGGCAACAGAAGCAATTTCAGTGTATTACTTTCAGTCCTATTTAACTGGAAGCTGTATCCTACGCAAGTATTACACCTTTTCTCCCCTCCATCTAGAGAACTAGATACCCGAAAGCTCTCACAGCGTAGTGTACTGACTTTGTTTTAAGCAACCAAGCACCCTCTGATGTTCTGTCAGCAGAATATCAGTCCTACTTCAAATCCTGCTAAGGAGAGCAGCAGTTATTTGCCAAGCAAATGCTGGCAAAGCCCATCACTGTGGTGTATCAGCATTATTTAAATACAGGATAAAACAGGATCAGCTCTGGCCAATCCACAGCACTACTGGCTTTTGTTAAAGAGCCTGAGAGCAGAAAAGGCACAACGCTTACAAATTAAGAACTAAACACTGTTGTCTTGGTAGAAAGGGGATCAAGGCAGTTCTGAAAGAATTGCATGACTATGTAATCACACAAGGAAAGCCAAGAAAATAGCTTTAATAAACCGAAAGTTTAACTTTTAGTATAAACGAATTTGAAGTCTTCACAAGTCTTCCCTCATTTTCAACATCCTGTCATGAGACAATGCTCAATGCTCACGTTGTGTTATTTTATTGGATAAATGGGTAGTTTATTTTACAGAGGCTAGGATTTAAAAATCCAATTTATTCTTTCAACTGTAAATAAACTGGAGGAGAAATGCCTCCTAATGTTACCATCTTAAACCTTTAGCAATGGATGTTTGTTCTAGGCAACAAAATCTTTGCACAGGAAAGGTTTAAACCAGACTTGGCTACTCCTGGTGACATTACCTTGACCTCAAAACATTCCCCTAGCAAAACAACATTCTCCAGTTACAAAATACAGCTTTAATTCTTGCAGCTCACTAAGGTAGGTATTTTCCCAAATACAAAAAAAGCAGTAACAAAAATCTTCAGAAAATAGAGCCAACAAAATGTGTCTCAACCTTTTCATACAGAAACTAGATGTGAAACTAGACACACTACTTTTGACAAGATAATTTAGGTTTATTCAATACAATCTCTCCATTTGAGTCACCAGAATTACAGAAACAGTTTACAGTCAGTACCACAGTGAAGAAGCATGTCCAGAGCACATTACTGTTACTCTTACTGCTACTGCCACCATTACAATTATTATCATTGCTCTCTAGCTTTGGTAATGATGTGATGTCTAAAGCCCTACTCATGGTGGCCAGTTGCTTGGGGTTGTGTCAACCCAGCAATTAAGATGGTCTCAGACCAAGACTGTTTACAGCTCCCTCGGAGGAGGAAATAAAGCAGATGCACACAGGTAAGAACAGCAACCAAACCACTTTTAAATTTTCTGTTGATACACCGAAAAAGGAAAGTTTTAGGATTATGAAGTGCTCCTTAGCAAAAACAGTATCTTAAACTCTTCTTACCTGTGCAATAAGCCAGTCCACTAGTTTACTTGCAGGGATTACTGATTTGTAGGTCTTTAGGTGGTAGTCACGGTCTCTAATTAAAAAAGAGAATTCAGGGAAAATCAGGACAAAAAGGTATACATTTCTTTTACATGCTAAACCTATATCTATTATTGGGACCTACTACTAATAGGAAGCAGACATCTTTTCTCTCCAGAAAAGTTTAAAACTTTTCTAACAACTTGAATTAGGAAGATATCTCAGATCAACACAAAGCAGTGTTATTTAAAATTTCTCTAGATCTTGTTTCGAGTCATCTTCAGGGAGCTCACATTCCTGCCAGACGCGACCAGAAGATTCTTTTCACAGATGTCCTGAGCTGCTGCTGTAACTCAGGTTAGAATACTCTCACCAGCAGTTCCACTAAAAATCACACTCTTCTGGCTGGAAATCAGCTAGTTTCCATCCAAAATCCATTCATGCCCAGCTTACATCTTTTGGCTCAGTACCAGTCCCATCTAGAAGCTTCAATAATTCTTCTCTAGTGTTTACCTATTAATGTATTCATAGACAGGGACTCTACACATTCCCTCTGTGCCTCCTTTTTGTGAGGCTCATGAAATCAGACAGCTTTTTAGTCTGTTTTGTCAAGAGAGATTTTCCTGATCCTCCACACTTGTTCAGATTTTATTTCCTTTAGTAAAATACCACATAGCAGCCAGACGCAAAGAGAGTACACAGTATCCTTTTATGGAATAAGGTAATTTCAGTCATTGTAAATAAGAAGGGTTGTGTTTAGTTCTTATAACACAACTGGCACCAGCTCACACCCAGCCCTTGTAGACAGCAGCTCTGTTCCTGAAAGAAGGAAAAGGAACCCTCTTGTAACTTGATGCTTTTTGCAGCTTTCTTCCATTTCTCTTCTCAAAGCCATGGAGATAATAGAGGGTTTTAGCCTTTTGTGAAATATTTCTGAAGAATTTTGATACAAACATAAGAGGACTGCGTGGCTCAAGACATTGGGCTCTAACACCTTTCCCCTCCAAGGTCACTGGATTTAATCCAGCTCGGAAGAGCATAAAAGCCATTTTAAGGCTGTTTACTGGCCCATGTGAAATAAGTTTCATGGTCTTGATCCAGCTCCTAGTTCCACATCACAAAAGCCATTACCACAATTAATTTGCATTAATTGGCTCCCTCTCGTTGAGAGTCTCAGTAGAGACGCCAAATGCTGAATGGGCTATGAAGAATTAATTCCTCTCTCACCCTTGGGGGTGGTCCTTGTATTTGAAGCTTGAGCTCCAATGGCATGGCTGTGGAAGGAAGCACAGCCACAGGGACTGTTTTACAGTCCGGATGTATCCATGAGGCAGGTCAAGACAAGACTTTATTCTTCAGTTCTGTCAAATCAGCTTCTTTCGTTAGCACCACACTATCTGATACTGCCTTTTTCCTAAAAATCTAATACCCAAACACCATCTAAAACCCATCCTACCCAACCCCGTTCCTTTTACTAATCATCTACAGATACAGATATGTTGTGACTGGCTGTCGTAAATAAATGCAGCTGAAATGTCTGTGTGTTTGCAGAATGCAGAGTGTGAGAAATTAGAAAAAGAAGTGGGACTTTCAGAGCTTGGGAAAAAACCAACAAAACATGACAGCATTTCCAGAAATATGTGTCCTCAGAACAAAAGCTTTCCTCGTAGTGCTTACACACAGTTTTCAACTTGTCTTCCAGTAATGTGCTAAACCTAGCACAAAGCTGTAGGAGTTTTCTGGGCAGTTTTCCCCTCTCACACTCTTATCTTGGGAAAATGTGCTTTTGAAATGTCAGCACGATAAAGGAAAACATTAAAATATTGAGCACTAATGAGTAGGGGGTTCCAGATGAGAAGCAACTCCCAAAACTTTCCTACAGATGCTGACAGTTTTGAATAAGCTGCCATCAGTCTTGGTCCAAGGCCCAGTCTTTCCCTGCTGGCAGGTCAGTGCTGGTCGGGATCAATGTTAGTTCGCTCTCTTTTCTCCCCATTTCAATCTACCCTGAACAGGAGCAGAACATGAATCATAGAACGTTATCCAGAACCAGGAACCTCAGGTGAATAGCTAAATAATAGAGATGGGAACCACTGAAATTTTGGCAGAACCTTGCTGCCTCACAGAAATTAGAGGAATAGAATATTCTTCACAGGGCCTAGCCCAGTGATGCACTGACATATTGTCCATCACATACAGAAGTGGAAACAAGTTCTCCCACCTCACAACTTCTCAGAAGTACATCAGAGACGTATTCGGAATTTTCAAAATGTTTTACTTTTTTATACTTCAACCCCCAAAGTAGCATGATTTGTTTCCGGTGGCATAAAACATCTTGTTACATGCCTCAAAGTATAAGGGTGTCAGATTTTACTTGATGAAAAATATAAAGGCAAAGACTATGTGGAAACTCCAAGGTTTCCAGGGGAAAAAACTAAGTAAAATTGTACCTCAAGGTTGTCAACAAAATAGTTTTGAACTTATGCTTCCTCCAGATCCCTGTGGCACACGTACCACCTACTCCAAGCAGCTTTGCCAGTTTTCTAGAAGCAAGGTTGCACCAGAAAAGCCAGCATGAGTGAGGGGATCAGCAGTCCTAAGATGCCAGATAAAGCAGTGATCCAAAGGCACAGCACAAAGCAATGGGCTTTGCACAAGTAACTTGGCAAAAGCTAGCTCCCTTAGGCTAACGTTAGGCTTGTCAGAGACAAAAAGTCACGATAAGAAGACATAAAACAATGACAGCCCGAGAGATTAAGTTTTCTAACGTGACTATAAAAGGAAGAATGAGTAAGAAAGAGAATGGCAGGAAGAAGAGCCTAAACATACTTAGAATTAAGTCCATTCAGAAGGATCCTAAAACTTCTGGGAGTCTGATACTTTTCATTGATTATACACAGTTTGGATTCACAATGTCCCTAGCACAGATTAATCCTGATATGAGAAGATTCTCCAGTTAGGCAGCTATTACAAAAATAGCACATGGACAAATCACCACAACACCACAAGATGGGCCTGTGGGAGTTATTTTGTCCTTGTTGATTCCCTAAAGCATTAGAGTAGATCCACTTCGGTTTGTGGGTACCCTGAGGTCAGGGACATTTTTTGAACTCCACTTACCATCATTTCTACTCTGCATGTGAACTGCCATCTTCAGGGGTGAAATGTGTACATGCAAATACACACATGCATCTACAGAACCATTCTGTCTACCACTGGCAGCATCGTGCTTTCCTGCTCTCTCCATACCTTTCGGGCTAAGTGAAACCTGGGCCGCTGTAGAACAGTAATTCCGGGAAAAAACCCCAGAGCTCTAATTATGCAAATTTATGACTGATGAACTCTTAACCATCATTGCAGCTCCTTTTAGCAGGACAGTGGCATCTCTCAGTGAAAATTCTGTTGTACAACTCATGGACAAGAGCTCGGTTTTCTTGAATTTGGGAGTCCAGCCATCTCCGCTAGAGGTTTTTTCTTCCTCATCAGTTTTTTATTTGTAAAAAAATTAAGTTCTCCTAAGTGAAAATGCCTAATTTTCCATCATAAATACCTAAACGGAACACCTAGGCAGGTCAGGGTGGTTTCCATTACAGGCCAGAAATGTTCATCTGATGTCAGTAAGGTACCAACATCTGAAAATCATCTCCTGGGATCTGGGAAGAGAGTCACCTAGCACTTGCAGACTACCTCAATTCTTCAGCAGTTATTTACACAGAGCCAAGTTCTTAAGATTCCACACAAAACTTTAAGGGTTTCTTCAAATTATAGCTTCAGCTTTTATTCTGCTTCAGACTGGCCTTTTGTTTAGGGTGCTCTGAATGACAGCATCCTAGCACCCCACTGGAATCTGTTTACATCACTTCGGCATCTGTTGACATTTTCTATAACACAAATAATACAGCAGCTACAATCACACCACGCGATCTGCCTTGAATCAGAGTCACTGCAACCATACCCAGCTGCTCACTCTGCCTGAATCCCCAGTTCCAACATCCCCCAGCAGCAGCAGCGCAACCACAGATCTAAGCTGTGGAGATGCAAGGGCAGTAAAAGAGCCAAGAAAATTCAGAAAATTACTGTTTATAATAAGAAACAAGAAAGATTTCAATAGTAATGCCATCCTTTTAACAAAGCCAGATGATAAATACAAGGGGACCATGAGGGGGAACTTACTTTACCACTGGAGTATACAGGCAGTGCAGTCGGCAGTACAGCCTCACCCCCTGAAGAAGGGAAGATGCACACTGTTAGCAGCTTTTTCCTTTTCAAAGAAACACTGACTAGCTAATTCTAGCAAAACCTGGACACTGATGTCTCTACTCAGCTGGAATTATCTAGGGATTAATATTGATATTCAAAACAGTTCCCTTATCCTCTCTGTCAAACATTCTTTCTTCTTTCCTGGCTTCCAACAGCCAAAAATCTGTTTTTATCTCTAGTCACCTCCATTCCAACAGTTTCTCCATTAATCCTTCCTCACGATTAACCCATTAACCAATGTCCATAAGAAAAAAATCAAATTTATTAAAAGGTATGTGGACGAATATGGGACCAACAGAACTCATTTGACAGACAATTATTAGGAACAGTTAAATACTGATTTCTTCTGTCCCCCTGAACCATCGTGCCCAGATTTGTAGCAGACACGTTACCACCTACTGTTTTAAGACCTTCTGTTACTCTATTAGGACTGCAATCAGCAGTCTTGGGTAGAGTCACAACTGTATTGTTATTCATTGCTAAACTCTGCGTCCTCTCCCTAAAGTGAATATCTCCCATGGCATTAGGATGCACAGCTTAAACCAACACAGACCAACAGCACTGGTGATTTCCTATACAACAGGTCAATGGCATTCGGAGGGAGAGCAAACTTCGTGATGCAAATCGCAAAGTTCCAACTAAGAATGATAATACAAACCTTGGACACGATGTCTTCCAATTCACTTCTTGGCTTGTATGTTCCATCATCATAGCGAAATCTGTACATCACCTGTTCATTCTTAAACTGGTGCTTATCTGAAACTAAAAACAACAGCATGGTAAGTAAACTTAGTCTTTTGCCCCCACCATGTTCTTTTTAGGCCAGTTGGTAAAAAATGAATTTTTAAAATTTTACATCAGATTCAGTTCATGTAAGGCTTTGGAAACAGTCCTAGAGAAGGGAATTGGGAACATCTGACATTTCTCAATGAGTTTCAAACAACGTGCTGCAAATTCCCACAATAGTTATCGCAGCACTTACAGCCATAGGCTTAGTTTCAAAGGATCAAAAAAAATTTGCAGGATTCGATTCAACCTCTTGTCTACAGTTGAATCTCTAAGCTGTGCAAGTTATTGACTTCAAGTGTCTGCAGGCTCTGGATTTATGAATTTCTAAATCAAATTGATTCTGTATTTCTAAATCCAATTGAGAATCAAGTTAGCAGAAAGTATCTTCTGTGTCTGGCACACAGATCAGGCTCGGATCACTTCTGCGCCCAGTGACAGGTACCAGAGCTTCCCCGTCGGCAGTCCCAGATAAAACACCCAGAACTAAAGAAGACAAGGAGGAAATTGCAGGATAAAACATATGGTGCTCAGCATTTAGCAACCTTCTATGGTCCTGCTTCTCAGGCAGGCTGACAGATCGACGACGTTATGCCAAGGGAAAACGTAACATAAAAGATAATTGCCTGATGCAGAATGGGGTTAAGGGCCTCGTTATGGTGCTTATACATTCTTGCTCTATTAGGAGACGCATAATAGGATATTTTCATGCTTAATCAAAATCTCAAGAGGTATTTCCTTAAGTAAATGCAGCATTACAAATACCTTCCTATGTTTAACCGTAACTTTCATTGAAGACATGAACATCAGGAACTCTAAGGTCACACTAAAGCCAAACCAGATGCATCTCACTGAGGGCATGTGAACAAGGAGAGCAGTAATTGTAACAGCACAACTTCTGAAGCGTAAATTTGTGTTTAGAGAAAAAAGAATACTGACGAAAGTGTCAAAGTATGAACTTATGGCAAGGTAAACAGTCATCACGAACTAACAAGTCTCAGGAGAGTTTTCTGCACCAGCAGCGCATGTGTGCACATTCAGAATGTAGGCCAGTGAGCGTGTGAATGCTGAAGAGCATTCCTCATTTAAAGAGGGATCCCTCCGCACTGGAGCCAGAGTGCTTCAGTTCTCCAAAAGCAAGTACTCAAAAGTGTTTAGTGCTTTTGAGCTCATGCTCAAAACTCTTCAAAGTCTGAATGTGCCTGAAAGTGCATCTTGGTATGTGGGGATAGAAGTGTATGTGCACTAAGGACCATGGGACTGCTCATAATGGATTTCTCCATGTGCTAATTAAAAGAAGCTAACATACATAATTTCTTTACAGTGTTACTGTCACCTGAAAGACAAGTTTGTGGTGTTGAATAACCAAGAAATTAAAGCGAAACTAGCCTAATTAAATGGCTCCCTTATTTAAACTGATTTCAAAGAGACTGTATGAAAACGTAGACCAGTGGTGACTTAAGACCCATCTACAGCATTCCTTTGATGTGCTTTTTGCAGCTAAACTCACCTGAATGCTGAAATTGGGATATTTGCTGTTTAATTGGAGTAGGACTGTGTTGCTCTGCCTGCATAACGCAATATGGAAACAGTAGGGAACAGCAGGAGAAATCTGAATTTAAACAATGTAATCTGGAAAAAGACCTTTTAGTAGAAATGCAGGTAGCACAGAAAATTTTCAAAGAAGTATACTTCAGTCATGCAGCATTTTTGTATGCGCTGTCCTACGCTTCTAGAACACCCCTCATCACAACACTTCAAGGCCATAAGTTGGGTGAGATGAAGAAATATGGTCCCTCACTATTTTAAAGAGAGACATTCTTGCCAAATGAGCTGGAAACACAACAAACCCTCCATCATCTCCTTCCTTTGCGACAAGCAGAGCCATTTGAATGACCCATCACCTGTGCCCCAGTCCAAAAGAGCACTGCCCCACTCTTCTCTGGATCGCTGATGTCTCATGTGCAAAGCTGCATTTATGGACTGCAACACATTTTCAAACACACGTAGTACAAAGGAATATACACCTGATATAGTCCCCAACTAAGACATTGCAAAGAAACCAAACAACTGCAGACATAAACACTTTCTGGATACCAAACAAGTCCTGTTTTCATGGCATAAATTTGCCCACTCATTAATCCCAAAAATCACTGAACATTTTGAGGATTTGATGGGTATGGCAGCAGAAAGTATTTGAACATCATGTGAACAGCTGCAGTAAGTTTCCCACCCTCATTTCCAGGGCATTGCTGAAATACGGTACCTTTTTATGGCATGGCACACTCACCATGATGAATGATTCCGTTTTCCAAAAGTGCCTGTCCCAGGTTGACCCCTTCCTCTGGTTTGCTTATCTCTCCAATCTCAGTGAGCCAGGATACAAACTCGCTGCAAAGGGGAGCAGAACACACACAATTAGCTCTGAGTGGCAGCAGGCACTTGCCTCTGCGAGTCATCAGCCAACCACAGGAGACTCTCGTTGAAGCAAGTGTGAAAACTGTTGTAAGCAACGGTACCTCTACCCAGTGCCTTGATTTCCTACATTCCCGGAGGAAATGCTCTGCAGAAGATCCAGGCTCTTCCCATCATTCCCCTTAGCTCACAGACAATGTGCACACAAAAGGAAAGATGACCCGGCTGCATTTATAAGGATGATGCAAATCCTTATCTTATGGAGCAATCCAGACATCCATGGGGGAAAAGATTAGCAAGCAAGATTAACTGATGACCTTAAAGCAAGTTCAACAGGAGGGTATCCTTCCTACCAAGCTACTTCTTCCCAAGTTACCTATCCAAGTTGTGTTCGTGATTTGATTTAATTACACATGCTCATCTTTCTTCACTGGGTCTGATTTCTGTCCTCAGCTCCATGGTGTAATTGGATTGGCTTTAATGGAATCACAGTAGGACTTAGGGCAGAAGACTCAACCTACTGAATTCAAGCACAGAGCAATAACAGATAGCACAAGTCCCACTGACAGGTTAATTTAAGGTCATTTTCTGGATGTGGTGCCTGGCAGATACATACATCATGCTTCTAATTTATACACAAAAGATGCTAAGTCTGTCTGCTCATGCAGCACAAAACAAAGCCTCTCTGTTGAGGGGCAGAGCTGCACATATGGGCAGAATAAAAGCCAAAAAATGGATAGATATGTAGGATGCTACTCATTAGAAACAGTAAGCACAAAAAGTGGCCATAGCAAGCCTGATGAATCAAGCCCAGTCAGAGCCCCAGGGGAGTGAGCTGTTTGCCAGGTTAATTAGCAATTATACTAGAAATGTGTTACAGTCGTGGAGAACAAAAGGAATATATGAAAGTAGAGCAACTTATGGGAAATGTGAGTTCAATAAAACACTTGGATGCTTGCCAGTGTGCAGAAGGTTGCTGCTTAACAAAGCCAGTATCCATGTCTCCACTTGTGGGCTCTAACTGAAGTATTTTTAGTCTCTTCATATTTATCGGCACTGACTGATCTAAGATGTAGGAATTATTTGCATTTTGTCTTTAGAATAACAAAACAACCTCAGGACTGAAAACTTTGGTTTGCTGAGGGGCTACTCTGTAGCTGTCATAGCGTAGAAAAAGCAGCAGAATCTATTCAGCTATGCCAGGAGAATCCCATGGAAACACGCAGAGTTTCGTGAAGCCCCTAAAGCCAGAGTAGTGATGAGTCAGGCTATCTTCTAAGGAAAGTTCATTCTCAATTTCCCAGGGATTCTGAACTGTTTCGGTAAGTGTTTAAAAGCTGAAACAGAATATAAACTGCAGAGGGAGGCGAAGTAAGAATGATCCCTCACCCTCGCTACTGAGGACTCGAGGCAGGCACACTGCAAAGGGCCCCGTCGCGGACCTGCCGCCAGCGACTGCACCCCGGGAAGTACCCCGGGGAGACGCCCCGTTGCTCTGGAGTTCCCCATCAAGAGCAATGGGTCTACAGCACTTGGCAGCACTTAAGTGGCTGCCCAAAACACTTCAGTGGAAGTTACCTACCCTGTTACCTTTCCTGCTTCTTTTACTTGGAACTCCCTCTGGAGTTTATGTGGATTGTAAATGTAAGGTTGATATGGTGAGCTGAAAAAGGAAATAACTGAATGCTACCCTCACAGCCCTGAAGCTTCCCAATCATGGGATGGTTTTCTTAAGAGTTGCTTTAAGATTTCTATGACATTTGATTCAGAGGCAAAATCAGTAATCATTTGATCTGAAGGCTTTGTAAGCCCTGAAAAGCACATGATCCAAAAATATTCCAAGAGGTTCTTAAGGAATATGCTAGACTGTTTCTAAAAAGAAAGCTACACCTTGGAAATTAAGGGACTTAGAACAACTGCGTTTCTACACAAGAAATACACAGGAAAATCCAACCCATCCAGGAATGTACAATCTGATCAGACATGTTTGAAATCTCCTGAGGTTACCAGATCCTCTTTATTACACACTCAAGGTTTTGCAGTGCTGAAAAGAAGCACGGCCAGCGTATCATTTACACACAGGGACACCAACACACATCCTTCCAACTGTATCACCAGTTACTCGCCTAAATGCCACAAAGAGTGATCAGGAAAATGGATTTGCACTCCAGCCAGTCAGCTGCTGAAGTTAAGTTCAATAAACAGCCTTATAAATAAATGCATGTGATATCTCTGAAAATATTAGGATTAGATCATGCTGTTTTCCCCCAAAAAGCCACATTTTATCTTTTGAATTATGAGATGCTACCTGATATTCAAAGGCCAAGAGAAAAAATATTTTTGTGGCCTTGGTGTTGCTCTCAGTAGCATGTAACAGAAAACCACTAAATACATCTCAGGACATTTATCAGTGACTCCCTTAGGCAGGAGTATCTGCAAAAATAAACAGGTCACAGCCAATATGCACTGTTCAGGGAAAGTCCTGGGACTGACACAAAATCTGCCAGTCACGACTGGAATGTACTGACTGAGTTGCACTCGACTGAGTTTCCCAGGACTATACCAACAAGTGAACGCGGGAAAGATAGCAGCAGAGTTCTTTTCTGTGGGAATGGCCAAAACATTAGGAGAAAGAATCCTTTTGTCAGATATCAGGATACCTGTAGGTATCTCAGTCTGGGCTCAGTTAGCCATTAGCGAAGTTAGGTCAAGTCCTCACTACTGGAATGTCAGGTGGCTGTCAAGCAAACTGGGGGCATTAAGCAGGACAGACTGTAAGAAAACAGACATTTTAAAAGGAAAGGAGTAGCAGGAAATCCTGGATAAGATTTGAAACTAAGCATAACATCAGGGAACCCACAACAGATTCATACATAACAGCACTGGAAAAACGTAAATTTCTGACCTGGTACTTGCTGCATGGAAAATAGGAAATGCCATTATCAGATCTGAAAGGTTTTAGTTTTAATCCAACAAGATCAACTGCGGGAGTGAGGGATGTGTGTGAAGAAGAAAAAAGCAACTACTACTCCAACATGAAGAAATTTTTTTCTAGCTGAAGTATCACCAACCTATGCTACCAGCCTGCCTTCTGTCAGGCAGACATTTCCACCCCTGCGCACTGGCAATGCTGCCTGCAAACTGCTGTGACAGAGACAGGACAGGGAAGGGAAACGAATGCATATCTGCCTCAGAACTCTTTTTCTTCTCACAGCTGATCGTTTCCATCACAAACAGCTGAGGCGGAAAAGTCTTCTTAGGCCAGCTACTGAGTGTGCCTGTGTGCCACACAGGACACGTCCCTGCAGCAGCCCCACTGCTGCCATTGCCAATCACCGACCCGAGACGCCCACGGAGTCTCTTCTGCTGCCTCACACGTCATCCTTCAGAATTAGTTTGTAATTATTTTGTAATATCTAGACTGAATCAAAGAGATTTTTTCCAGCCAATAAAGTCCTATACTTCCAACAAACCTATCAGGTCACACGACACACAAAATTTCATTTGTGCCTGTTACACTGACAAACAGGAAACTTCTAAATACAATCCTGAGGCTTGGAGAGTTCTGCTGGATTTAAGTGTCACCTGGAAAGCATTTGCTTGTACGCAAAAGAGAGTACAGGTTAGGCCACCAACAGCCTCAAGCTCGCGGGAGTTAAAGTAGTTTTCTTACTCCTTTTGCTGATCTGAAGCAGCTGTTATGACTTACTGTAGGACAGAGTGAGCTGTCACACTATTCAGCCTGTGTACGGTGTGAAACAAAAATCAATGATCATTTTTAATAAATCACTACTTAATGGGGCTTATGGTCTTTTTAATTAAGCTGCATGAAAGCACATCTGATCTGTGTCACAATGCCATCCCCAGAAATTCTAGAGTCCATTAATTGGCGTGAAAGACCTTTTCCATCCAAATGCCACTTACTTGCCAAGAAAGCACTTGGGAACAGTACTTAATTTTCTTCTCCTATCTTTGATAAGGTTCACTTTCTTGTTCATCATCATTTGGTACAGCTTCTCTCCTTTCTCTGCAATCATGACATATGCATCCCTCTCCATTCCCAGTTTCAAACCTGGAATATAAAGCAGGAATTCCTTCAGATCTTTAACACCAAATACAATGTTTGCTCAAAGTCAAAAGCTGAGGCCGAACAGCGAAAGTGGTAGAAACACAGAAAACCCACTCTTACTAGCCAATGCTGCATGGAAAACCTTGGGAAACTTTCTGTTAATGAACAGTTCTTTTCCCTTCCTAGGATTTATTTCAGTCACCTCCCCATATTCTCAAGCAAGGTCAATGTTTACGTACGGTCTCTTTTTACTTCTTATCGAACCATCTCCGCACTTACACATTTTACTTGATGCATGGGAAATCCCACAGGACACTAGTGACCTCCCAAAGCACAAACTCACTGATGACATAGAGATGCACTGGATGTTTTAGGAGGAGGATTTAGCACTCTGAGGGTAAAATTAAGAGCCAAGCAAAGTCTTTTTATAAAATAATACCTCAGGTGGAAGATCAGGATCCTTTCAGTAGACCAATGAGGATAAAGCAAAACTGATTCTCCCTGCTGTCTTCAGGTAGTTCTTTCAAATTACACCATGCCCAGTCTACACTCTGAAGGGAGTATCCTTGCTATTATCTAAAGGTGTACTGGAGTTTATATACATCAAAGTATGTTTAAAATGTTTTATATTCTATAGTGACAACACTGAAACGTGCATTGAGTTTAGCAAGTAGATGAAAAGTATTCACCATAAAATGAGGAATTACATCTTTAATGGGGTTGCATGTGAAGAGAGGGGAACCACTTCTAAAGGTCAAGCACAGAATGTTTTTTAAAAAAGCGTAGTTTTCTGCGGCAATGAGCTATTATTGTTCCCACGGGGGAAACAGGGAAGCAAGTTCACTTGTGAAAGAGAGTTCCAACTTTTAAAGGAAACCAGAACTTTTATCACACACCCTCATTCATGGCTTTGCGAGCTTGCTTCTGTCGTATGAGCGCTGTTTCCAGATAAGCTTCGTTTGTGTTTCATTCCGCAAGAGCAGATAAAAGTAATAAGCATCTGCATACATTTGCCACTGTTCCAAGTCTAAGTGGAGTATTTCACAGAATCATGGAACCACAGAGTAGTTTGGGTTGGAAGGGACCTTAAGGCTCATATCATTCCAACCCCTGCCCAGGGACAGAGACACCTTCCACTAGACCTGGTTGCTCAGAGCTGCATCCAGCCCTGGCCTTGAACACCTCCAGGAATGGGATTTCTGAGTTCTTCTCCAGAAACTGTCCTGTTTATTTCAAGATCACGATGGCCAAGTTTGTGAGAAGAAGTTTGTCCCACTGCACCTGGAAAAAGGCTGCAAGCTGGAGTTTCTTCTTTTCTTTTACTGATAAATACAATTTTATCTTCTTTACAAATAAAAGAACCAAAAATTAAAATTGATTAAATGTAATATTTTCACAGTAATTCAATGCATGAAAGAAACTGGCTCTGGTAAATAAACATATTGGACAAATTTACTGACAAAAGTCCATAAAATCCCAAAGTACACATTGAAAAGTACTTGTTTTCAAACGCTTTTCTTTGTCATTAAGGACAGTTTTAATTCTGCCCATGGAGGAAGAAGTGCAACCTTTTCTCTTTCTCTCATATACATTTGTCCTACAAGTTCATTCAGTGCAGTACAAAATACATCATGCACTTACTCTCTCTCTGCTCCCTTTCCTTGATTATAGCATCCAGCCACTTCTGTTTATCTTCGGCAGTCTTGGCCATACAGACAAACCACTTGTTTTTGGCTGTGTTGTGAATCTTCCAGCCGTTTGTCACCGTGTAGCCGTTGCTGTGGTAATCTGCTGCAAAAGACCAAAGCACAAAGCACACAGTGAGCAGGACGTCTGCTCCTTTAACCCAGCCAGTGTGGGACACTTTCAGTAAAATCATCTTCTTTGCTTTCTGAGGTGTTCCTCACCGACTGCCCATGGAACCAGCTGTACTTACCACTCTGGAAGGACAAGTATCAATAGGCCGTTCAAACTGACTGAATGCTGCAGTCCTAAGAGTGACGCTTGCTGATTTCACCTCAGAAGAAGAACTAAAGTCTTTTAAATACAAGGACATCAGAGAAAAAGTCTATGATGTTTGCTCAGGTTAGTTGTTCTGAATTTTCTGGGGATAGGCTATCTTCCTGCACTGTAAGGATTTCTGTCCACACAACATGGGAACTCTTTCTGTGTCGACTTAATACAATAGGGGCAGGGGCTGGTGTGGCCTTTATGGATGAAATCAGAAACCCACCCAGTCTTCTGTGTCAGGATGCAAGAATCATAACAGAACTGCCATTCCCATATTTTGCTCATGGCCACATTCCATGCTACTAATTTGGATACTAAGACTAGTATTTAGTAACATTCTACAAGAGAAGATCCAGAAATTCTGTTGTTTTAGCTGTAATGGCTTAGGATGTAAAAAAAAAGGGATGGAAAGAAGACAGAAGTATCTTTTACTAAATTAATTTGGATTAGGAGAAAAAACAGACAAGCTTCTGGGTACACATACTCTTCGTAAGGTTATTTCAGAAGGAAGGGCTACTGCCTGAAAGCATTTCCAGTCTTTCAACCACGTAAGTTGCTCCAATAATGAAGGTGCTACAAGTTCCATAGATTGTTTCAGATTTCACTAAAGGAGATGGACAAGTACTTTTGCACCACCTTCCAACACAAGATCTGAACTTGCTGTGTCGTGAAAAGACAATATTTAGTCACTTACCTGTTCCATCTTCCACATTCTCTACTTCCATTACTTCTGTATTTATTCGGCCCCTGAAGATGTAAAGGGACCCATTGATTGACTTTGTCCTTTTAGATGTTTTTTTCCCAGTAACTCTGCAATTAGGATGAAGACTGTTAGCAACACATAAGCAAACGGTCTGACACGTATATGAACAAACAAATCTGAGATATGACTATTAAAGGAGGATTCCAGTATAGTGGTTGGTGGTATTTGACCACATCTCTGATGTTAAATAATTGGAATACTCATTCAGATTTCCAAGTCAGGCGTGTACCAGTGTCAGTACAGCAGTAATGAGCTTGTTTTGCCAGGTTATGTGAAGATGCGGGTGGCTGCAAGATGTGTGTTCTTGATGACCAACTGAAATACGTGTCCCTGAACAGCACACGGCCTTGGGATGACAACTGCAGTATCACCTGACAACATTACGTTTGACTGCTTTGTTTGCCTAAAGCTTTGATCAATTTGTGGTATGCACCAAGCTTCAAATATGAAATGAACCCCATAAAGAAGCCAGTGTCACATGTCCCGCCATGTGTGTAACACGTTGTTGTATGGGAAAATTCTGCTGTGGCAATTTTGCACCCAAGTTTACATCCTTATCCACAAGCTTTATAGTGTCTCTGCTGAAGTTTCTCACAAAAAATTCAGGAAAGCACGTTCCATTACTAGTTACGTTCTGATTTTTATGCCTAAAATGGGTTTAAAACTATCCAAGTGACACCTGTTGTGCTTTAATATCCAAGAACAACCCTGCTATGCAAGCCAAAACACAAGTGGTCAAATGGTCATTAAGAGGTGGCAGGTGTCCAAATTCCAGTAAGTGAATGTTCTGCTGTGGCAGCTTGCCAGGACCTCATAAGATTCAAAAAATACTGCAGTAAAAATCATCTGGAGAAAAAAATCTCTTGTCAGAGTGAAATACCTATGATAAACTGAGGTGAGATGAGAATCACCAACTTTTTCTGAACATTTTTTCTTTTACAACTACCTTTAGTGACAAACACACATTTGGTGATGACCACATATTTACATCCAATCAGACTGGCAGGGACTGAGGTCTTGGAGCTATTGGATCCTTTCCTAAAGACCACTCCTCAAGTCAAAAGAAAAGCTGTCCTGGCAGCCCTAGGGAAACCCTTTAAACATTCAGCCTATTTCCCTACATGAAACATACTGTTCCTGACATCAGGATTCAATTTAAAGAGCAGTCTATGATCCTGCTAAAACCAAAAAACAATACTCAGCCCTGAAAATCTATGTCATCAGTTTGCCAGACTTCCCTAAGCTTCTGCAAAAGGAGCTATTACAGAGCTAAAATCACAGCTCTAATTCTGATTCTAAACACACCTTACACTGGTTTCAACAACCCTACTCCTAATTTATGTTATCGTGAAAAAATATGACGTCCAGATTGGAATGCTGCATCGTTGACTACTTATCAAAGATTGAGCCCTGAATTCTGACTGCGTTTTTGAATCAAGGAATGCTCCACTGATTTCTACAAGTCAGCATAGCACAATGAGATGAGAACTAAGTCATTTAATCTCAGATTAGGAACAGACATAGACAGTTTCTTAACGGGGTTTGGGTTTTTTTTAAAGTGTGTCCCACTAACGTGTCAGTTTTTTGAGAGCAGCTGGTCAAATGGACACACCAACACAAAGGAAAAGACATTGATTTCCATTCTGGACTAATTATAAATAGCAGCGAGACAGCAGAAATATCCAAAATTAAAGTAGCTCAGTGATCAAAATATATCTCGTACATTAGGCAACTCCCAGCAGACTTAATGAAATATTATGCTTTTTAATGGAAATCAGATCCTCAACATCCCATCAGTTCAAGTTATACTGTCAGACAAACATAAACAATACCAATCCCTTGAGAAATCCAAGTGTTACAGCAGCCTCCTCCAGAATCAAGCCAAACTACAGAGGAGCTTGGTAATGTCTCCTGTACAAAAAGAAAGTTCTGCTTAAAGGGCACCAGAACATTTTGTTTTCTAACTCTTAGTGTTCCAGGAAAACTGCCTGGACAGTGCTGGAGTTAGGCTAACCTCAACTACAAACAGGCTAGAAAAACAGTTTCTAAGAGCTCTGAAGAAGGTAAAAGATTAGTATCAAGTTAACTGGGGGTTTTTTAAGGAAGAGTGTCTGTTAGAAAACCTACAAATTTCTGAACTCTGTTTCATACAGAATTTTGGACTTTAGTAAATCTGGTAAAGGGTCCAAGTGAAGTGCTTCCTCTCCTTTGTGTCATTTCAGAGTCGGAATGCTTCAGGCAGATAACATTATAAAGTCTTTTAGATTTAATGGTGTATTTTTTTTTTTAAATTTAAACATTTATGTCTCATCTAATAACTGTGAATATAGATGTCACCTAATAATTTGTATTTAGGTTGTATAGATTCAGCATTACACACACACAAAAAAGTCTGAACATTACTGAAATTAGTTTTCATAGCTTAATCATTCCAAAATTTCCATTGTTTCCCTGGGGGGAAAAAAGAGAGAGGAAAAAAAAACCCCAAAACAACCCAACAAAACCCAGATTTTGAGAAATGAGAATTTTCTTTGGAGAGAACACTGGATTTACAGAATTTCTACTTGGGTTGGCTGTTCTATTTGGCCATCACCAGTAAGGAAGTATAACTGGAAGCAGGGGGATTATATTACAGAAAAGGGAGGAAGAGGAGAAGGGAGTGTAGAGAATGCACTGTAAATTCAGAACAGACCAAGACATGAGAATGAGACTGGAGTTGTGAAGGTGAAAAGCTCAGGAACTGAAATACTATATACTTGCTGCAGAAGCAAGTTGCCTTCCACTCTACCAGTGCTATTTTAATTGCAAGCAGCAGGTGTTAATAGCACTTAAGTGGGATAATAATTCTTAGGTGAGATGATGCAAAAAAAAATTACTCGGATAAGAAAGGAAGGAAGACAACAGAGTACATGGGCTGCAAATGCTGACAGCAACTGCCAGATCTTCATCTCTTTCTCACTCCCCTGGGCCCTGCATCTATGTAATGTCTGCTTTGTCTTCCACTTTCCCCTGTCTTGGCTTTATACTATTTTTCACATCACCCTCTTCTGCTTAGCATAACTTCACAATGTAAGTTGGCAACTTCACATAATTCTTGAAGACCCAGCTGCCCTCAGAAGCTTTCTGTCTGTAAGAATTCACCCTGTGCTTCTGCTGCACAGTTTTAACTCCTCTTTGGACTTGCCGCTTCTCGGAGGGGCACTCCGGAATATTCATCCTACCACACAGTGACTTCTCTCTCCTATTGCCTAAGTAATCGAAAGAGTCGAGAACAGAGGGAAGTTCAACCTGTGACTCAGCCCTACAGAGCAACAGAGAATACAGTGAGTGATCAGTAATTGATCACACCTTCCACTTACAAATCTTCTGAATGGTAAAACTGAAAATACAGAGGGACTCACCTGGATTTCCTCTTGCAATAGACCAGGAGATTATCAAATAGAAAGAACATTCTCTCCTGGATGTTTCCTGCTGAGATTTTTAACAAAGTCCCTTGCAGTAAGAGCTGTGTGCAAATATCTGTCAGATTTGACCCCTGAAACATAAAAATGAGAGATTAACTTTCCTTCATGAGTGCACAATGAAGGTCTTTTACTAAAATGCTCTTATTTTATCTGCCATTTAACTGTGAAATAACTGATGCACTCATAAGGAGGAAGGTCTCCATTTCTTAACATGGCTAAACACGTCCTGTTTAGTCTTACAAGTATTTTTTTTTGAGTCTTCATACACTACAATAAATCTTCCCTATGAAACTCCTAAGGATTCTTTACCTGAAGACATCTTTCACTCTCAAAGTAGCTGTACTGTGAGTCTCTCAAGACCATGAGTCTTCTCTTCATACTCTAAGCTACCATTGCAAATACCACAAATGATGGCTTAAGGAATGCTTTCTAGAAGAATAATGGTTTTTCCCTACCATCGTAGCGCTGATACTGACATTTGTCACTATCAACCATCTCTCTGGAAAATCCTCTCACTGGTGATGCACCTCACCAACTCTTTTGCTAGGAGCATGCACAGGTGCTCTTTGCTGGAGTTCTAACAAACACAACCAAGCAGGACACAGAGCCATGGACAGCAGTGGCCGAGCCCTGCACACGGGGCAGCCAGAGGTACCCGAGCTGGGTGCTCCAAGCACTCCAGCCTAGAAGCTTGGCCAGAACCTGAAAACCACAGCAGAGCACTCGCAAACATTTACTCAGATCATTCTGAGGAAAAGCAATCATACAGTTCTTCGAATGAGGCCCTTAAGGACCAAAGTAGTTGGGCTGAAATGAAAAGTAACTATGAGATTTTCCAGGTCATTCTCAGGATAGGCAAACTGCAAGTGTTCCCACATTCTGAACACACACACACACACACAGAGTCGAAAATCTGCTCCTCAACTGTTCTATTGACCAAACAAGAGAATCTGGCTAAACCTGAGGCACTAGCCTTAAATTCCTTGATCTACAATTAGTTTGAAGGTACAAGAGCAACTAATCAATAAAGGTCCATTTTCAGAAAAACACCCCGAGGCCTTGGAAACATGTAGCACCAATTCTGGATCAGTTACTAGCTTTTGCATTTGTCTTTAAGTTGGGAGGAAAAACAACTTAGATTAGCAGCAACTTCCTTCCACATTTGGCACGCAGACAAGAAGGCAGTGAGATGATACAACCCCCTGCCTTGAGTCCTTCTGGAAAAGAGAACTGACTTTCGCATTGCAGGACATTCATTATCAACATGACTGCTTGATTTTCAAAGGTCCATTAACCTTATATTCACAAAAACAAAAAAAATTCTCCAAAGCACAGGCATGAAATTCAGCTCTCTCTAGAAAGCCATCACACAAAGATCTGTTTGAATGATTTTAGACATTGCATGAGAGACTTTTTTTTTCTTTTTTGGGGGGGGAAAGGTGCAGTCTGATGCTATCAAGCTGTTGAGGGAAAATCACTCAAATCAGCCTTTCTATGTGCAAATGCCGTCACTCTAAAGGTGTGAACGAAGCTCTGATTACATTGTTTGCTAAAGTGAACCTTGACAGCTGTGCTGCCCATGTCTTGCTTTTAGTTAACAAGGAAGCAGCTATCATTTCACAGACACTCGGAATAGCCTGGATTGAAAGGAATCTTTAAGCCCATCCAGTGCCACCCCTTGCCATGGGCAGGGACACCTTCCACTATCCCAAGTTGCTCCAAGCCCCATCCGACCTGGCCTTGGACACTTCCAGGGACGCACAGTCAGCCACAGCTGCTCTGGGCACCCTGTGCCCTCACAGGGAAGAATTTCTTCCCAGTATCCCACCTAACCCTGCCCTCTATCAGTCTGAAGCCATTCCCCCTTGTCCTGTCATTCCAGACCCTTGCAAATAGATTCTCTCCATCTCTCTTGCAGGCTCCCTTCAGGCACTGGAAAGCCACAATTAGGTCACCCCAAAGTCTTCTCTTTCCCAGGCTGAAGAATCCCAGTTCTCTCAGCTTTTCCTCATAGCAGAGGCGCTCCGTTCCTCTGATCATCTTGGTGGCCTCCTGTGGACTCGCTCCAACAGGTCGATGTCCCTCCTGTGCTGGGGACTCCAGAGCTTTGAAAGGCTACCAAGGATGCAATATCAATTCGTGTGATCCACATCTGAGTTTCTATATATTCTGGACAGAAAGACACAAGAACTAGCTAGATGCAACAGTTCCATCTGCTGTCTGATACGTTTTTAGTCTCTTAATCATTGTATGAGAAGACTGAATATATGTCCAGAAATGAGAACTTGTTATTTTTACAATGACTTGTTACTATGTCCAGGAGAAATCACTTTATCTCAGAATTATGACCCCAATTCCAATTAGAACACACACAAACAGGAGCAGAAAGCAACTGACTGTACAACAGAAAAGCATCTTCATCATGTGGTTTGCCCACAGAGAAATCAAGACTTCAGAGCACCACAAGATCAAGTACTTAATTTTCCAAAAGACCTCCAAAACAGGAAAAGCAATAAACACAGTGACATCGGTAATTGGAATCAATCTTTTACTGACACAGGAATCACTGGGTAAAATTATCTGACCTATTTTGTGCAGGAAGGAGAGCAAATTACTGCAACAGTTGCTTCTCACTTTAAAATCTATGAATCTTTATTCTTCCATCAGACCCATCATGATGGTATCTAAACACTGTTGATGCATTTCCTCTTTGCTGTTGGCCTACCTACCTCCCATTTAGACCCATTTGAGAGTTTTTTCAATAGTAAAAAGCACAGTAAGATTTAGTTGATGTTTTTGAAGACAATGCAGAATTTCTCACCTTTCTAAGTGTGATCAAACCGCAGGGAAGGGGCGGGGAAAGGAAGAAGAGAAAAGGAAAACATCACAGCTGGTAGAATTGCAAATTACAGCCAATTATGAAACGATCGACCTGCCTAAGCACCAACACATATCTTACAACTCACGCTGTTCTGGGGTGGGGGTTTTGCCCCCCTATGCGTTTCAGACTGGGAGAACTTGCTACTTGTACAGAGCAACTGCTCAGGAAAAGTAACTCACTGTGGGGAGGAGCTCTCCCCATAGAAATATTAATATATATTTAACAGAAACACCACATTAACTTGTTTTTTACTAAGCAAACAAAAAACGCTTTTGCACGCAAAAATTAGTCTTCTTACGCATCCTCTACTTTTCCTTTCCTTTTTTTGAAACTGATCTTTGTTTCCTAGAAGGATTAACCAGAATCAAATTGACCTGCCTGAAACTAATCCGTAACATACAGCTACAAGGATTCTGTGCATTCCAAAAGCATGAATCTGAGCAAAGCTCATTTTGATGAGCAGACCTCTGACTAAGCTGCAGGCCTTCACTGGCTTCCCAGATTGCGGTCGCTTTAACACGTCTCCTCACTGCAATCTGTCTCAGAAAGAGACAGGGTGATACCAGCACCTGCTCCCTGCAGGACAGTGACAGGACAGGTGTATTTGAGAGGGAGATGTAGATCGGTGGGTGGAGAGGTTGAAGAAAAAGTGTTGAACTGAGGAAATTGCTCTAAAAACAGCTAACTGCTCTTGGTGAAGTTACAGCTGACTCTGAAGAACAAGGAGGCTCTGCAGAAGAAAAATGATGTTATGCTGTTCTCCAAGCTGGAAATACTGGAGAGCGACACTGACGGCGACAGGACGACGATCGGAGCAGGGATGGGCCACTGGAACAGTTAAAAGGAAATGCAAAGTCACAGAAACCAGCGACAGCTCTGGTCCGGTTCAACAGCAACATTAGACAAGGTGGAACCTGTTCCAAACCACCTGTAAAAGGTACGAGCTTCATGCTGGGTTGCTTGCACACTCCCCATGTTCAGGCTACGTCTCTTAAGATCGAGTATGTTACAAACATAAGTAAACTGATCTTCACTTCTTTTTGACAATTTAGAGGCCTTGGACTCAAACAGTTGGAAGCTGCAGGCCTTGTTGACAAGAATCTACGGTGTATAACCGTACAGACAGGCCACCAGTGCTTCAGAATCCACATCTGTGCTACGAGAAAAGGGAAATTTTCTATTTCACAGGAGAGGCTGCCATCAGATAAACTAAAAATAGGTATAAATTTGCATTATAGACTTCCTTCTACAGTCAGCTCTGTGACTTATAGCACTGTATTGTTAATCTAAAACTTTATTTAATTCAGAATTGCAGCTTTCCAAAAGAGAAGTTAAGAGCCTTTCTCATTAGGAATAACCTGTGAAATAGCTCTGAAAGCACTAAAAGCAGTTATTTACAAACGGCACTTTATTCTAGAGTCACAATTTGTTAAGACCCCTGCACTGTGAAGACTGGACACTGTCAATCAGCTTAACATTTCTTTATATTTACAGAAGAAAAAAATGCCATTATGTACACTGGCCTGTATTTGTGATATATAAAGTAAGTTTTCCTTTCAATATGCCACTAAAAAAGCTTAGAAATGTTCCACAGCTAACTGGGAGGGAAAAACAATCCTTTTTTTGAAATTTTGAGCTGAGTGACCCAGATGTCTGTGTTACAAAATAGTGCATAGAAACAAATCTGAAAGGGTTTTCAGCCCCAAAACATTGCTGTAGATAAGCTAAACCCTAAAAAAACCCCAGTAACTTTGGATATCACTTTATTTATGGCCTCATGGACACTTTAATAGTCATGCTTCAGACTACGGAGTTCGAACCATGGCTCTTGCCTAGATCACCCACGAGTTGCATTGAACCTGAAATGTTTTATCTGCTTCTAGAAGTCTTGCTATGTAGAATACTATGCAACTCTGCTTGCTGAGCTTGCTATCCAGAAATTACAAAGCTGGATATCTGGGCCATTATCACATCTTTAGCTGGACGCCAAGAACATCTTTCAGGGAGAAAATGAGCAAGGTTTAAAACATACACAAAAGATAAAAAACAACCCAAAAGAGAGTCATGGAGAGCACCCAAGAGTCCAATCACAAGGAAGTTTACATGACCTCTAACAAAATGTCCTCAGCCAAGAAATACTCAGCTGGCAGTGATCAACCTCAACATTTCAAATGTCAGTCTCACTCAACGCCAACGCCAACCTCTCCATGAGACAGTTTAACACCCCTGACTCGCCATGGTGCACCTCTCAGAGGCTTCCAGCTCCACTGATTCAAGGGCCTCGGTTAAAGTCATCATAAGATAAGCTGCCAACCCCCTGCACCATCCTGACTTCCCAGTATTTCTACTGAATTTTAGACACTCCCTCTTCCCCCACGCTTCACATTCTAGTTTCCTCCCTCTCGGTTTTTTCCCTGCCATAGTAAATACTTCTACCTACACAGAAGCACCTACTGATAAACACATCCATGAGTAACTTCACTGAGCAAACACAAATAAACCAATTGCTTTCTAATCCAATGCTTGCTAATCTGACCTTTATCTTTTATACAAGAAATCCATACCATATGAAGCTAAGTGAAATAAATTTCTAACCTCCCAGAAAAACTAAAGGCTTGTAGGAAGGGAAACTTCTGTTATTTAGACCAGTCTGGATTTCATCAAGATCTATCTGCTTTTCAAGTGAAACCTGCCCATTTGAAACGACAGTTCCGTTGTAGCGCTAACACCTTCCTTTCCTTCATAGTCTGTTTGTTCTGCTACAATTTAGCAACAGCCTGCAAACACGAAATAAACACTGAATTCTAAACTCCTCAGAGTGATGCTGCCCACACCTTCAAGAGCGTTTACACATCACAAAAGAAACACAAGTAAATCCCTGTACACAGCATGAGTCATTAAACTCCAACCTATTAAACTGTGCAGTTAACCGCTGCCAGGGAGCTTGCTGGTCCTGCATCCTACCTCCCATCCTTCAATGTGGGACTGCAACTGTTCAAGGGCTTCCAGTTTCTCCATCTGTCTCTTGGTCTCGTTGATATTTGTACAGACTGTCTTCATTGCCTGAAGTGCATTCTGGACAGCTGGGTGATCAGGATGCTTGGAGGGAGTCCTCTTAGCTAATTCCTTTAAAAGAAGGAGAAAACACAGAAACTGAGAAGTGGTTCATGGAAAGGTATGAGCATTAGCAAGCAATCCTGCAGGAAAATGCCAGAACCATTGCCAAATTAAAGAGAATTTGGGGGCATTTTACTGTAGATGCTGTTCTCCATTCTTCATCTGTACAGGGTTAATATGAATGCTGTTAAATAAATGAGGCAATTGCACATGTTAAATATGCCACATTAAGAGAGCTCAAGCCAAGTCTGTTTTGTTGTGTCAGATGTGTTCACTTTACATGTTTACAAGGCTGGGGCACGTGTCCTGACACAGAGACAAACAACACCTCTGCTCTGAAGGAGTCCGTAAGAGTCTCTGCTTCACTTGTTTCAAAGCACAATAGGCCAGTTAAGTCCCATCCACAGAAAAACAGCAGAGGCAAAACTCAGGCCCTGACAATATTAACTAGTTTGGCAAAAGAGGCAACCACTGTCAACTCACAATTAAACCATTTTTTTAGACCAATAGTATTTCATAGTCAGCCACAATTGGCTAAGAATACATTAAAGAAATCTAAAATATGGCTGGTAATTTTATCTTGATACATAATATGGTGTTTAAGACTGAAATACTTAACTTTCTCACTATGTTTTGCCTCAATATGTTATTTGGTTGTTTAAAAGTCCTGTGCTGCTGAATCGTATTCATTCTGCATGAGACACAAGAATGAGTTTGGATACAGCCAGAGAGCCTGCCCAGCACCGTGATCTGAACGGAGCTGCACTGCTTCAACCCATCTGCGATTCACAGAGTAACAGATGCACAGGGAAGGGAGGCTCACTGCTACGAATGTCAGTTGACACCACAAGCAAAATTCCCTGTGGAAGTCTTTACTTTTGCTGAAAGTGAGGCCAAGAAAAGTAAATGTTCAAAAAGCAAAGGCAGGAGAGAGGTGTTACGCTTTGGTGACACTAGCCTCTGCTCCATTATTGCAACATAGATGACTCTCACTAAAAATCAGTGAAGTTCTGCAGCTCCAGTGTCACCCATACTGCACTGGAAACAGGTATGTACACACTAGCACTGTCTAAACACCCCTTTCAAAAATATCCCCAAGATACAGAGAAAGAGCTCTTCATTCACAGCACACTCTGCTGCAACAAACAGCATCTTCCCCATGCCGGTCCCACCCCAGGGGCAGGAGAGGAGGCTGGGAAAGGCAGGGAGGTGCTGGCTGGGACTGGCACTCGCTCCTCCACAGCCCTGTCTGAAGCCATCCAAGGCAAAGCCGTGTTGCCCTGACACTGCCATTTCCCGAAAGGGCAGAGCTTGGCACTTCCAACATGCAGGGAGAGAGCTCTGGGTACTTATTTCTTTTAGTGACACATTTATGATGTGTGAACTCTAACAGCACTTGACAACATTTTGAAAGGCAGCTGAAAGACAGGCCAGATGGCAATCCCTGGGTAAGTCTTGTCCTCCACAAAGCCCAAAGACATTGCTGCCTGGAATTGTTATCTCATGTATTGCAACTTGTGCACTAATAGGGCCAGTTTTCTGCTGCCACTTGCAGAAAACTACTTCTTGCAAAGAGCTTCTTAAAATAATTGATAAAACACACATTTCTTTCTTCTTTGTTTTTTAAGAAGTCTCTGACATCCTTCCCCATGTCCTCCCTTGCCACACAATACTGACTGCGTACTTCAAACTGACAGCAAACACACTTTGCAGCTGAAAGTTACACGTTTCTTTATTTACAAATTTCCTTCCTCCTATTTTTATTCTCCTGAGGACATTCAGCACAGCTTAACACGGACTTTGTACGAGGGATGCTGACACTGCAGTGACTGGTGCAGATCGCTGCTGCCAGGCTGCCTTGCTCTGCGCCACAGCCCAGGGCACGCGCCGACCGCGGCCGCAGAGCTGCGGCCCTCGCTGACCTGCCGAGCAACACAGGTTTACTGAGATAACAAAAGACAGCGTATTTCTTTGTTTTTCAGTTCAAAAAGTTGTGTTAAACAACAGTTCAGCTCCAAAATGTGCTTAAAAAACCAACCAACCAAACTGCAACAAAAACTCAAACCACCTTTCTGTAAACATAAATGTTCCTCAGAGTTTTATATTTGTATTTTACAGTTTGTAATATTTGCCTGCATAAAATTCATTCTCCACTTTAACTAACCAGAAAATAAATGTTACATCAGGCTTCCTCTGTGTATCTGCCAATCACAATAGTTTTTTTTTTATTCTGCATATTGTTAAAATTTGTAATTTATGCCAATGTCTCTGCAGGGTAAATACTTGACAAGCAATGGTAGATCAGATAAAACAGATCAGCTTCGATGTGTCACCAAACCTACAACATATGCTAATTTAAAATGCAATAAAAACATGTTTCCAGTTTTATAAATATCAGCAGTTATCTGTGATTATACATATGTGTGGAAGACAAAAGCATGATTTATAAATTGGCAGTGCTCCTTACAGCTATGTAGGGATAATAGACAATTTTTAATATTATGCTACATAGGGTTGGATTTCAACCACACAATGTCATGAATCTAACAGCAACACAACTTTTCTTGGGGGAGGGAAGGGGGGGGGGAGAAAAAAAAAACCAACCCCTCAAAGATAAATATATTCAATTATGGCCAAGTAGAAGGTTCTGTTTCTTGAACAGCTACAAGAGGAATGGAGAGATGAGGGAGACAATAAGGTAACCTTCTTTCATCCTGTTCTGTATGCACACCACTGGCTTCCCATCTTTCTCTTTCCAAGTGCTGGCAGTGATTCATGAAGGCCTCACTGCTGGGCTTTCCTTTCCAGGGGATTCTGACTCTGGTGACTGCTCTCTGCATACAAGTTTTCCTGCCCCTCCCAGGGCCAGTGACTCTTCCCCACATGAAGCAATACATAATTACTGCCCTAATCATCCACGGAATTGTGTACACTCAGATGTTTTTAAAGGATCAGAGGTGGAATGTGCATTTCTGGCTGGAGTCTGAGCAAATCCTTAACAGACCAGCCCTCAGCCAAGGCCCAAGCCCTGTGAACTCTGGGCTCTCAGGAGCCGCAGGGTGCGGCTGTCATGTGCTGCACAATCCTCCTGAGCCAGAGGAAGGAGGCAGAAGTGACTGTGCTTAATCCCCACACGATGGTGTGATTAACTCATGATCACCACTGCCCCAGGGTTTGCTTCTTGCTGACATAAATGCTCTTTATTAAGGGGAAAAGACTATTTTTGTTCAGAGACTGGTTTACACAACAGCTGCTTCTACTCTCAAGCAGTGGGGTTGAGACTAGTTAATAGAGTCCCACAACCGTCATGGGCGAGACAGAGCTGCCTTCACCCAACCCCTCCTGCCGGAAACATCTGCTCAGCAAGTTCTCCAGCCACGGACCGTGCTGGCTCCCGGTGGCTCACACGGTATATGCCCTCAAGGTCTGGGTGTCCCTCTACCTCTGCTACCTTCCTTCTTCCCAAAAACCAATGTCCATCGCAGCCAACACAGTCTTGTTTTGCTTGACCCTAGTCCAAGCCCCTTGCTCAATTACAAGGAACTAATTTACTGACTGACAAATTCTACACTAATTTCCTTGCATGCTGTCTGAAGCAGACAAGAACTGCATTGGGGCAAAAATATGAATATCGTTACTTCTCTATTTGTACAGAGATCATGAAATGCCATAGCTAGGTTTGAGTCCCATCCTTCCAATCACACAAAAGGTCTGCAAATTGGACAGAGAAAAAGCTACCAAAATGATAAAACTCAAACCCCATCCCCCCAAACCCAACAAAAAAACCCCAAACAAACAAACCCCCCAAAAAACAACCCCACCCAGAAAAAAACCCTCCCCCCCTCCCCGCAAAAAAACCCCACCAGAAACCTGTTTACAGTCAGCTACTTCAAACCTGCAATGTTTGTGTCACAAAAACTGGGAAAGTATAAATAAAATTGAAATTTATCTAAAATCATCATCATCTGAATCATTATTCTGTCTCCATCATTTGTTAGTTAAAAAAACCCGAACAGCTTCATCAGAGGATGAGAAAACATAAGGTCACCCATTGCAGGATGCCATATTTCACTGGAAATTATTGCAATGCCTAAAGTGGATCAGCACTTGGAGATATTCCAGTGTATTATTCCTAATTAAGTAACCCAAATCGACTCCATGCCAGATGCTATTATTCTGAAGAAGAACACACACACACATATATATATGTATATGATATTAATCAAAAGTAGTTACAGTATTTGAAATATGTGCCTTACCCTACTACTTCAGTTTACTTTCAAACACAAACAAGTCTGAATTACCTTGTGCATATTAGCTTTATCAAACCCACCTACTCGGCTGCACTAAACACTTACATCAGACGAGGTCATATCAAAGTTACCAGAAAATCTGGATGTTCACAAACTCTTGCTAAAAACAAAGTAAAAGAGGAAAAGTAGGCTAGCTCTGGTCTATGACTTTTCTCATCAGCTGGAATACAATAGTATCTGTTTGCCCTGGGAATTAGATAAAGTAAGATCCAATCCCCATGAATACAAAAGAGCTATTTCAGGAGCAATAACTGAAGTTCAGTAGCAAAGGGAGAGCAAACACTTAATTTGAGGGTTGTGCTATTTTTAAATCTATCTTTTTTTTTTTCCTTGCTTGGAGAGCTCCATTTTCCTGGCCAGCACGAACAGAATCCACCTGTGTTTTCCCTTAACTGTTCTCATGTCTGAGACACTTGTGTCCACTCCGGTAATTTCATACTAGCAACTATCAAATAAGTCCTGAATGGGACACAACTTATTTGCTACGAACTCACTACCTTTGAGAATCAGAATCAACCACACTTTGTAATGGTCACCGATATTTTCTGAGCCAAACAACTTCTAGTTATGATATTATCTCACTGACTGAGGCAGATTTGTTGCCTAATGAAAACCTAATTCCTCTTTGCTTTTTCTTAAAACTTTTATTTCCTGTCCAGGAAGCTTCAACTAGTGAACTGTGTGATTTTTATCAGCCTGTATACAAGAAGAAATCCATAGAAAAATGGAATGTAGTTCCATGAGACGTCCAGTCACGGCTCCTCCCTGCAAGGCTGTTTGTTCAACAGGCACACGTGGGTTTGGGTCAGCTGCCCCAGAGCCAAGGGCAGGCACAGGGAAGGCAAATTCATCTTTACCCCACTGTGGCTTGAAGGCAAGAAACGCTGTTTCAGTCTTCACCTTGGTGGCATTGGCTTTGGCTTTCAAAGAAAGGATGTTTGGCCCCCAGGAGTTTTGACATATACAGCTGTACACGTCAAAGGAGTGTGGGAGCCACCAGTTTATTTCCACCAGTGTTTGATCCCCAGATAAACGCCACGTAAACTGAGGCATCATTAAGTTTCCAATTATCTCTACCTAACCTGTCTTCTCTGACAACAAATCAGAGCTGGAGCCATCTGTATGCTTTCCTGATCTGAAAGCATCCTTGCCCCATCTTGGCTATCATTAATGCTGTGGAAGAAATATTTGTTGCAGTCTCACCTATTAGCTTCTCCTGCTGTGTCTACACTGCTTCTGTTTGCTGAAACTCTAAGTGCAGCTGTGGATAGACTGACTGGTAAACTAGCTGTAGGCCCGTGGGTCCCAGCAGCTCAGTCTGTGAGGAAAGGGCAAGACTGCGCTGTGAGATGCACTTGTGCCCAGCTGTACAGGCAACACAATTCCACCTGTAGGAA
The DNA here is from genome assembly GCA_013398855.1 of Mohoua ochrocephala. NCBI lineage: Eukaryota > Metazoa > Chordata > Aves > Passeriformes > Acanthizidae > Mohoua > Mohoua ochrocephala. Next base: position 242,661 of record VZTA01012160.1, read on the forward strand.
AGACATATTTTGAAAATTTGGCTCTGAAAGCTGCAACCGGATGGAAATAAACCATTTAAACATTTATGAGATTTAAATTTACAACTTTAAATGGAACAGCAGATGAGCATCAAGTTAACCAGCTCGTACCTATGAAAACCCTCGATGGTGCTGAAGGGATGGACACAGCACTGCAACAGCTGTACGTGGCATGGTTGATTCGCGTGACCAGCCCGAACTAAGAGCACCAGCCCATCACAGAATTCTTACTTTCTTCCAGAACTCAGAAAGGGACCTTTCTTTCAAAATATGAGGGAAAGTCTTCATATTTTTTTTTAATTACTTTTCTTTTAGTAAACACAGCGTTACTCTGGCTGAGGAAGAGACTGACATCACGGGAAGATTGATGGCTGTTAGCCACAGAGTATCTACAAGGCCATTGGGGGATGCAAGCTCTCCCAGAAACTGCTTTCTCCTTTTCCCTCTCCTTGCCCCCATCAGGCAGGTGAGCCAGCCCTGACCTGAAAGGATGAGAGGCAAGTTAGCTCTTTTTAGGTCTTTTATGCTTTACCTTCCATGGTAAGAATCCTAGCAAGGGATTCGTGCCACACACCGAGGTCATTTCTGCAATGACACCCACCCATTGGGAACTCATCTGAGACAACCTAAGAGTTTTCAAACAAGCTGCCAAACAGCTGTCAGAAGATACGGGATTTTGATCATTATGGACCTGATCACCATCAAGCTAGAGACCTTGTGACGAAAAACATATCCCGTTTAGAGTCCCCAGAGCCATCCAGTCCCTCAGAACACTGGCACAATTGAAGCTGAACACAGCTTTACAGGAAGTGGCTAAAACAGCCCGCACGAGCCTTAATAAACATCTGAAGAGTGCTGAAGTCAAAAGGCTTTGGTTAGTCAGTAAGTCACCCTGTCTGCTCTACCCAGACCATTACAGGATTCAGCAGCCTGCCAGCATCAGGCAGCTTTTTGCCTGTACCCATAAAAAGCCATTTTTTTCAGCGAAGATCCAACTTTCAGAAGTGTAAATCAGGAAAGCAATAGTGGCAACAAAAGTCAGGGCTAAAAAAATACAGAATCATTCCAAGAATAAAACAACCATCTGCAGAAATACTTTCTCTGGTTTACCTTGAGCAGAAGAGGATATTTGCAAATTCTCTGAATTGGAGTCAGCAGATAACCCTCTAGTGGAATGTCTGTTGTCTTTCTGCCTCCCAAAAGCATGCAACCCTACGATCAGAAAAGAAACAAATGTTACCTCAGATGCAAAGCTTTCAGATGATTTTTGACGTGATTTTGTATTTCTAAAACGTGCGTTATGGTCAGAAAGCACTTTGCCACACCTAAGGTACAGGAAATGGCACTTCATTCACCACTGACATACAGCCATCAAGTCTGCAGAGTTCTGCCAGGCATTAGCAGAAGAAAATTTGCTGTGGATAACGCTGGCTGTGCAGAAAGGTATCTTCTCAGAGAAATATTATACAGCTGATGACCCAAAAAATGTCCCAACAATATGAGGGCAAACAGCAAACCTAGACAGACCATTACCTAAAATAATCCAATTTACCCCCACAACAGAAAGGACCAGTTGTCTTTGTTCACTATGTAAAGTTGTATACTGTTGGTCCAGAAAACTCTTGAAGGCTAAAATAAAGCCTACTAACTAGTAATCATGTAATTAACTCTAGTCCAGTTCTTACATCTGAATTGAACTGGAATTGAAACAAACGAGTCATCTGCATAACATCCACCAGTTCTCTGGCAAAACATGCCTCAGCACAGCAGGACAAACAGCCTGGGCACACTGGCTGGCTAACCAGCACACATGGAACTTTGCAACAGATTATGGAAATTCACTTCTCAGGATTGATATAGAAGGGGAGTTTAAGAACAGGGTATGGCACTGGGAAAAAACCCTTACAGTCCTCGATCTGTCCTTAATTTGTTACAATAATCTGTAATCTGTGTGACAAATCAATAGTGACCTACTATAAGCTTTTTATACATTTCCCTGACGATTCTACTACTGGCTGTTGCCGGAGACAGGTAGTAGATTCGGGCGGACTTCAAATCTGTTTCAGATAAACTATTCCACATTCCTGTGTTCAACCATGAATATGGACTTAGCTCCAAAAGTCACTCCAGTTGCAAACCTGTCCTGTCCACACAGAAGCTGAACTTCAAACGCAGTTCAGCCAAGAAGTGCCTGCTTTGGGGCATCGCCAGTATGCGCCATGGCTCAGACACACTCTGAAACTTAGTGAGTTTTTTGGCTGTAGTTCAACAATTCTTCTCTTCCAGGAATGTTCACAGACATCATACATAAAATCTCATTAGTCCTAACTGGTATTTTTACAGACAATTGTCTGTAAAATAACCCGTCCCCAGGCTATTCTAGATCTGTGGCATTGGCTACCCAGCTCACAATGCTCCCTGTCCAATTTCCAAGTCTCGGGTGATTCAGTCCTTCCCATCTCTTCTTTCAGCCCCCTTTCTAGCTCTGGGCTCAAAACTGCCCTTTAACACTTACTGACTTTTCAAACACATTCCCACATTCTATGTCTCAGCAGCTGTGAGGGGGCAATCGGGCCAGTGTATCCTCACAAGCAAAGCTTTGTACTTTAGTGCTGCCTTCTCTGCATAGTAGCATTGTAGCACTGGTTTGGGAGGCAGAGGAGAAGGGAAGGGAAGCCTGGAAGAAACTACAGCAGCCACAGCTAAGGAGACACATCAGTGCAGCCTTTCTTCCCATGTTTACTGCCATTTTAATGGTCCCTTGGATTCAGGTGCTGCAGCAAGCCACAGCAGACAGCACGATGTCCCTCATAATCAGTTTGCCAGCTGCTGTCTCTAACACAAACAGGAAACTGTCAATCCAGTGGAAATGGAGAACATTCTGAGTGTTGAGAAGGACAGTGTTTACATGCACCTTCCCTCCTCTTTCATTGGTTTCCCTCACCAGAAGCACCCAAAAAAACTCATGAACAAGGTAAGGGTCATTTAGTAATTCAAAGTAATGGTTTGATGAGGTTCACTAAAACTCAGACATGACAAAGAGACTCTGCCTATGCAACAGCATGAGGGTAGGCTCGCTCTGAGGCCTGTATCTTGTGGCTAAAGGAATGGCCCTTGTGGCACAAGCTCTGGCCCTGCTTGTGACTGACATTTATGCAGAAGTTTTCTTTTGCTGTACTACATTGGGAAAGAACGGACCTTTCACAGAAAACAAAAAAAGAAGAGCAGAAAGAAAAGCAGGTCCTTTGCAAGAAAGACAGCCTTCTTTAACCTCATAGAATTTACTAGGAAAAAAGCTGATGTGACAAATTATTCCTTCACCTATGTGCCAACCCCGCTACAAATGCCATGCATCCATGGCCAAGAAAACAAAGACATTCAAAAATCAAGCAGAAATGGGGTGAAAGTAAGGAGAAGAAACAACCAAGAAAGGAAAGAAACGTAAGGAATGCTGGGTAGAAGGCAGTGCCCACTGATGGCTTCTCCTCCCAGCCCAGCCTCTAAGGCGCGTTTGAAGGCTGTATGGCCACAGTCCCTCGCTGGATGGGACTTAGGTTACTTCTGATTTAAGCAGCAATGATGCATTCAAAACAATTCGTCCAGACTACATTTCTTGCCCACAACCGGACTCATGGGGAAAAGGGTGTCAGAAGCAGGCCACATTTTTCTGGTGAGCCTGCAGATGGTGAGTTGGTCAGGGAACTGAGCCGGGAATCAAATCCAGTGGCAACTAGGCTCAGTCTTGCTGCTGACTTATTGCATTACTCCTTTCATCATCTGTGCATGCTTCTTCTGTTGCTTCTTAAAAAACCAGAAATCTTCCTTGTTTCCACTGCAATCGCTCATGCCGGTAGTGCTCAGCCCTGTACCTCAACTCATCGGTGATTTCAATACCTCTCCACCCTGAGTGCTCCATACCTGGAATGGGTAATACCTGCAAAACGCCCGGCATTCCTGGGATACCAAAGTGGAGTTATGAGCACAGGGCAAAGTCAGATCATTCAGTCAAGAGTGCTAGAGAAGGTGCTTACCAGAAGGAATGTTCTCACTGTCGGGATCTTGTTCAATTCCATCAGCAGTCTGAGTGCTTTCTCGTGGTTGCTACAGTACTCCTCGTACACAAAGAATTTGTCTTTCTGCAAGGAAAAACAAAGCAACTTATTGACTCAGACACCACTAGAGAGATTATTTTGCCACAGTCTGTTACCAAATTCTTTACAAAGAGAGGTGGACTCCAAGTGGCATTAGCATTGGAGTTTTCATGAAGTGTGTGACACTTCTCTAATGTGAATAACGTATACAGGTGTTCACTAATTCCTGACTCACTCTCTTGTAAGTTAACAGAGGCGCTTCTGAGCACTGAGAGTTTCAGCACTTTTCCTCTTAACGCTTCACTAAGATCACAGATATTCTTTGCTGAAATGAGGGATTTTGCTATCTTGGGGACACTTGCATGTGCGTCAGGACATTCCATGAAAGTAGCCAGGAGCAAAACAAAGCCAGGAGCAAGGAGGCTGACCACTCCTGCAGGAGGAAGAAACACAGGTGGCTGGGAAGAACTAAGAGAGAGCCTGAAAGAAGCTCTGAGATCTGGAGGGGAACTATAACACAAAGCAGTCAGCTGGAAATCCCCTGCCTTTCAGGGGTGAGAGCCAGGCCCCAGTAGGTTGGCTGGTTTACTTTGTGTGCTGAAACAAGCAGCAGACAAGACAGCTGTCCATAATACTTTCTGTAACTGGAAGAATTTCATCAAATACACACCAAATAACCAACATATTACAGATACTAAAGGAAGGGAAAGGTAGCTTCACAACTAGATTGAGGTACTAACACTGGGACATGTCACACCCACCAGCACATGCTGGAATGAAATCCCCTATTAAGAAATGAAGGTCAGCTGGCAGGTCAGGGTCAGCAAGTTCTGCTCTACTGATCTTCAGATTCAAAGACAGTGCAACTCCTTCTATCTAAAATGTTCAGAGATGCTGAACCCATTGCAAACACCAGATATCTGGAAACACTGGAGTGATTCACAAAAGAAGAAGGAACAACTATTTCCGTGCCTCAGCAGATAAGGCAAGGGGTGAGTTGATCCTCTCAAAGCTGGTAGGAAGGGCTGGACTTTCAGCAGCTATGTTCAGAGCTTCCAGTATTGCATTGATCAGAATAAAAGGGGGGTCATGAGATTGTATTAGGCTTTAGGCAAAATGAATTATTCAGAAGCCAAAAAACCCATCATTTTTGAGTGCTTCTCGCAATAGTACTTTATTTCCTGGTTCAGGTTGGCTTCTATGCCGTAATGCAGCGCCATGTAGAGGCACACAGACAAGCTAGTTTGCATAGCAAAAGTAATTTCAAAGCATTAGCGTGGCACTCTGCCGGGTAATACGCGAGGCTTTCCCGAGCTACCATCTCAGGGCACCAAGCCGTGCAACCAATGCCCTCCAGAATCTGCTGTTGCATTCACAGCAGGATTCTGGTCTGAAAACATTCTATCTGAACCTTTTCATCTCCCCGTAACTTGGAAGTTAATTTTTTTGACTTTTGATTGGACTCTTAGGACTCTGAGAGCTTCCTGTGTCAGCTGAAGGTATCTGCAGCATCTAGCTACTTTTAAGACAGCTCACAGTGATCCAAGCAAAAAACTGCTGCCAACTGAAGGAGTTCACTAGCATGAGAAACCATGGGAATACAGCTGCAGTCACTGGGTATTCCCTTTGCTATTGTCACAAGGAAAAGAAATTGCATTAATGTTAGTTTAGGAGAATTGACATTCTGGTCAGATGTTCAATGGTAGATGTACATCAGAGTTCAGAGTCCGTAAAATGCTTTTGGGTTTGGTTTTTGCTAATCTGATTAATTTTTTCCCCTCCTTGTACTTTAAAAGAAAGAACTGAGAATAAATAGATGTATGTCCAAACACAAGAACAATGGTACAAAGCAAATAAAACAACAGCCACAAAGGGTATGGTGCAAAGAGCTGGAATGCAGATGTTCAGGACTTTTATCCTTCAGCAGCAGCTGTTCATGTTGCTACTGCGGTGCAATGGTGGGAAGCTGCAAAGAAACAAAAGCTTCTGACCACCAGATGCAGGAAAAGGCAGGCCTGGGTCCACAGCACAATAGAAGAAAAGCAACAGGATTGTTGTCAACCATAAAAACAGGAGAGTTACAGAGTAAAGCAGATATAGAAGTTTTTCCCACATTTTCTCCTCTCACCTCTCCTCAACTCGCTGGATGCACACAAGCACCATACTTGAAACTAAAAATAGCAGCCATTAACACAAGATCATCCGTTACATCAGCGCACACAAAATGTCACTGCTCAGGTTTCTGACTGCAGCTCTGAGAGCCTGGAGTCTGGGAAGCTATATTTAGATCAGGGCAAAATAAAGCTCAAGACAGTACAGCGATTATACGCACACCAGAGCGCTTTCCTCAAGTCTCTCCCAGCTGTACCCCATGCCGGCGACCCACAAATATGAGAACTATGCTTTAAATTACTCCGTGTCTGAAGTGTTTCATTTCCTCTCTGGGTGATATTCAGTCCTGGGCTCTCCCATAGCCTGGTGAGGAAATTATCAGTTACATAATTACAGATGTTAGCCCAGGAATTCTGAACCTGCAGTTGCTCTAGGTTAAAGTGCAATTATGGTCAGAGAAGTGACCACATAAAAATTGCACTTCCTTACTCAGCAAATCTGCTGGATACACAGCTAGACCTTCTGTTTTGGTGACAGAAGTAAGTCTGCACTGTTCTCAGTTTGGTTAAAATAAATCCTTAACCAACAATTTATCATCCAAATATGTTATTTTGGATCCACTAGTATTGCCCACAAATTAGTGCAAATTTGAAAACAGTTTTGACTAGGAAAAAAGCAAATAAGACATTTGGAAAACTGCAACATTTTATTTGGACATATTTTTAACAAGGCATGGCATTTTCTTGTTTCAAAGCAGGCTGAAACCAATCTTGTCAACATGAACAACCTAAACAGAAGACATAATTCTCAACAAAACAATATCCCTGATGACTTAGACAGTAAAACTGATCACTCATGCAACATTGCTCCGAGTACTGTTGCTGAGGCACTTGAAATTGTGCTGCTTTTTTGAAACTTTTGGAACAAAAAGCAGACAAATTCTCAGCAATCAAACGGGATCAGATGGGTGAGAAAAAGAGGAAAAAAATTCAACAGGAAAAGGAAGCATTTCTAAAAATGCACCGTTGTTTAGCTCAGTTTGATGTGGTGTCCATTGTTCTAACCTCATTCACAAGTTTTTTCCCACCCTACCTACAACTTTCATACAAGACACACATTGTCATAGTATTGCTACAAGCCTTAGAGATTAGGGCTTGCTAAGGGGCAGGAGAGCTTATGACAGGAAACTGTATTTTCAGATAGCATTAAGGCATTGTACTTACAAATTTTAAGAAAACATTTCCCAGTTCATGCTGAGACTGGGGTTCTGGTTGCAAACAAAATTCCAGGGCAGCCAGGAACTCCTTGTGAACACCAAGAATGTCTTCAATGTTAGAAAATAAGATCTGAAATATAAGGAGAAAAACATTGCTAGTTTTTAACATATCTCAGAGTTTTTTGCTAAACAGTAATGCCAAAATACTGTGGAGCTCTAGACTTACCATGACAAGATCCAAATCTCAGACAGGCATTCGTAAAGAATGAATTACACTGTACTTGCCCCTTGCCTAGCCCCCTATAAAAATCTTTATTGCTACTGAAGTCCCTGATGTAAATTAAGGTTAACTTTGCAAGCCCCCGAGCATGATAAATGCAAGCAACCTCTTTTAAGTCTTGAGAATGTTTCCTCTGAGAACAGCTAGGTAAATGGAACCACAAGGCCAAACTCACTTTGCAGGACACAGAAGCAGGGAGTAGCTTGCCTTTCCTTCCCATGCATTAGAAATCCCTTTCTGGAAGAAAGGGACTTGAAGCTATCGCACACGAGGGTGTACCTGTAAACAGGAGACAAAATCTCTGCCGCACGGAATCCAGCCTTTCACTGCCCAGAGTACAGAATAGTGTACGGTTCTCACAAACATCAAGAGCAGCATTTAGGCTTCCCTTTCACTGACCTCGGTGACTCCAAAAGGCACATGCAGGGGGAAAGAGGCCCCTTGTTCAACCTTGTATTAAAATGTAATGGTAACAGTTAAATGATCCCTGTGATTAGAATATATGTGTGCTACGGGGAATAAACTGCCAGGCTGAAAGGTGCCATACACATTTTAAATCTTGGTCATCCTCATACAAAATATGAGAAGAAAGTGTGAATCCATGTGTAAAAGATGGAATGCTACCAGAGAGGGGCAGAAGTCCTGACGTGAGGTGACAGCCATCAGTACTGGCAGCCACCGGAGGGAAGCCTAAATGGGCAGAGCAAATCCTGGAGTCTGCAGTGACATACATGTTGCAGGCAATGATTCTATCACTTTGCTTTAACTATGTCACTTGCAAAGAGAAGATCTGCAGTGCAGTCAAACGAGGTTTCACACTGGAAGAAGCCTCCCAGATCTGGCTCAGTGAGCAGGTGACCCTAAAGTATGCAGCCTGACAGAACCAGCCTTCTTCATCTTCCTGGCATTTGGCGCGGGAAGTGATCGAGCCTAACATCTCCAAACACCTCCCAAAATGCCTGACTGTAACACTGAACTCTTCAACTTTATGCAGTGGAATTTATTCACCAGATGTGGCACTGATTCAGCCTGGTGGCTGGTGATATGGCAGCAATTCAGAGAAACAATAATCTGTAAATTAAGTCTAATCATTAAAGACAGGACTGAAACCTCAATTCCTGGTTTAAAACCAGTTCCTCTCTGGTTTAGCAGGGGTAGACAAGATCAGGAATTCAAGGCTTTCCTCTCTGCAGGCACCCAGGTTCAATTCTATACCTTCTGTTATTCACGAGGATGGGCAGAGTATTTCTCCCAAACTCTCCCTGCAAGCTGGCTGCATGTGCAGAGCCAAGTCTGTTGCATCTTCCTTGTCTTTGCTTCCCTCTCCTTTCAGGGATTCTGAGATACGGTCGTGTGCACCATCATTAATGCCCACCTGTGCCTCAGAGCTCCTTTCTAGCTCTCAATAAGCTGAAAGATTCCAACGCACTGAATTTGCACTGATTGGCTCTGAACCCAAAAAAAGGCCAGGGAGCTAGGATCCTTTGATTGCTCCCTAAAAACTTCCTATGCTAGTTCAAGTGGAGCCTGCAAGTGTTCTGTCACGTGGCTGAAAGTGATGTGATGACACAGTAGCCCCTGCCTGCATTGCTTTGCCAGAAGGGGATTAACAAGCAAGAGGAAAACATCTGTCAGGGATGATTTTATCCTTCAGGAGCAGTCTTCAGGGGTGTTTTTTGATCCAAGGAATATCTGCGCAAGCTAATGAATTCTGAGGTGATCAGTAAAGCTCTGCTTGCAGCAGAATTTGCAGGTAAGAGTCACCTGAAAATCAAGGCAGCAGACAGATCTTGACTGCACATGCTCCTGCACCAAATCCAGTTACCACCCTTGTGCACACCCTCAAGTTGTACTGCTGTATCAGTGAAGTGACAGCAGTGCCTGCTGCGAGCAGAGCATCGTATTAACGTATCAGGAGAGTTATTTCCACATGAGGCAATGAATAAATTAAAACCAATTTTTTATGAGGCTGCTGCAGCTGTTAGTCACTGGAGCACTTGTAAAATCTGGGCCTGGCACAGGGCTAAATGGGGCCTTTCTGGAGGGGGCTACAGTGGCTGAAGATTACTGAAATCTCTGGTGCTCAGAACCAGCTGTAGGAGAAATCTGCAAATAATACTGGGAGCAATAACCCAACTTATCTTAAAAAGCACTTTCTCCTTTTGCTCAGAGGTGACTGCCTGCCTGAATACCTTGTATTTTCCTCTAGACATTTCTGCCATGTGAAGAAAGAGTAAAGACAGGCTTCTCCTTACACAAGCTGCCAAACCACTTTTATAGTCTCTTCTGCCATCAGCCATCTCACAGCTCTCTGGTGACTCAAGACACATAATATCAGCAGGCAGATCATCAGAAGTCCCAACACCACCTTGCTTTTCCTGGCTCTACCAGCAAGGAGGGAGAAAAGAGCAGGAAATAAAAACAAGTATCTTTCAATTGCAGGAAAGACAAATTACTTGGTATAGAGGGAGATGGAGGGTGGAAGGAGGAGACAATATTGACTCTGGAAACTATGGACACAGGAAAACTGTGCTTTGTGATTCTGTTTCACCAGAAATAGGCATAAGCCTTTTATTACTGAAGGGAAGCTCTCTTATTGAAAGCTGGGTATTGTCATAACAGGAATAAATGAGGTCTCGCAATGGCCTCAAAAAGACCCCACAGGCATTCCAAGAATGATGCAAGAATAAAGTGGTACTTCCCCAGAGGAGTGTGAAGAAACTTCAAATACAAATTCTGCTGCACAGGCTTTGTGGGCACCGCATCTGATTATGTGGCAGTCATAATTAATATTTATTTTCATTACATGAATAATGATAGAATAACAATTTTCATCAACATCGACATTGACAAATAGTTGTGTAGGTTTATTTTCATGCAGAGCTTGGTTTTTGCACACTTCTGTGTACACAAGATCTACTGGCACTAATCACTTGTCTACTTTTTCTTCAGCCACCCCTGAACTTACTCCAGATGCTGGATGGTGAGTTTTTGGAGAGTGGGGATTTCCAGACTTGAAGACAGCAAGAGGCTGAGCTCCAACAAAGCTGCCAGCAGTCTTGTTCCCAGCCCCTTCTGATGCCAGCCAGTCAATACCACACATTGCTGGCCCGTAGAACTGACAGCCAAAGTGGGGCTGGAACCCTGCTCACCTGGTACATCCAGGAAGCCTGGCACGGGAAATGGAGGAACCAGCTGGGGGAAACACTGTTGTCAAATTTTACTAAAATTAGCCAGTGAGATGAAAACTTACTGGAAGATGACAGCTAAAAGAATGGGCAAACAGATTGACAGATAAACTGTCAACATGAGCTCTTTTCCTTAGAGAACCAGCTTAATAATAAACATCAATATGACAAGAGGGTATTTGATATTCATATCCCTGAACCTAGTCTTTCACTGCATATCACTTTCCCTACCAAGAAAACAAGGAAGACAGAAGAAATACCTTAACATTCTCCTCTGTTATGTACTTCTCAGCTTTGTCCACTGCATTCTGTCGGATCCGGTGAAGAAATGCCTGCAGAGATGAAAAAAGACTTATGTTCAAATAGTTTGACAATAGTTTGATTTTGCTCTTATTTCCTTTAGGTTCCAATCAACATAGTATGGCTGATTACCTTTAAGACTGAAAGAATGTAAACATTTACAAACTCCCCACCACAGACGTCCGGGCTGCGTGCAGGCACTACCAAAGACATTCCCCTACAATGCTGTTGGGCTTTGCCTGACAAAAAATGTCTTCCCTTTGTTGAAGCTTTTAGCTTTAATTATCTGTTACTACCAGTAGACTACAGCAGGGTCCATTCACTTCTCTGAAGGTTTCCTGAGTCTCTAGGATGCAGCTGTTCCGACCCCGGAGCAGCGTGCTCGACCCACGGCGAGATGCGTGTCAGCAAGGGACTGCAAAGAACAACAAAGGGACAGTCACGCTGCTGGAGCTGAGGCACGTCAGAGCCATGAGCTGGGGCTAGGGACAAGTTCAACAGTCTCAATATGCGGGAAAGGGAAATGGAAATCAGCAGACAGTGCCTGCGATACATTATCCTGTTCACTTTATTTTAGTTAGTTAAAAACAGACAAAGCATTGCTGGAACTTTTCACTTAGGTCAGGTTTCCTCTTCTCTTGGCTCTGCACAACTCTGGCTTTAACAGCCAAATCAATAAAAAGCCCCAGGCCAGATACAAATGGACAGTGATCTGAATATCAGCCTGAAAAGCATAACTCTGGCTACTGGCAGTTGGGAGGACGTACTTGCATTTGCACTGAACATACCCACAACCTATTCGATTCAGTGGGAAGGGTTTAGAAAAGAACACTGCATGGGATTTCTGCTTCAAGACTCCACTGGTTTAGCAACTATTGGCTAAAAGGCACTTCTGAACTGAGAGCAGAGAATTTTCCTATCCACAGGCATCAGCAGAGTTGGAAATACCTGCAGGGGAGGCTGAAGGGAAGCCAGGGAGGACAGAATCTGCTGCAGTAGACTACATAACCTGTGCAAAGAAGGGAAGAGGGCTTTCCTCTCTGGTCTTGTCAGTGGTTTCTAACTTGCCTACCACACAAAGGAGTGAGCCCTGGGGAGTGCAGTGAACAAGGATGAAAGAACTTCTCCTACCCACCTGAGAGAGTGAGGGGAAGTGGGTCATGTCTTTGTGTTTAGGGCACAAAGCAGCTTTGTTACAGCTTGATAATAAAAAGCCTTTAAAAGCTGAACTATTCCTGAGCAAGGTCCAACCACGTCAGCTGGTGCATACTCAGCTTTTGCTTTTTCCCTTTTGCCTTCTGGGATCAGCAGCAGCTTACAACCTGTTAAGAAGCAATGTCACTGAATGAAACTTACAGCTTAGGGAATGCCTTCATCTCTGGTGTTTTGCTTGGAAGGCAGCGAGCATGTTCCTCTGCCTGACTTTCAGCTCTAAAAGGGGCCCATCTCTGCTCTGGCTTAGGCATGGCTCTCTGTCACTCATCAGCCATTCACATTTTACAGGGCAGGCAGCAGTAAAAAAACGTTAATTAATAAGGCACAGAGACCCTACATTTGTTTTTAGCCCTGGATTTTCAACCTGCTTTTGAAGAAATTTCAAGGACCATAATCATATTGCTCCTCTAGTATTGCTAGCTAGGAAGAAGATCTTGGCTAATTCCAGCTAGATATAGAGAATTTGGAGGAGTTTGTGTGGACTAAGAAGTCTGAAGAATAGATTCCTGCATCAAAGGAACAGGACACACGTGCCAGTGGCAGAAGAGCTATTTTTTAAGAACCAGCCTGTCCACCCTGCCAATAATCTGGCCAGGAACCCCAGTGCTCAGCAGCTCGGCAGCAGTCAGGGAACTGTCTGAGCTGCAGTGCTCAGCGTGATGACTGACGACAGGAGGAATAGCTGCTGCACTTCAGCGCTGGGTGCGATAGCTGAGCATTAGTAACCAGGCATCTGCGTTACACGAGGTGGCACATCACACTGAAGTCACTCATTCTCAAACGGTAAGTCAGGCAGTGATTTTCCTTGCTTTAATCACAAACATGTTTGGAGACAACAAACCCAGTTGAAATGATCAATTAACCTACACAATTAGCAGCTCCACTGGTGACTAGTAGTTACCTGCACATCAGTCCCAGCATGATGGGTCTAATAATAGAGAGCTGTATACAGAAGTGCAAATCCCATTAGCTGTTACAGGCCACTCAATAAAAAAGTGGAGACTGTGTTAATCTAAAAAACAGCTTTTCTGTGATGCTTGCCTGAAAAGATCACTTGATGTGAGCACAAGAAAGGGAGAAAAAGAGAGAGGAAAATCAAACGAAAAATAAAAAAAGGCATAGAAGCAGAGAGAGGAGGAAGGATGAAAGACCTAGGAGGGAAACAGACAGTCAACTTTGTAGATAGTCTTTCAAATTTCCTACAGCCTCTGATTTGCCTTAACGTGCATGGACAGCAGTCTCCCCAGTAATAATAAAACAAGACAGTTACAAGAGGTTTTGGTCCTACAAATTTAGTACTCTACTTTACAAAATGCAATTCCCCCCCCAAATTATCAAAACTTTGTGGATGCAGAACATGTTTGTTCCCCATTTTTCAATACCTACTGAGGTACAAGAAGAATCTTTTGCAACAGAGTCATTCAAATAAAAAGTATGAAAAACACAAGCTATTAAACGGCAGCTCCCAGAGATAATGCTGCATGCCCCGTTCACATGGCAACACCACTTTCTTCCAAACCACTTCCTGCTTGGAAAAAGCAACCCTTTTCCCAGAGATGTTATTCTGACATTCAGGTCAGCATTTCCCAAACTTCTCCAGTGATTTTTTGTGCTACTTGTTTTATTAGGGTCTAAGCTCGTGTGTACCAGCACTAGCCCTCTAATCACCCGGTGACACAGACTCCAAGATCTATTACACAAGTAGTGTGCGACTCTCTTGGGGGAAGAGAGTGCTTCCTTTCTGCTTCACGTCATGTTGGACAAGATCCTTCCAATAAATACTAATAGAAACATATTACAAATCTAGAATGAAATTTAGGTATAGAAGTTCATTTCATTAAATAAGTACTTTTTAATGGCCCCTTTTGTATGAAGGTGTTTTGTTCTTCTATTCACAATCCTCACAAACCACTGTTTCAATTAAACCTCATTGTTTTGAGTGTCTTTGCAGCACGTCTAAACCACAAAAGCACAGAGCATATTTTAAGGAAAGAATCTGCTAATTGTGAGTTGTTGTCACATGAAACAGTTGCACACATGAAACACAGGAACTAACTGGGATTTCTCTCAAATGCTTTTCAAATGGGCCTTGTTGAACTCAACTTGTAGCCTTAACTTAATTTCCATCTTCTATGTAGCATAAGTAACACAACGCAAACACTAGGAAAGAGGCAGTGACAGTTTGCTCATGCCCCTTCTCAAAATTCATGTTTAAGGCAGATACTTCCTCAAACATTCAGAAATAGCAAGAGACTTCTTACTAAAACAGCAAGGCAGGCAAAGTGTGCCTGTCCCTGAGGGAAACGAAAAGGAGAACAGAAACAGACAGCGGTGAGGCAACTGGTCCCTGTGTTGCTGGAGAAGAACAACTTAAAGCACAATCCTGTAAAACCTGTTTCCTGAACAGCTGACTGGAATGTCACATTGCACTTAAAAAGACAAGTGAGACAATTTTGTTAAACTCATCAGTGATCAGGAATGATTCAGAACAAGGGTTCAGGGATCTAAATGAGCCTAGTATTTTCGGGGTTAATATTAATAAATTGCTTTACACTTGTGCCATCAATTGTTTAAAGCTTCTTGCAAGTGCACGTATCTTGTTTCCAAGAAAATGTGCTCACAGCGACAAATTAAAAGGTGACACAAACAATAAATTCCAACATCTGACCATCACTAGCATCTTCACCTTGCAACTACAGCACAGGGGCCATACATATGAACAAGAACTTGCAAGTGTAATTTTAATTTCTATTTTTTTCACCACTTGAATTAGCGATGCCACTAAATGTGGCTGTTAGAAGTCTTTGCCTCCATACCAAAAACCCCATTGTCTTTAGCAAAGCAGCTCAAAGGTCCTGTGGGAACATAGCTTTACTGAAATAGTCTGACAAATTAAAATGAGTGTTTGCTGAAGTTCATGTCTTAAGAGCAGGTGCATCCTTGCTCATGTTACTCAGTTGTTAGCTTTGAACCTTGTCATCCTGATCATGTTCTTTTGCTTTCTATCAGATATGCAGTTCATAAGCTAAAGCTCTACACAAATGACAGGAAACAAATACCCTGCATCCCGTCCCACATGTCAACTGCAGTTCTCACCTGCACTGAAGTCTGAAAGACAATGCAACAAATAATCTCGAAGTAACATAACAATGACTGCACAGGGCTATTCAAATCTTTCAGCATTTCCCTTCAAGCATGTTGTAACTACCTGACTGCAGGACTTCCACTGACTGACTGCTCACAGCTCTGGGTCACCACCCAGCTGGGAATCAAGACACCTCGGCTGGGGGTGAACCCGCTTCAGTCCTGCTGCTCCTGGCACGGCCGGCAGTGCTGCGCACTGTTAGCCAAGATCTACTGACGTCCATCCTAGAGACAGCTGGATTTCAAAGACAGATGAACTAATTATTGAGTAAATACAGATGACTGGTTTTCCAACACCTCTTGCTGTCCTGGGCAAATGCCGGTATATGATGTAGAATACTGGGCCTGACTCAGGTTTTTCAGCTGTGAAATTTAAGTTAGAATATTGGAAATCAAAAGCAACTCCTTTGACATTACTAGCATTACACATGTGTAAAATGGAGCAACACTGAAGCAACTGTACTACTTTTAAAGAGCCTATTACTGTACCTCTTACTGGCAATCCAGTAATCCCTCATTGCTCAATTACTGGCTGCTATATTAATATTTCTATAAAAACACATTTTAAATTATCAGTGGCTGGAGAAAGAAGGAAGAACCTAAGCATCAGATGAGTGCATTATACTAAAATTCCTGTGTAGAGGATTTTACCTATGAAGAATGTTTTCTCTATAATCTCTTAAAACAATAGAGCCACAGCTGTGAGAGAGAGCACCTCTGCAAAAAGATTGTAGCTGCAGCTGAGATCTACAGGCAAATTAATTCATCAGCCAACAGCTGAACAGGGACTTGCCTGAAAGACAGAGGTGTTTAGTAAGAGGAAATAGCACCAGAAATATCTTTTATTGCCCTAATTTCAGGCTTCCTGTGTATCAAACTGCCTTTAAAGCCTCAAAGCTTATTGGTACATACTTATTTTTTTATCTATCCCCTGAAGAGGAACTAAATTATTAGCTAACCAAGACAATTTAAAAAAAAAAAAGAAAGAAAAAGTCATGCACATCACGGAGTACCAAACATATTCTCTGCAAACAGCTCAGGCAGTCAGAGCTGCAGAACCAGCACCACTGCAACTACTAAGCAGAAGGTCAAATAGACTCTACTGTACAGTTTTTAAAATTACACCTCTTTTACAAAGGTTACAGGTCTTCCGTAACCCTAAACTATGTTAGACATGAAGTGAGGTGAACTACTTATACAGATCACCTATGCTCTCGAATATTCATTTCACTAGTTTTGAAAACAAGTATGAAGACCTGTGTCTTCAGAACTATGACTCCCATATCCCTGGGGACAAGGTCTTTCTCGATCATATGCCCCAACTCCACCTCCACCCCTCCACTTCCTTCTTTTAAGGAGCTTATTTTCATTTCAGTTTTGCATTTAGAATAACAATCATTTCACACACACAAAAACACGGGTGTTACAGCAGGCACCATCTCTTCCCACAGCAGACTGCATGACCATTTGCAAAAAAAGCAGATTCCACTTCAGGTGAAACTGTAAAGACCCTCAAAAAAGAAACGCAGCTTCAGTTCCAAAATTTAGATGTGTCACAAGGGAGAGATCCTTTGACCTGACGCATACTTTCTATGGGTTTTTTTGGAATTGTATGGATACACATAAACAATAAATACATGTACACGTATTACAAAACCACCACTCATACTGGCAATTTAATAAACGTTAACTAAGCACTGATCATGGCAATTTGAAACTTCTTCCCCACTTCTTAGTCTGACATATGGTGAATGCTGATAAATAGTAAATGAAACATAGAGGAGCATTCAGAAATTCTGCTATTTAAAATTATGTAAGAGCATGTATGAATAAAACATTTGAATAAATAAACGTGATTATTTCTTTAAATACTAGATAAGAGAAACAGCTACTGCTAATATGAAGTATATGCCTGAGATAATTCCAAAAATCTGATTTGTCCTCAGCCAATCCTGAATTTTAAGGTTCATGCAGTTATCACCACTCTTGGCTGATTTATCTCACATCTATCTTGTCGTCGAGTGTTACACTGTCTGTAACATCAAAGTTAATCAATCACAAAATACTGGCATTGCCCAGCACTGGGATTTTCAGCTGTGCTTTAAGGACTCAGATGTTCCAACTGCCTTCTTCTCACCTTGAATTTCTTGACAGAGGTCCAGCACAAAATGGCTTCTGTCAACAAATCTCTGAGGCTTAAATGAAGATTCACCTCATCTACTCGCACCCCCTGAAAGCTGAAGCCTTCCCTGAGTTAGTGATCCAGGTTCCCACTACAACAGAGCAATGGGCAGGCAGCTTAAGAGATGAGTCACTGTGCTTGAGGAGGATGTTTAAGAAGAGAGGCTGAATTACCATCTTGAAAGGTTTTCTCTTTCCATCAAGAGTGAGCCCAGGTGACAAATTTAGCTCAGACCACCCTCCTCTCCTGTACCCCTCTCACAGCATCGGCAAATACAAATTCCAGGGCAATGAGTGTTACTGAATCAGGACTGTCTCCCCGTCACTCATGAAGGCTTAGAGACATGGGGGCACTGCAAGCTGACACATGCAAAATCCACATGCTCGGACATTCTCAGCACGGTGGTATCCTGGGACTAATCACAGGTGAACTGATCTAGCAGCACTTCCCAGAAAAAGTCTTTTACAAAGAAAGCTCTAAAAAGATCCTGGACCACTATCTGCATTTCCAGTGTACTGCTGTTTACACTGGAATTCTGCAACAACAAAAAAGTCAAACCAAATTCATGCTTTGACTGATGGAGGAAGGTGGAATTGAAGGGAAGTCATAGAGAAATATGTTGCAGTGTTTCTCACTCCAAAGAGAGATCCCTTTCTTAAGGAGGAGTTGTTTTGATTTGAATTACAAAAAACCTTTTGTGAAGCGAAAGACAGGCTGGTGCTGCAGAGGGGCCATTGTCTCTTCTCTACCATTGCCCTGACCTCTGCTAGCCCCTCCTCCCCTCAGTCACTAACATTTGCATTCTCAGGCAGGTCAGAAGATCCCAATTCACTTCAGGGCCTCAAAAGCTACATTTCTCACCTCTGAAATCCTTCAGGACTCGTTGCTATTAATTTCTGCATATCTCCTGTACCCTGACTTCTCCTGACTCCACTTCATGCTCTCTCTCCTGTAAAATGCTCTCTCTACATCACTTTGAGTAATCTCATTATTGTAGACTTAAAAAAACCCAACCAAAACCCTCCTCTTCTTTGCTTAAGCATGTCTTTTTGTGAGTCTCTATCCCTGGATGATTCTAATATCAATAGAACATGTATTTGTTTGGATTTTCAAAGGAACTTTAGAAAGCTACGTGCCTAATTCTCTCAAGCCTTTGGAATATTCTCCCTTTTACTGGCCTCTTCATGTCATTTTCCCTGCTCTACAATCATGAGATGATTTTATTCATCTTACTGTACCACGGCACTCTTCAAAATGCTTTCAGGACACAGTTTGGTTGAACAGTGTGGTTTACTTCATTCCACTTTTATGTAGAGAAATAAATCTGGACAAGTCTATGTCTGCTTAGTCTTTGTGGTACTTTAACAAAAGTTTGTTTCAGGAGTAAGGGCCCAGTAAACAACACATGAATTTTTCAGGATTTGACTCATATTACTTACATTCACTGTATTCATAGTGGAGAGATGCCCGCAGATTGCAACCAGTTCTAGATTAGAGGTGGCTCCAGCTACTAAGATCCTATCAGCACCAGGGGATGTTTACTCAGGTTTCGGGCTCTACACAGCTACTCCTTTTTCAAGAGGGAGGTAGAAGCATCGGCGAGACTAGAAACATCGAGTGGTATCCAAAAAAAGTAAAATCAAGATGATGAATGAAACCGTAGCAAAAATTAGAACTTCTTCAAATAATATTCCAAGATAACAGTCTAAGCTGAAGAACTTTGATCTCAGAAAGACTATTCTCTTCCTCTTCTACTCTCTTTCCAGTGATGGTGTCTTAATACATTAAGCATTAAATAGACAGCACAGAGGAAAACTTTAAAATTGAATCTAGTCCCCTAAAGTCCACGGAATATTCTTCATTAGTTGCAACACAGTCTAGGACTTCACCTAACTGAAGCAGACCAGTTCAGCTGCCTGCCTGCCATCAGTTCACCGACACTTGCTCTAAATTACCTGTGAATCGACACTGCGCCCAAATAGCATGATCTCGGGTGACCCACGAACTTGATCTACATTGCAAACATGTAACAAAACCCCAGGATCTTATTTCCCTAGGAACACTGTCTATGCCCTGATGATATGTACTTAAGCTCGTCTCTCATAAGCCAGTTTAGCATCAGACTTTGGATCTAAATATTGAGATTGTTTCCACAGGTTCCTTCTCAAGGGCAGGTCTCCCCGGCCTCATTTCACACAGATACAAGTGGCTATTTTTCCTCTTTCAGAAACAGCAGTACAGCCCTAAAGCCCATGAGAGAGTGGTCTAGAGGCAACCTCTGGCCACAGAGCACCTCAGAAACATCCTCAGAAGGCTTATTCATGTCGGGGTTCCTGCCCAGCTTTACACACCTAGAACATTTAGGCTATTCAAAAACGCGCCCATTTGGGGTGCCCAGACAGACCTGAAGTCTTCACCCAATACTCAATGGTAACCAGTCACATTTCCTCTTGGACAAGTGGAAAATTATGCCATTTTGTCAGGTCTAAGAGCTAGATGAGTCTAAAAATACCGCCTGTCCCACTGCCCCAAGCCAGCCCAGAGCCGGGTTTCATAGCTCCCCTTCAAATACATTTGTTTTCTTGTGACAGACTGAAGAAAACCTCTCTCACATTATGGCATTCCTTCTCTGCACACACGGTCTTGCAGAACACAATCATATCACACACAGTCTTAAACTCCAGCTTCCTGTGAAACAGAGCGAAGAATTAGACCATTATATTTTAAACATAAAGGGGAAGTTGAGCTAATGAAGATTGCTGCAGCCCCTGAACCGAAGGGCTCCAGCAGGCAGACTGCCCTCCCCAGCCTTCCCATGGCCTCTGACCGGCCCGGAGGGTCTGCGGAGCCGCGCTGCTCCCGCCAGGCCCTGCAGGCTGCAGGAAAAGGCCAGCTCCGCTCCGAGCTGCTCGCGGCTGACGGGTCCAGTGCTCTGGGTTGTGGCAGGAGGGCGGTGTTGGCGGCGGTGTTTCAATCCATGCATAGTCTAGAGCAAAGCTAAAAACGTAGCTTTGATATACACTCGCTCTTTCTTTACAGAGGTGCAAATAGATGGGAAACCTTAAAAGGAATTACTAAAATTTTAATTTTAGAAGGGGCTTGGTGATCAAAATAGTTTTTCCAAAGTATTATGATGCTTTTAAATGAAAACCAGATAAAATTTGACCTTCCTTCCTCTGAAGTCAACTGCGTTACATTGCTAGGAAACGTGAAGCACATCTCTCCAATCCTCAGTCTGTTTCTGCAACCTGCCCTTTTCTCAGTACTGCCACAGCTTTCTCCCCTGCCTTACAAAAGCAATTATTAAAGCAGCTTGGGGACCTACCACCAGGACAGTCCTCTGGAAACTGGAACAACTATTTTCAATGTAGGTATCTCATATCTGCAGAGCTGCAGTTAGCATTAGGTGTAACTTTGTTCACCACTCCATCCAGCCACGGGAATTGTCCCTGCTGAAGAAAGGGCATCAACCATACTGCCTGCACGCCAGGGCACTGGCAGGTGAGTTTAGCAAACCATTCATTCAGGCTGTCATCTTCTCTTCTCCAATACTTTCCCTTCAGCTGCCTTTTCATTAGAGACCGAATAGTAGCACCTACTATCTAGCAAAGAAATTCACACAAGGAGTTTCCTTTAGAGCCAATACTCCTGCCATTGATCCATTATGCCAGTGCAGCAGCTCCCAATCCATCGCCAGTCACCTCAGACGCTGCTGGCACTACTTCCCCCAAGGATCGATCTCTATCAGTCCAAAGAACAAATCTCCAAATATGCTGCCAAAGCCAATAGCTGGTTTAAACCTCATCTACCACATTTACACGCTGGATTGAATTTAGCCTTTGCAAGAGTCCCAACTGCATTTGTGAACTCAGATGATTGCCAGTTACCGAGTGCTCACACACAGCAGGGCTTTTATTTGTAATAAAATATTTAGAGTGGAAAAACACCACAGAATTTAATAAAAGAAACACTCTCAGACTGCCAGTGCCTTGTGGTGCATCTATGCAGATGCTTGGAATTCCCTACATAAATAAAGCTGGAATTTAAAGTTCTGCCAATTAAATAAATGTCTGTTTCAACTCAGTTTTGTATTAAAACAGTAACCAATTTTACTTGTACAAAATAACGTGTGAAGTCCTGGATTATAAATAGGCTCCATTCGTGGATCTCTTTTCACAGTTACTCTGCCTAAATAGCTGACTGTTCAGAGAAAAAAACACACCCAATTTGCATCCCTAAGCACAACTGCATTAGCCGACTTAAAAGGCAAAACACACGCACAAAGTTGCATTTAGACATCAGACATCTTAAAAAAGCGTCGGTCATTCCCATAGCAAATGCAATCAATCTAAAAGCGTTTTAAGAATAAGCGTTTAGAAGTTTATAGAGGCAACATCTTTTCTAGTGAACTGTTTCAGTCTTTGCACAGTAAAGGTACCAGGAAATTCTGGATGTTCCATCAACTGTCACATCAATACAGGATCCTTTATCAAAACCTTTTTTATTTGAGCCATGTACCAAATTAAGGAACTGTGTTCAAATGCACTACAGATGGTGAACAAAGCAAAAACAGGAGGAAAACTGGAACTGCAACCCTTCCTTCTCTGCTAACAGCCTAAGCAGAGTGTCCTGCTCTCTGTACTCTGGGAATCACTCTTCTGAACTGGGAAGAGTCCACCTTCCTTTTTTCAATCTACTGACACCGAAAGCTGTCCTGTGGTTTTCTTGAGAGGAAAGCTTAGAATACTCTCTGCTAGCCTTCTAGCAGGAAGCAGAAGAGAAACAAAACAAGAAATGACCAAAAAAAAAAATCTCAAGGGCACTTAACTGAACTTTGAAAAAACAACACAAAACTCTGACGCCAACATCCCTGACAACACAAAACCAGCCATGCCAAAGCACAGGGCCTTGCTCTTGCTGTCAGCCACTTGGGACTGAAAGCAGGTAATACAAAACACCCACGAGAAACATCGAGAAACCACAGCAGGAAGTAATAAGCACAGGATGTCACAAGAAGTATTTATATTTATTTTACTTATTCTTTAATTCACCTCTGAAAAACCTAAACTCTTCTTCAGGGCAATGCTCTACTGAAAGCACCTCACAGCTGGGAGCACATCACCACTATAGCTAGGTGGCTGTGTATGATTGGATTCTGATGCTTACTTCTGCTCAAAGCCCTTTTCAGTGACCCCGGGCTCTCTCCAGCTCGCAATCCAAACGTTGTTGGCTTCACTTACTGTTCTACAAAGCAACATAAGGCAAGATGTGATTACCCACAAGTCCCTATGCTACTCCTTATTTTAGTACTCCTAGCAAATGGAGCAGAAAACAGTAAAAGCAAAGCATTTGATTACTGCTTGCTAAGTACAGAACCTGTACAGAGCCTCTTTATTTTTTGAATACCACAGTAAAGCTATGCATGACCATTTGGTTTGAAACAGACCACACGAATTACTCCCTGCTCACTGTATTGACTCTCAGCTGGTTGCTCTTCTATCACTGGCACCATACAATAAAGCACCAATCTCTGTTTCAAATGCCCATGCTGATTGAATGGGCATAATTCTACAGAATTAGGAAGTGCTGACCTCAGCCTTAAAGGTGACAGGTCCCTTGGTACTGATGGGATTTCTGGCTCATTACCATAGTGCTAATTTACATGGCTTTTATCCCATTACTCCCGATGCCTTGTCAGTTACTGATTGGAAAGGCAGGCTGGTACCTCATCTTTACCTCACCCCTTGCCCTGGGGCTGCCAGCAATGCTTCTAATTGCAGAACTGTCACAAACCAAACTCCATCTTTAGGGCAGAACTCTTACAAGAGTGAGCCCCACATGAAGTGATGCCAGAAGTCTTCTGAGATGTAACCCATGGCCCTGGATCCAAGGTCCTCCTGTGCATTATAGCGCTGCTGGCACTTCCTGCAGGAGGCAGAAAGCTAAAAGCAATGACTGTTCTGAATCTAGACAATTAATTATGGTGGTTATTACTTACAAAACAATCCCATTATTCTAGCATTCCCTTCAAAAACCATTAATTAAATATAACATTACTACTATAACAAATAATATTAAGCCTTATTACCCAAATGAAGTAATTTCTAGGAAATGCCTTTCTTCCATCATAGACGATGTTGACATTTTTTATTTTCTAAGTATTTAATCTTTCATGTCTGAATGCTGAAGCAACAAAATAACCACAGGTTTATTTCAGGAAAATCTGCTTTGAGTGCTACTTGGATTTGTTGTCTTTCCTACAAAAGCTTCATAAATCACCACTAATTTGTAAGGGAGAGATGCCATGGTTCAAGCAAACTCTGCAAAACACTAGACTATTTCAAACACCTCTGTAAAACAAATAGAACATTGATCATATTAATATAAGCAAAAACTAAGTCTTTTCAGGCAATTATGACAGGAACTTTGATCAGAAACTGGGTAACAAAGTAAAAAGAAATCCTAGTACAGCTGGTCATGAACAAAGACATGCTAAAGACACTGAAGCCCACTGTTCTCATCAGAATACCTTCGTGACACCTATAGACATGTTTCACAGTTATCCACAAGGGACGGGTAAAAGGAGGTACAGCACGAGGGACAACTTCCTTCCCAGAATTCAAACTTCTTTCCTTCAGCTTTTTCCAGAAACAGCAGAAGGAACAACAGAGGATATGGGTGAAGACAGGCAGACCTGTGAAGAAGTGAGGTGTGTGAACAGAAGGCCAACCTCTCCTTAGCAGTTTTCACATGCTGCCCTGGCATAAGACAGCGCTGGAATGCCAATGAGCCTGCACCTCAGGGGAGTGACTGCAGAGGTTCCTTGCTCAAAATTTAGAATATGCCTAAATGCTGTCTCTGAAATTATTAATTAATTTTGACCTAAGACATAATTAAATGCTGTCTTTGACATGATAAAATAAGTGATGGTAACAATATGACCACTGTCCAGGAACACGTTGACACACCTTGCGAAGATTTCTGCGCTCCATGGCTTCTTTTTTCACTCTTTGATAAACCAGTTACAACATCCTTGCTTTTAGGTCTATAACATGTGATGGGATGTTCTGTTCTAGTTTAGTGGCAAAAGGAAAGCAAATGCATCATTTGTATATCAGAAGGTGGTTTTTCTCCCAATAGGACAGGTTTTTCCCAGGCCTCACAAGGACAGGGAACACAACCCGCCCTGGCTCCGTGGTGCCAGTTCACAGAGGTCTCCCTAAGGACAGCAGACATGCTTGACTGCCCTGTGTCTTTTTGGATCACATTACTCCAAGACATGCACTTAAGTTTAGGATCTGGCAGGATCTGTTCCTCTCAGTCTTGGTGCCTCTGCATTTGGATCTCCAAATTTCATGCTAAGCACTCACCACCTACCTCTTTCTTAGAAAGACGTTTCATATGGAAACTCCCCGTCAGTAAGACCCTGTGGGTCACAACTTGCATGTCAGACCACCAATGCAACTTATAGCTGGTTAAAAAGGATTTTGATTTTATAGAAACTATCTGTGGCTTTTACCAAGACTTAATATTTTATATTAAAAAGTACACAAACATGTATACATCTTCAGTTCCTCTAACCCTTGCGACACTTTCCCTCTCTCGAGTGTCCAAGAAAGTGTGAATTGACACATACAGGTAGCCAAGGTGACCACCAAACCCCAGCCAAAATGCAAGGAGTAGATTTATTTCATTACATTGCTAACAACAGTGGGCGGCAGAGCCACACAGGCACACAGGCTCTGTTGGGCTCAGCTCATCCTGGGGCAGAGCCACACAGGCACACAGGCTCTGTTGGGCTCAGCTCATCCTGGGGCAGAGCCACACAGGCACACAGGCTCTGTTAGGCTCAGCTCATCCTGAGGCAGAGCCACAAGGAGACACAGACTCCGTTCTGCTCAGCTCATCCCAGTGGACAGTGGCAGGGGGAAGGAGGCCCTGCCTGCCCCAGTATAAAGGGCTTCACACATGCAGAGTTTATCACAAGGCTGTGTTTTTATGATCTCTCTCTCTCCCCCAGCAGGAGGCTCAGGCATGTCTGTGAGTGTGTGTTATCTCTACACAGGAATTCTACTTCTCAAAGCAGGCAGAGGATGAACAACACTAGGCATAATAAATGGAGTTTCCCCCCACTGACACTCAGCATTCTCAGCTGTAAGGTCACTTCCAGCAAAACTATTCCCTCCTCGCCAAATCTTCCGCTTTTAACCCTTTCCTCCCAACACAAGACTTGTTTGGGCTAAGAATTTCACAGGATGTATAAAGAAACATTTTTCTTATTTGCTTCTCTCATGAGAGTCCAGCTTATTCTTATTATTGTGTTTCTTGTGTATTGTTTCTAGAGACTTCAGCTTTCTTAAATCTACATGACTAGTCCAAGAGAAGGGAATTACTTAATCCCCTGGCAGAATACATGGGATTATTTAGAGAAAAATATTTTTGCATTGATGAAAAGTAATTGTCTTTCACTGTCAGGGTTAATTTTTATCGTTCTCCAGTCACAATCTATTCCCTTAAATTTAAACACAGAATGACAAACTAGCAATTCCTGAATTTAAATCCCACCAATAAAATGGTACCATTTATAACCCGGAGTAATCCATCCACAGCCCACAGTAAATCCCTTCGGATTGTCCCCTGGTATTTCCTCATTTGCAAAACATAAACAGCATCGTTTGTCTTCATCCTTGCCATGACAACATAAATAATGTACAGATTTAGACAAAGCCTATCTATCCTATCTCTTAAGAGTTGTAAGGAGTACTTCTTAAGTTAAAAACAAAAGAGAGCAGCAGGTCCACCTCCTTCCTATGCTGGGGGCCCCAGAGCTGGACAAAGTACTCTAGGTGGGGTCTTGGGAGAGCAGAATAGAAAACTCACATCCTAGCCATGGAGAAACCACCAGATTTTAGTTTAGGGGTGTTAACAAATGTTTCCAGGGTAACCTAATGGAACCAAATGAAAAACAACACAGAGCTACTCTTACCTTCCCAAATGGACACAACGATGCACAGCTCCTGTTAATGGCGCTCTCTTGCACATGAGCACCTACTACTCATGACGGCCACCACCAGTCTTGCATGGAGCAGCTTAAGCACTCCTTAAGAAAGAGGGTACCAGAAAGCTTCTTGAGCACAAGGTGGAAGTTGAGCTCTTCAAAACTATTCATCAAAAAATTAAATTAATCAGCATATACCTTATGTCACTGAGACATATACCACAGAAACATCCAAAGATGCTGGCAGATATTAGTCCTTTCTCTTTACCACTCCACTCACCAAGAACAATTAAGTCTGCGTTGCATCATTGTTTTTCCATTGCAATATTCTCAGACTGGAAAGCAAAGCTTTTTAGAGATAAAAATGATATTACTGAACCTCATAGCGATAGAAGCCGATACGGCTGAACTGCAAGGTAATAATAGAAGCTCTCTGCCTGAAGTGTCCAGGGAATTACTACTTTGCCTAAGGGGGCATCTTCTTTGCTGACTCTCACCTGCCAATCAGGAACTAAGAGCACAGTTTATATAAAAAAAGCCTCTCCTGCGTCCTTCTTCCTTTTGAGTCATCACAGCAGTCACTGATACCCTTCAAATTCAGTAAAAAAACCAGTAATGGAGGAACAACACTTTCCAACTGTTTTCCTAAACCCAAACTTTCATGTTACCAGATTTTAAAAGATTTGTTCACATTCACCAGCATAAACCAGTCTCTGTCACATAAGGTAACACCAGTGAGCCATGCAAGGATGTTTTAAATGCTCAAACTCACCAGATCATAAGAACATCTTGTCCTACTGAAGCATGTTCCAGAGACAATTCTGCACTGGCTGAATATATCTACACTTGCCCTTGCTGAACCTCATTTGGTTTCTCTCCGGTCCATTCTCCAGCCTATCAAGGTCCCATATCCACTGCTTTCCCCGGGCTGTCCCGTCCTGCCATGCCATCACAAAAGGCATCGGATTGGTCAAGTACAATTTCCCCTTCACGAATCCATGCTGACTACTCCCGATGGCCTGCCTTGCTTTTACAGGCTGATGATAACCTCTAGGATGATCTGTTCCATCACCATTCCAGGGATGGAGGTGAGGCTGACTGGCCAGTAGTTTCCCAGGTGCTTCATCTCGCACTTTTAGAAAACGAGACTAACACTGGCTTTTCCTCCAGTTGTCAGGCACCTCTCCCATTCTCCATGATTTTTCAGAGATGATGGAGAGCAGCTTAGCAACAACATCTGTCAGCTCCCTCAGCACCCATTGGTGCATCCCATCAGGGCTCATGGATTTATAGGCATTTAGTCTGCCTGGCTGAGATCTAACACAACCAAGGATAAGTCTTCCCTTCTCCAGCCTTCCTCCCTTACCTTCGGGGCCTGGGACTCCTCAGAGCTGACCACTTGTATAAAGACTTAACGTGAAAATGAAGAGGTATCAGATTTTTCAAATGTGGGCAAAAGACGGTATTTTGATCTTGCTAATTTAAAGGGATTTAGTTAAGCAGGTGCAAACCTCAATGCAGACACTTTGATTTCTACGGAAGTATCTTAGATCAGGTTAGTTTGAAACTGCTCCCCATTGATCTAAGCTGAACTGCAAACAACCGCTGCTAAAAGGTTTGCACATGAGTAGCAATTTGGTTTAAAACCCCTTCTCAGGTCCCACAAACACAGCTGTTTATGTAAACAAGGCCTAATGTAACAGTGTGCACATAAAGGAGAAAGAGTGGCAGTTGAGGTTGGGAGGAAACAATTCAAGGAAGAAACTAGTACTTTTTCATACAAAAATAATAAAAGAAGTCATAGCCCAGTTCTAGCCGTCCTTTCAATGCCTGCCTCAAGTCTCAATGAGAACACAAGAACTATAAAGCCTTTGTCAGGCTGACATTTGCATAACATTGCCAACAGTTCCTTTGAGTCAAGCTTCTGCTCAAGGCCCAGTTTCATGGCTATTTGCCTGGGCTGATTGCAATGATGCTGGCTGTGAGGAGCTCTAATTCTAAAAGGCCCCACGAAGGTTCTATTAAGGAAGGGCATTTTCAATAGGATATGTGATTTTACTGCTCAGGTATCGAGTGTGACACTGATGTTACATAGCAACACAAGGATGGATTCCAGCCCTCACTCTCGGATAGCAACCGTCACAACTGACACTGAAAGGCTCTTCTGTTATTCATTAAGGATCACGTACTCAGATGGCGAAAAAAGGATGCTCCGTTTCTAAAATCTGAAGATTCATGAAGTTCATGAAACTCTCATTCCCGAATCTCCAGCATTCTCAGGACTTGGGGCATTTAACTAACAAAATCAGAACAATCAGACATGCCTGATCAACCACGGACATTTATCTAGAACCTGAATGTACCAAAGGCAAGGTCTCATCAGCGTGCCTGGTAGTTGTTCAGCAACCCTCCCTTCTGCAAGCCAGAGCAACAATGGCATGATCAGACTAGCTCCAGGACTCCCAAGAGCCTCCCAAGTTGTCCTACTAACTAAAGATGCTCTCTTCAGTATCACCCACTAAGATGAAATATGAGGAGCTGAAAGCCTCCCTCACAAAGAGAAATAGGCTCAGTTACCAAAATGTCACATGGCAACATAAGCTGTCACTGACCCAGAAGCATCAATTTTACATTGCACTAAGTAGAGTGAGGCAGTCACTGAGGCTGAGGTAAGTCTCCCATCACAAGCAATATTCCTAGCAGTATTTCTGCACACAGCAGACCTTCCCTGACAGCTTGCATTTCTCTCTAATTCTGGAGTCTTACTGACGAAAATGCACTTATAACTTCAATACCCACAAAAGAAGCCACAGGAAATCTGACTATCAAATGCAAGCAAAATTACCAGTGCTGGGAGCAGGTAAAAGAAGAAGTGTGCATGCTATTTAAATTTTGTTATAAACAAGACGAGCAACTGATAGGCACAGGTGTCTCTAGAAAAATCAAGTGTTATGAACCATTCTGATAATCAAACTGAGACATGCAAAACAGTCCAGGGATGTTTAATGGTAACGTAGGTCAGACGACAGAACGTTAGTCAAATGCTCACAAATCTCTTAATTACTGCAGCACAGTGAATGCAAAAGAATATTGAAATCAAGACAGAATGTTACAGGGAAACAATACAAGTATGCAGAACAGGAATGATTAAGGTCTTTGTGTTCCTAAGGAAACCAGCTACCTCTCACTCACTCCTTTCCATTAATATCTCCCAGAACAATGTCAGCTCCAAGTTCTTCCCAAAGCATTCAGCAACTGAATCTTGGAAACAAGCCTGGAAAGTTGAATCCGGTTCTGATGTGAGAGGTCTCCTTCCCTGGAGGTTTTAGATTTGCCTGTACACAAGGAATTTCAGTGCGCTGTCAGGATATTGTACCGACAGGAGAGGACTGGTGACATTGTGTCACCTCCTTCCACGGCGGGCAAGAAGCAGAGCCCCTTCGACCCAAGAGCGACCGTGCAGCAGCGAGAGGCTTCAGGCTTTCCCCTTAACACAGCAGTGCACTGTCCTGGACCCTGACCAAGGCTTGCTTCCCACACTCTGTTGCCCTAGTTACTACACAGCACATTAGTTCTGTGCATCAATTATCTGTAGCAGTAACTCTGATTTTGCAAAACATAAATACCGCGATTTTAAAAAACATTATGGATTGAACAGATACCAAATCACGTTGCAAAAGCCTTAAGAGCTCCTGGACAGCCTCAACCTGTAATCCATTTCCTCAATGAGCAAAACGAATTCTGGTTAATCCTTCATGTTAGAACTCGCTCCTCACATAATTGGAGCTAGCCAATTAGTCCCGATTTGGGATGAGAGGACTTTCTGAAGTATTTGAAGTTATTGTATAAGAGGATCGATCTGAATTTCAACCAGTTCTGCATGTAAGATCCTCAGACAGTTTCCCAGCAATGCACTGGAATAGGTCTGAGAGCAGCTGAGAGAGACACAGATTTCCACAGATGTAGGATTCTCAGTTTTATCCATTCATCTTGAAAATAAATAAGATCTGACTTAGGCACAAAACTCTACCTATTCTTCTGCCTACTAGAGAAGACAATTTTTGGGAAAAGCAATGAAATATATATAAGCAGCAGCCCTTAGGGTGAACGCATCCAAAGCTATATATTGTAACTGCACTTAAAAAGAAATTTGGATTGATTTATAACTATAATCTGGGATTAAGATCTTTGCTTTGTATTGATGTGACTAATGACCAAGGTTCTTGTAATAAGCAAATGCAGCTGCCCTTGACAATGGAGAAGTCTCTGGGGAGGAGATGAGGATTGCATAATGAAGTTAACAAGGAGCGGGGGACACAATGTTTTGTAGAGGATCTGCATGAAAGCACACACAGTCTCTCATCTCTCAGTAAATGCTATAGAATGTTTTCATAATTAAAAACATTTTCAGGCCACATGTTTCACAAGAAGATACATTTTTTAAATAAGTATGAAACTAGTACAAACTTTTCCATTACATAGTTTTTTACTCTGAAAGGGCCTTCACTTGACAACAATAAGATTGCTCATTGTATATATAAGTATTCATTATGCACTTCAGAAGTGAAGACTATTTTCAAGATGTAAGCCATGGTCCCATGATAACAAAAATATTGAAAGTCAGTATTGATGATGACCTGTAAATGTTATTGTTTAATACTCAAAGCTGTACTAATAGAGAAACAAATATTAATAGAGAAACAAATAATAACAGAGAAACAAGGGTTTATGCCAGCAGTTTCCAAAATAGAAAGCTTTCAGTTGCTCCAATCAGCTTCAGAAATCTATCTAATTTTCCAATATCCCGAGTATGCATTTTCTCAGTGACATCAGTGATACCTGCTGGACACCAAATTACTCAAATTCAGGTAGCGCTACTTGGATAGATCTTGGGTGGTTTTCCTTTCTAATATGGAACACCTTGTGGGACTTGGCTCTCACTGAGCTGGGTTACATGATCTGCTGCCTCCTGAACAGCTGCACCAGGGACACTTTTGCTGGGGGGTGAGAAAACCAGCACGAGACATCAGCTGCCTTCAGACTGTACTGCCTCGGGAGTAGAAACATTTCTGTCTCTTAAAAGGTGATACTGGACTACACCACCCAAATAACTGGACCAGACTTTGCTTAGAAATAAAACAGTGAGAACTCCACATATGATCATCTGATGGTACAAAGGAGATGCTACTCACAGTAAATTCTGCAGGCAAGTCCTCCCCTTTTCTCACATCTCAAGAAAAATGTTTACGCAGTTGCTATCATCAATAGAACTACGTAACTACTAGTATGGTGCACTGTGCAACTGCGTGTGCATCTGCTATAGCACAGACACAAGCAAATGGCCACCATGTCAGCTTCTCTTTTGCCAAAACACATACTGGAATAATAACCTCAATTTGGCCCAACAGAGAAAAGATTAAATCTCTCTAAGCAAACCATTCTGAACTAACTTCTGCACTTGACTTCCTTGAAGAGAACTCCTACTCAGTCAGTATAACTACTCTGGATTCTTCCACAGCACACTGGAGGAACTGATCTAGGCTCTTTAAAGTTTAGACTCTTGCAAAAGGATACAGCACTGCTTGAGTCTGACTCCTTGCAAAGATGTCTCAGCCACACAGGCAGCTATAGGACCCAGAAGTCAGCACTGTGCTCTTCCTTTCACTCAGATAAAAGGAGATTATAGATACCTCTGATCTACAGCCCACTGATCAATGTCATCTAAATCTTCTTTTCCTGCTCCCTCAAACTGCTGCTACTTTGCACTCCACTTCCTCCAGCGTAACACATTAACCAGTGCTGTGAGAGTTAAACAGGGAAGTGCATGGTATGGAAATCACTCCTCTCTCTCTTCTGCCCATCCATAAGAACAGCTTCAGAACCACAGCTCTAATTTAGGGTTAGCTTCTCAGGACACTCCAGCATCGCAGCTCTTCTATTTATACCCCATCCTATGATGTGGCATCAAATATATGCAAGTAGGTCTGTAGAGATGGCATGCTGAGGCCAGCTACACCCAGCCATCGCTCCAGCCACTCGGCACCACGACAGCTCTGGGACACCAGGAAAGGAGGCCAAGCTGCGGAGCTCTGATGGGCACTACTCCCCCCAACACGGCACAACCTACTCCACCCCCTGTGAAGTGATGTAGAAGTCTCAGCAGGAAATCTGCAATGCCAATGAAGTGATGAGTATCTACAAGGACATTTGGATCTATCAGCCGAGGCAACACAGAGATCTAGACTGCTAGACACCGCCTAAACACTAATTCAGAGATAGCTGGTTCCCTGCATGCAGAGTTTGGCCAACCTGTGAATAATTTCAAACACAGAGCTCCATGGGGGATCACAACACTGACCTGATAGGTGTGGGGCCCCGGATTTCAGGCCTGTTTTTCATTTGAGTTGAGATACTAGTGCAAGAAATCACAAAGCCAGACTCCCCCAACCAGAAAGACACAAAGTAGTTCTTGAGAAATCATTTTTAACCCTTCAGGATGAGAGGACTGAGATCTGCTGCAGCAATCAGTCACGCAAAACAGGAGGGAAAGGTGCAGGAAAACAATTCCAAATCTATTGTAGCAACAGAAAGCCTCCAGCTGGCCAGTAGCTGGGGCAGCAGCACGTGAGGGGATTGCCTGCAAAAGCCTTGCACTTTTTGATGCTCTTGGTTAGACCTATCCAACCTGATGGATAGGTAGGCTATCTTTTTTCTGTGTCCTAATGTGTTCCTAATGCTGTGTATGAAAAAGGGAGAGTGTTCCCAGTTCAATCCTTAGTGGTTCACCTTCCCCACTGCTTCTTCCTCCTAATACCTCAGTGCAGTTCCACTGTTATTCCAGCCACTTGCAAGCAGGCATCTACTCTGCAGAGGGAAACACTCAAAGCCAGTACTGTAACACAGCCCATTTGGTTACACACGTTGGGCCAAATTTTGCCTCAAAACTGCCACATCTAGCTCCTTCTAAAGGAGTTATTTACAGTCTTCTGGGGAACCCCATCTGATCCAATTAAAGGAATACAGAAAAACAGGAAAAAAATAAGCTTTTATCCAGAAGTGATGAAGCCCCAATAGGTGAAAATAATTTTTTTCTGCAGAGAAAACTGATCCACACTACAGTGTAATTCTCTTGAGGAACTACAGAACACATCGAGCCCGGGCTCTTCTTTTGTTGCAGTAACCACGAGACCAGATCCCTTTTCCAGTAACTCACAGCTCTCTGCTAAAGATCACAGATGAGAAGAGCCTGCCTTTGTCTGTCTCTCTCCTGACTACCAGGCTGCAAAGAACACACTTTAGTAATCTCTAACAACAACATACAGCAATCAAAACAAGTGCTGAGCAGCAACACCCAGGAAATCAAACCTATCTACAAAAGCAGCCTGTGGGCCACAACATGGTTTAGAATTCGAAACACCTTTTCTGACTCTGCCCCCAGAAACACATGATTGATGCAGAAATTAGTCTAGTAAGATAGATGAATGCAGGAAAAAGGAATAAGGGAGGTGTAAGAAAGCTCCAGAATTAGTGTGGGCAGCATCCAGTCTGTTAGACTTCATTTGACCCAGTGAAATAACATTCAGTGGAATTAATTCAACTGCAAACAGTAAAACTTTAAAATATAGGAGATGTGCAATAAAATGACAATGATACAGGTTAGGTCTATTTGCACAGGCCAATGCTTTCATTACAGTAAATATTTAGCAACCACGCTGTCTTGCATGCAGAAGAAGGCTGTGGATAGGAAGCCATACTCTGGCCCAAGTGACTACAAGAGAAAGCAGCACACCTGGGAATGTCAGTGAAAGGTCAGAGCCATTCTATTAAACAGTCCCCTCACTATTCATGGCTGCTAGATAAGATCTTTAGATCCCTGACTGAACTCAGATGCCATATTCCATTCATAGGGAGGACTAAGGATTAATTAATATTTAATTCAATAGCTGACAAAGCTTCTTCAGGAAGACTAAGACAATATGATCCTTTCTTTCCCACTAAAACAGCTGCTGTCAAGACTGTGGTACCTCATGCATTACTATATGTATTAGTAAAGA
The DNA here is from genome assembly GCA_013398855.1 of Mohoua ochrocephala. Classification (NCBI taxonomy): domain Eukaryota; kingdom Metazoa; phylum Chordata; class Aves; order Passeriformes; family Acanthizidae; genus Mohoua; species Mohoua ochrocephala. The sequence goes on from VZTA01012160.1 coordinate 277,459, forward strand.
CAATACATTAAAAAATAGGGAAATAACACCACATAAAGAGACACAACCCATCTGGGATGTCTTTAGACCAGGATATAATGGACATATCTCCTTCAGGTTTCCTATAGCTGCCCTGACAATCAGTGCCAAAACATCCTGGTGATCTCAGGCTGTAATCAGGGCTACTTCTTTAGACTTTAGATAGATAAATCCTGTGAGCACCAGTGTTTCACTTCCAAACTCTGGGGTCTTGCTAAGTATTTTTATTATTTATCATTATCTTTGCAGACAAAGGTTTAAACCCCGTAAATGCTGCACTGAACAACTACAAAAGGTCTTTAAGATGCAAGGAACATAGGAGGATTTAAAAACACCTCTGCATTATTCCTGAGCTCACTTCGATTTGGTGTCCATAACAAGTAACTTGTGAGAAGGAAATGCAATCTCTGCGCAGCACTGCTCTGCAGTGGTCTCATCTGGGAGAATGTACCACCAGGCAGAACCATCTCCTGGAGATCTGCCCTCATTTTCTTCCTGTGAACTTGTATAAAATTGTCTCCACTCGACTGCTTCTGAATAATGTACAACAACAGATGAGCAACAGTGATTGCCAGGGGAGCGCCAGCCAACGGCAGCTCAGAGAGCCCATTGCTGTGCCCCAGCTTCCACAAGCATTCTGAGGGAATCGGAACAACGCACGCTCAGCCAAGAAAGATTCAGATTGTTAAAAAATGCATGTGCCACAAGAACAAACCTGATAGTTCGCTCAGGACTGAAACAAAATTCCCAATCGCCTTCTGCTCACAGTTTTCCTAACTAAAACCCAGGCAACTTCAAAACCTGTACCAGACATTACAAATTAAATAAACTGTTTTTCCTGACTTTTATAACCCACTCTACTACTCTTAGTTACTTCACCCTTAGAGAAAACTCTGTTTGGTGACAAACTTAATGAGATATTTTCCTTTTTTTTGTCTTTTTTTTTAAATAGGATTCAAGTGTTGATAGAAAAGTATTTTTCTAATGTGTAACTCCTTTACAGTGCATCATATGGCTGTGGGTGCAGGACTGCAACAAAGATCTTTGACACATGTCAATTCCAGCTGCCAATATACAATCAATCTTGCTAAGAACAGAAAGGCTTATTTCCTCTACCTGACTTCAATTTCCACTTGAACCTAAAGTCTTGCCTTTTTTCCCATTGTTCATCCTGTCCTCCCATGAATCTGCTGCCCATTTCCACCCATCTCTGCTCAAGCACAGAATCACGGGTTATGTGCTGGCCAACCGGTCAGGTCACAGTGACAGGACTAGAAATGTCACTGGAAGCGAGTGTTTTCAGAAACAGGCAAATGCCAGCCTGCCACAGGGCAATGGTCCTTCCAGGGATTTGGGTCAGGCAGTGAAGACCACTCATGCAGCAGCCTGAAAGGCCTCATGAGATAGAACGTTCATGCGAGCAAAGCAAAATGCAGCCCCAGAAGTTTTGATTAAATCATGTAGATGACAATGCAGAATAAATTTAATCAACGTTGCTTATTCCACAGTTTTTCCACATGCTAGAAAGCAGAGAGGAAAGAAATAAAAATTATAAACAGGCACTTCTTGCCTTAGACAGGAATCTTTGCACAAAGGCCAAATCACCAAATTAGCCAGAAATACTGAAGGCTGGAAATGGGAGAGATGAAGTACTGCGAGTAAAACTCACAGCGGAAAGGTCCCTAACCACAAACAAAACTTTGGGAGACATAAGCAATCCCAGTTTGGGGAGATGCTTTACTTCACATTCCATCCAAGCCTGACAATGTTGACGACAAGCAGCAGGCATATATTGATAGCGTGTATTTAGGACAGATTCTGTTCTGTGACTGCTAATCCAGTTCTTCTGCAAACTTGCAAAGCTCCATAAAACTTTTTAGGGGGCTCCTCCAATCCAAAGAAAATGTGATAACGTACTTAAGGTTGCATGTCCCTCCCAGACTTCCAATCATGTCATAGTTCATGATCAAAGCAGTTGCTTATATTGATATCAGCAAAAGGTGAAATTTTCAATGGGTTTCCCAGTGACGTCAGGCCATACCTTGCAGCGTGAGGGAGTGTATTATGTGGATAGCAAGGTGCGTTGGGCACAGAACCCAAAATCCACACAAAGCTGGTCCCACCACACGCCCGTAGAAATCTGTTTGACAGGGGTAGTGCAGCACGGTATCTGGTGCCAGCACACTTGACTGTTAGAAGTCATAAATGCAACAGCTACATTTGATGGTAGAGACAATTTGCAGACAACTGGCACGAGGCAGCCAAATGTCTCCTTTACAACAATGTCTAATCCACACAGCACTGTGGCAACAAAAGGAACTACAAGCTTTGCATCAGTATTCTGTATCTCTGCTCTGCCAAATGCGAACAGAAAAACCTGCTTGTTGTCCCTTCCGCAGCAGCACCAACACGGGTCAGCATCTCAAATGCAACCCTGTACATGGGAAAGAAATAAAATAACCTTCAAAATCATCAAACAGACACAGCCTTGGAAAGAAGCTGAAAGGAACTAGCAGAATGTTAAGACAGTATCACTCAGAGGCTATCAAAATAACCACCCCATTCAAGGGCTTCCCTCAGCCTGATTTCATATGCTGAGGCAAACTGGTATTGGAGTTGAAACGCTACAAAGGACTCAGAATGACCTACTTTCGCTCTCTACAGGCTAAGACGCACTGTAGTCCCTACTAGTAATAGTCACACTTCAGTTTAAATCGTGTGCTATAATCTGAACATTGCTTCAGTCCTCAGAGTAATTAAAAAACCCAAAAAACTAGTTTACAGAACCATCTTTAATACATGAGGCCTTTCAGATGCTTGCCACAGACTCATGAGATGAGGCTTGATCCTAAAGAATGTGTTCCCTTTCTGTCGATTCCTTACTGAGGTTAAATCTCCTCTACTTTAGTGAGTTTGGCAGATTAGGGCAAAAGAACCCCCATTCTGTTCTCACAGGTTATGAATTTTGTAAACCTGATGTTGTTAAATTCAACAACGCATCCTTTGTGTCCCACTAAGGTCTTTGTAAACATTAAGAAAATCTATTCCCATTTCATTACTCAAAAGGTGTATGGCAAGGGAATAAATGTGACAGCTTTATCCTAACCTGTCAAATCACTGTTTGCTCCTGGTTCCTGAGAACCTCACACACACACCCCTCCCCATCTTCCAGACAAAAGAACTCCAAAATGTTTTCAAAACTCTAGATAATGTTTTGATTATACTAGTTTAACTTCTGACCAGAAGAAAGAAGCACATGCACTCACAGGAATAAGTGTGGATTACCTCTCACCAGCACAGGTTGCTAGAAATGTGTGTGAACTGCCACTAGGAGAGTAGGCAAGCTTTTACTCTGTTTTACCCAAAAAAAAAAATAAAAACCCCAAAAAAACTTCAGAACCATCTGGCCAGCCCACAAGGTAACAGTCCTGACTCCTTTTGGGTGTCTCCATACTGTGAAATAATCCAGGAAAAACTGATCAGGCATGTGTAATTTTCCAAAGCAAAACAGGAACCAGCTGAGGTTATCTAGGCAAAAGATCAAGAAAAATTCAAGCAGCAAACAATGTACTTCCAAGACAAACAACAAGCAAGGTTCACAGAGCCTCTCTGAGAGCTTGGCCTGGGGAATAAACCCCTTGCTTAGTAGAAAGAGGCCTGTCAACTCAGCACCATGAAATTGAATAAAACCTCTCTTTGTGGCAGCATCCAGGGGAGAAGGACAAAGGGTCTCTGCCACCGCAGCGCTTCTGAATGACAGAGGCCTCCAGCACCTCCAGCACTCCTCCCACCCACTGCAGAATCCCAGGAAACTGAGTGCTTATTCATGACTTGGGCTCTGTCCATTTTCTGAGTTTCCCTCTACATCCTCCAATGCCGACTATTTAACAATATCTTCTTTTAGCTCGTCTTTTGTTTGCCACTTCCGCATTTAATTGCAAGTTCATGGGTATAAAGTGGCCTGAACAGCTGAACTCAGTCATCCTGATTTGAAGGCTCCCTTTCCTCATAAAACGGGAAACAGTTCTTTCTCTGTCTTTCTGTCTGTCTTCATTTCCCTTTCCTTGGCCACTTCTCCCCTTCCCCCTCCAACCCGGCAATTCTTCTCTTTCCTGTTCCTTTTCCCATCCTGCATTTCTTTCTGTGTCTCCCTCTAAATCAAACTGATGCTTCTCAGAGACGTTGATGTGTGCAGGGAAGGGAAGGCAAAGCTCTCAAACACTGGCACCTGTCCTTAAGACGGCTCCCAGGCTTCTGCAGCCATCTCTAGTCTGCGTCACAGCCCGCAGAACAGAACAGCCCCCCGCCGCCCCTCGTGCCGGACGCATGGGCAGATGGCTCGCGTGATAACAGAGCTCTCCGATAACAAAACCTCTGCAAAGGTAGCAGATCCTCTGCCTTGTACACCAAGTTTCAAGGGAAAAATCTTGAATACACTGAAGCTGTAACTTCTGCATCAGTTAACTGGGAGGAAGCAGCAGCGCAGATAAACAATGCACTTGAGTTCCCCATTATAACATGAATTCTGACTGCATTGATGTCACCTGTTCTCACTCACTGGGCAAAAGTAGCTTATTAAGTAGTTTATTAACACTGTAGTGTGCAAAAAAGGAAAAAAAAGGAAAGGAAATAAAGATGGCAACAGGTGTCAGCTTGAAAGAACCTACAGTCCGTGCTGGCCTGGTTTTGACAATTACCATGCCAAGAAGGGGGAAGCTGCAAGTGGGTAGCTGGGATCCACCCAGGCAGTACAAGTACCATCAAACGCACTGGCACTGAGAAACCCCATCCCCTCGCATAGCCAGAACTACTGTCAAATGTCTCTTGATACAAAGCTAGTAATTACTACTAATCGTATCATTAATCGTCATTTACTACAGATCATAAAATCGTATTTTTTTCTTATTAAGCTCAAAGAGCACTAAGTCTTTTGGAAACAATTCTGACAAAATAGCACGTAAGTCTAAGCAGATTTTAGACACTACCTGTGCTGCTGTGGCAAACAAAAGGATCCAGTTCCACTGACTCATGGCAATTAATGAAGCACAACTTTGATACAGCAAAAATAACCCAGGAATCCTGAAAGGAGATCTCCCAGAAACAGACGATCAGGCATATGCTCAGGCAGATCATATCTTGCAAACAGATTTCAGAAGCAGACTTTAAAAAACAGCACCATCTGGATCAAATTTGCAATTCTATCCATAAATAAGAAGGGACAGCTTATGGCACCATTGCAAGCATATTTATAAAGTGTGGGAATACCGGGCTGTGAGGCAAGAGTGCTAGGGGGAAATACTGTCTACAGGAGTGAAAAATGCAGCTGAACCACTAAGGAAGTGGAGTGAGGAAGCTACTTCTTAGCAAAAGAAAACTATCCAGGACAAAGACGCATGCAAATGAGGCAGCTGGATGCCAAGAATTTAGAAAAAGGTGAAGCTAGCAAGGTTCTGGAGCTAAATTGTAACTTATGAGCAAGGGCAAAATTCCTTTGACTGCACGGCAAAGTTCCTCTCTACTATGGTGCTCTTGTGTACAGAGATAGCAGAGCCAGACGTGTAGGGAAAGCTGACAGTGTCTGGTTTCCCCAGGAGAACCCGGAAAGAGAATTTCAATGTACAACTGAAAACGGTCCAGTGATTTATATCTTTGAGAATCCAGGCAGACAAAGCACGCTGTTATTCTTTTGGCCCAAGTGACTAGCCAGAAATGTGGGGGAATTACACGCTGTCCCAATTAGAAGGAGAAAATTCTTAAACAAGTTAGGTCATTTTGCTTCAAATGACAGAGGATATTAGTATTCTGACAGTCATGCCACAAATTTATATTGTCATCTTCTGGATTGCCACAGAATCTTCAAGTCACTGTATTTTCAGGACATATTTGGAACCCGGAAATAAAACAAATTACCTGGTAAAAAAAGATGACTTAGGCAGTAATTTTACATTATTAACTGCTCCCAAATGTGAAACACCCACCCAGTATCACAGGATGTTCCCCATGGTACCTTTCCTACCTCTGGTAACAGCCTCACAAAACTGGATTTCACATCTTAACCTTAGTGAAATTCATAGTTCCAAGATTACTTTTGTTTCACTTTTTTTTTTTTTTTTTTTAAGAAAGAATCCACACTTTTTATGTGTCTTCAGGGATTTGTTCTGGTTTTAAATATGCTTGTTTGGAGAAGTTGGATTGACTTACAAAAGTAAGTCGCATTTACTTTGCTAAGAACTGGAATGATTTAGGACTTCAACACCTCTTTTCTTGGTTACCCCTCTGCTGCTGGAAGCTACTGTCCTTGCTCTCAGCCAGTTTACGTGAGATATTCCTCTGCTTCAGCATAGTGTCAGCCTGCAGAGTTCGAGGTACCAAAGAAACACCTCAAACTAAGCTTCCTAACCTTTCACTCAGATATATTAAAGAGCCCTCACAAATTTCAATGAGACCGAAAGGATAAGGGTTAGGAATACATAAAACCAGGTAACAGGAAATAATCAGTCAGGAAAGCTGCCTAAAAGCAATTTCAAGAGTCTAGTCCTCTCCATTGTTTAAAACCAAATAATGAAGGAAATCAGGACTAAGAGAGACCAGAAAGCCACTCTGTGACTGAGGCAGGCACACAGCATCTTTTACACTTCGTTCATCAGTCCGTTTCATTCATTCTCAACAAGAACTAGTTTCAGACACCTTTTCAGCTGGAGCAATCCGAATTCATTCAAGTTTTGCTTTAGAACACTCCTGTTGTTCACGTTCTGCCTTCTTTGTCGTCACACGTGATGCCCGCGTCTGTCACACGGAGAGATGCACGAAGCCCAGGCTACGGCGCTCAGCGGCTCGTTCCGTACGCTGCCACCCCCGCGCCCGTTTCTGGAGGAGCGGAGCCAGGGCTGCGCACGCCGACTGGCCCAGCAGCCAAGCAGGACATCCTTGGTGGCAAATCCAGACAGGGAAATATGGAATGGCTCCTTGCTTTGGTATACAAACACTCAGGGTGCAAACAGGACAGGATATGAAGGAGCATGTCAGACAAACGGCTTTTCAGCTGCTTTTGAAGGGAACAGTAGATCTCAGTTCCCGAAGTCTACTCATTGGATTTTTTAGCCTTTTTCTTCTCTTTTCAAAAATCCTCTCTTTTAGTTCACCTCCAGGGGATTGCCTACACCTTACTGTGCCTACTCTTGGCTCTGCTATGAGCACAACTGTTCTCCAACACAGCAAGCTATTACCCAGAAATCAAGAGAAATGCTTTCTTATCACTCCCTCATACGTGGCCCTTGGAGCAATCATCGTATTCTGCTTGAATTATTTGTCTCTGAAGAACTGGTGGCCTCAGATTCCTCCACTATAAATGTATAGATTACATTTTTTCCTCTTAAAATTCAAAGCAGCAGGGACTGAAGTTTCTGCTGTGTTCCCACCACTGAAGCGAATCCATACCTCCCTGGCATTTTATTTAATGAAAATTTGCATGGTATGAAAAAATAGCAGGTTTTTCTTGGTTCATTTTGATGTTTTTCTGAAGAAACAGCCACTGCAACTGTAGAATTCAAAACCTGGAAAGCAGATATGAGCTGCTAAGGAGAAGCAGCTTCATCTAATATTTAGCATCACACTCTTTATGCAAGAATACCCTACATAACTCACTTCAGATTCTGCCAAGGCTTCCAGCTCATGCATGCTTTAGTAGTTGTACCACACATCAATAGGTCAGACGTTTGGAGTTGTCACTGCTATGTAAACTCATTGAGACTCCACTCAAATCAGAAATAGACAAGAATTCACTACGAAAAAACCAAGAACCCCATAATTCTGCCGTAGCCTAGAAAGTACCTCCCATTAATAAACAGGTAAAGTATATACACAGGTACATCTATATATGTGTGCGTGTGGGAGGTACTACTCTGGCTTAAGGTTTAGAAACTAAAAACTGAAACACATAGAAAGCAGGAAACTGCTCCAAACTAGCAGCAATTTACTGCCAAACAAGATTTTTAGGTAGGACTGTGCAAGTATTGTAGTCAGGCTTCATCACTTCTCTTCCTGGGCAGTAAGCAGGGTGCAGACCCTTCTGCTCAGAGCATGCAGCCCCCAGGCCCTGTGCAGGTGGGGACTTGCTCACAACACCTCTTATTGTGCAGGTACAAGCCTAACAGAATCTCATTCCTCTGCTGTTGCGTATTCCCCCGTTAATGCACAGAAACCAAATTTCAGAGATGTTGTAGAAGTTTTAGCGCTCCTGCCTTTGTAATACTGCCTGCAAAGTTAAATTTTCACATATATACACAGACTATAAATTCCACAGAATCTGAAATATATAAGACATTATTTTTCTAATCTGTTCTCTTGCCATCTTCTTTATGTCGTTGGGTATATAATTCCCTCGTAAGCCCAATGACCAATAAACTTTACATAAAGGGAAAAGCAAACATACTTTATTTCTCAGCAGCTCATAACCTTCTGTTTATCACCTTGAAAGTTAAAATAAGTACTAGAGTCACCTTGAAAGTAGTTATTTTATACTAAAATCGCTACAAAGGCAGCTCCAATCAAAGCTGGCAAATGAAGAGTAAGGGCAGATGAATCCTCAAAAAAGTGGTTTGTGCAAATAACACCAAAAATAACAAAAACACTTGCTGCATAGATCTGAAGATTAAATTAACAACTTTTCAGCATTCTCCCTTAATCCTCAATCAGGAGACCTTTGTACAATTACTTTTGTCAAGTTCTGGACCCATGGAAACTTTCCCAGTCGATGTTATACCAGATACACTGGCATCTCTCTTCTCATACTAACACTCCCCTGCCCATACCCCTATCTTCTTCAAGAACAGACAGAACATGGAGAAATGGCATTTCATGGTTCCTCTCCATCTCTCTCCTGAAATATATTCTTCCTGAAAACAATGAGAACCTCTTCAACGGGTATGAAACATTGGTATGCACAACACGCACACCTCACACAGATGTCTTTCTGATTAAAGAAAGATGTGGAGAGACAACTTGCTACAGCATTTCTGAACGCCATACTTGAAACTGATCTGAAATTGATATACATCTTTTCCTCTTTCTTCTCCCTCACTTCTGCAAACATCATAACTCCACCAAAAAGGACAAGATGTGATAGAAGGATTGCCTCATCAGGCACCAAAGTGCTGTTAAGGAGATCTACATATAACCAAAGTATGTGCAGGAAATCATGCTGAACGTCCGGGATTGTGTATCCTACTCAAAAGCTTCTACAGGCAGCAGAGTTGCCCCAGAAAAACAGACAAGTTTGACAACTGAATATCATAGTACCTAGACACACAAACAGACAGGGAGATTTCTGACTAGCTCCTGTCACTGCCTGGTGTTTAGACTGCTGGGAAAGAGAGACTTCTTTTTCTTTAAGAAAAGATTTGTACAATGATGAGTGAAGGCAGATAAAACTATTCACTTAGCCAAATTTCACTTAAATGCACATTAGAGCAGACAGGTAATACACCTTTAAATAAGAAGCTTTGCAATGAAAAGATTGTGAGATTTCTGTCACTGGTGCCACAGCTGGTGTACCATTAAACAAAAAAAGGACACTCAAGCCCAAATTACTCCTCATACACCAAAAAAAAAAAAAACCCCACATAGGAAATCTGTTTTCACTTCATCCAAAAGTCTCAACCCTTCTGACCAATTCCACCAGCTCAGCTGAAACTTGCTTACACAGCAAATACAACAAAATAACATAAGCCTAGAAAACAGAAGCAGACTAAGACAGTACGTTTCTCTTCCTCCTTTGAAACTGCCACTCAAATATCATCTGTATTTAACATTTCCTGATTCTAAAAATCAAGGTAAGTGCCTAATCCTCAGCCACTCCAGCTGCCATCCCACAGTCAACTACAAACTGTTAATTAATGTGCATTTGAGCTAAGGACTGTGACTCTCATTTGCAAACTGATTTAAACAAGATAACTGAAGCAATTTTTGTCCTCTATTCTGTTCCTTCCTCTCCTGAAGGTTAGACCTCTGTTTCTGACAAGACTGCACAGAATGTGCATCTGTTGCTTAAACACTGCCCTCTACAACTCAACATTTAAATTTTTAAACAAACCACTGCAGCCTTCAATCTGCATTTATACAGAAAGCTGTAGCAGCTGAGGATACAAAGCCAGACACCCATTCACCCTGTGGGACTTCACCTCCAAGCAACGGGGCCAGGCAAACAGGCATGGCAATAACTGGCATGGTCACCTCACTTTGATGCGCTTGCAAGCATAAATCAAAGCGCTAAGCAGTGAGTAAGAGTGAAATTGGTGGGAATACCTTCTGGTTTGGTCTACTGTATTCTAAGATAATTAAGTGAAATATGGATTCCAGGATAATGGCATATCACATACACCGGCGTTTCCAATTGTTTGCAATGGCCAACACTGAAATTACGATCTCAAAGTATGCACAATATTAATGTTGTGTTCTGCGTCAACCAGTCCTGGTGGGCCTTCACCTGCCCATCTCCTTTGAGCCATGCAACAGTGGCACTGCCCTGCTCCAGCAGGAAGCTGAAAACACCGTGTCCTCTCTTTTCTTTCCCCTTGTACAAAGGTACTTGCACCCCACCTCATGAACTGCTGGAGTGAAGCAGAACAGAAATATATCGTGGGGACAACCGAGAATTTGTGATGTGGGACACAAGATGCAACAGGATGCTGCAGTGGTGCGGGGATGCAGAACTGAGGAAAGCAGTCCAACCCCACCTCGTGCTACAGCACCCACCAGACCAGGTGTCTCAGCACAAGCCTTGGTTTTCTAGACAGATCACATCAGCTGGCGTGTGAGAAAAGGCAAGTAGTGTTCCTAGGAGGGCATTACTCCACCTCCCCACACACCACACTCGCTCAAAATCTCACCAATCTCTTACACAAATGGTTCAATAGTCTCATGATTTGCAGAGATGTATCATGCTAACTTTCTTATTTTGGTACTGGGTTAGTTTGAACAAAGTAGTCATGGCCTCTCAGAGTCAGAACCGGTAAACAAAAATCTTTTTATATGAAAATAAGGAGAATTTTTAAGGATCCAACAAGTGTTGACTGAAGAGGTATCTTCAAAATGAATGAAAAGGAAGGAGGTGAAGCCTTAGAAGATCAGAATTGTGCAGAGGGATACAAAATCTACCAAAAATGAATGCTCTTGTCCCAGAGGACAGGTTTCTGCTGTGAATTTCAGGATTAAAATGCTTCTTTAATTCACCTTTGAACTTCAAGTCTGAACCTTGGAGCTAGAAAATTACAGACAAAGAAACTTCCTTTCTGTGGCATCTCTGAAGTTCCAGCTCCTCAGCAAAAAAAACCAAGTGCAGAGAAGCCACGCAAGTGAAATGTCCTAGATACTGACTTTTGTAACAACTTTTTCAAAATTTCACCTTGGATTCAGCTTGGCATTAGACAGTTTTACTTTGCTTGACCAGACTGGTTTTTTCTAGTGAATGCAGGGGCATTCAAACCCCTGTACAGCAGTACATTCAAACCACCGACATTTTCACTTCATTTCTGTCTTTTGCACCCTTTGTGCTCAATGTGTGCTTGATTGCAGAACTCAGGCTTGCATTTACTGCTTTAAAAAAGTACTTCTGCATAGTGTTGAGAAGGATTTGTTTCAGCAGCTAGCACACAAACAGACTAGGCAAGTGTGAAACCAGATGTCCAAGTGTTTGCACTTGGACTTGCCGAGATTCTAGCCTGAGCACAACTGTTCAGACAACTGCCACCGAGTAATTCTGAGACCTAACATAGCTTCTTTGTTTACATTTTTACTACTCCCTGAGAGTATTGGGAAAGTGCTGACTGGCAGTTCCTGAAGGCCGAGACTTACATTCTACACCTTACGTTCACACAGGACTTTGGCAGGAAAACTCTCCCAGCACAGTCTCTTCCATCCAGCAGAGGCATTCCCAGAAGGGAAAACTGTTAATGCCTCCCATCCCCGTGGATTCTTTGCCTCTGCACAGAGACTGCTTCTGGTTATGCCTAACAGTCTCCCTGGAATTGAGCAAAGACCACCAATTCATAGAGAGCTAACTGCCAAGGATGTGTCAGCTGGTTGCCAGAAGAGTGAATTAAAGAATTAACATTTTTGTTGCACTTTTTCACAAAGAGTCACATAGTTTATGTGACATCTTTTGCTCAGCTTTTTCTCCTGAAGGAGGTAAGAAATGGAGACAAGGCTCTGTTAGTTACTTCACCTGCAACCTTTGGACAACTCATTTTGCCTTTCTGCACCTCGGTTTCTCCATCTGCTAATACTGGTGCTCCATTTTGAGATGATCCAGCCAAAAAAGTGCTGCATGCACCAGTATCTTTATTCTTAATGCACTTCAAAACAAAATTTCCTTCTTTTCTAAGTTAAATAGTCTGAAAGGTTTCTTTCCACTGGATTGAGCTGGTTTCTGATACCATGCTGCCCCAGCAGCTCACCCAGAGCCACGTTAAAAGAGAACTGATGTCATGCAGCCTTGCCTCCACACACCACCTGGACATGGTAACTGCTGCCACTGCAATTTCATTCTTGCTTGCTGTTTGCAAATTTCAGTTCCTCTGGTTGTGTGCTGTAAAAATTTTGATTCATACTTTACTTTCCAAATATTGTGGCTTTTCTTGTGCAATTGCTTAAGAAAGATGGCCTGTATTGTGCAAAAGGATCTCTTAGGACACAGCGCATGCACAGTATAACTGACAAAGCCCACTAAGAGCCTGGCTGTTCTTTCTAGCTTTATTTCATGTCAAGATGCATATTAAGTTGTTTTTCAACTGGGAAGAAAACAGAGGTCACAGTGGAAATACCAGATGTACCTTGCTGTTCACGGTGTTCGCATTCTACAAGCAGAAGGTGCTGATACTGCAAGGTGACAGGCACCTGCTAGAACAGGCTGAGCTTTCCCAGCTCCTCCTGGCTTCTGCACCCCAAAGGATGAAGTCTGTAGAGGCAGCAGAATCCCCAAAAGGTGCTCTACCAGACATCATGCAAAACAGAGTATCACCCTACATAATCCTTCTTTTTTGATCTTTCCTCTGCCACTCGGTATAACTGCAGAAAACTTCCAGCACCCGTCACCAACAGATCGATCCATAAAGCAAAGTTTCATCAGCTTGATCCGTTCACCATGCCAAAAACCAAGATGAAGCAGAGCACACTTAGAAAAAGAAAGGCTTGCTTAACAATCAAAAAGAGGAAAACACACATTTCTTCAGGGACTGTTTTGCTCACTGAGTAATTGCCCCATTTGGTAAACATACAAAAAACCCCAGCCCAAACCAACAACAAAAATCAAAGCCAAGTAATAAAAACTGTGCACAGTCGTTAGTTTATAAGAACAGGAACTGCCCACAGCTGATTTTTTCAGAGAACCACCATAGCTGGTGAATAGTGAAAGATTATGTAAGGATGTCATATGTCTTAGTGACCTAATTACAGAAGCATTTACTCCAATACAGAGGTATTGATCTGTGCTTCTTTTTCATTCCTTCCATTCATCTAAAACCAATACTCTTTCCAATTGCATGTAATTCAAAAGCCTGAACTATACTTTCAATTCAGTGGTCTAATTTTGTTTCTAAATGCTTTTTGCTCTTGTTTCCTAACTTCTAAGTGCAGTTACTCTGGCAAATGCTTCTTCTAAGTGTCGAAGGATGAATGCACAGAAGTGAAAAAAAAACATCTACAGTAAGATTATCTGTCCTTGCACAAGGGCTTTGCAATCATTGGAAAGGAAGGCAGTAGCAAGCAAGAACATGGAGGCAATGTCACAGCCAGAGGACTGAATACAGCACAACCCTAGAAGTTCAGTGCTGGCAAAGCTGAAGGCCTACTCAGTAAAGAGCCCAGCAAAACAGGTACTGCGACACTCAGTGCACCGCGTTTCATGTCCCCTGTACCGTTTAATGACTAAGCTAAAAACTCCTGCAAGTACTTTCGTCTCGTACAAATAACTGAATTGGTAAATCTCACTTCTCAGCTGTACCTCCCAAAAATACTATCTTTGGTCCATATAGCCTGAAAATCATTACTTATTTACCAACAAGCTTTCAGAACACATTCTCCTCACGTGAACAGATGACTTGTGCCAGCACAGAGGAGGGGACATGTATTTTTAACCGTGGTGGCTTCCCACGTACATTTTTAAGAGCCAACAGAGGAGACAAACTCTGTGAAAAGTGTCTCCCCAATATGCATCTCTCCTCTTCCTGTTGAGGGATCATGCCTCTGACAAACCAGTGCTCAAAGCAAACACACTTCTGCAGCTCTCTTTGGAAAGCTTCCCCCACTGTTCTGCCCTTATTGTCTTGTCAACACCCTCTCCTCACAAACAGCTGCTTCCCATCTGAACTGATTTCTGAGCACAGTCTCAGTAATACAACAAACAGAAACACCAGCACCCAGAGGGATATGAGCTAAAAAATTATATGCAAGTGTCCAGTGATTATCATTTGAAGCCTTTGATTTTCTTCAATAAAAAGGGAAGTAAGTAAAAGAGAAATGATCACGCACCCTTCATATGAAGGACCAAAGTACTTTCAGTCTACATCTCAGCTGACAACTGTCAATGGTGACACCAAATTAGGTAATTAACATCCAGTTCCTTTTCACACTGTCCTGAAGTAGTCGGCAGCCATTCAAACTGTATTTCCTTTCTGTCTCTTCCTCCACAGATTAAACAAAATAAAAGATCTCAAGTAACGATGGCAAGAGTCAGTAATGACAAAAATCTAAGGAAAGCTGGCAAAATGTATTTCCAGCACTTCTGGCCTGGCACCTAGAACTTTCACATAAAAACAAAGCATCAGAAATAAAACCACCCACATCAACCACCCTCAAGGAAAAGCTAGCAGTGGGTCTGGGTATGAGCGCCCATCTACCAGAATCCTGCTTTAGCAATAAATGCCAGAGCCTGGGGTGGGAGCCGGGGCCTTGCCTCCATTGGTGAGCCCACAGGGCCAGGGCACGCGCCTGAGCCTCGCAATTCTGAGAGAAAACTGGGAGAATGTTTCCTGGCATGCTCTGGCCTGGCCCTTCTAGCATTCTCCCAAACAATTCTCAGGCATGGTGCCAGTTAGGATGGGCCAAGGACCATTCCCAGTAGGCAGTCTGAATGCAGCTATCCTGCTTTGAGACTCAGAGCTCAATGGCACAAGATGGGACCAGACCATGCCAGTTGGCCACAGGGCCAAAGAGTAAAGCCTGGCGCTGTTTTGTTTACTACATTTGTAGCTTAAGTCTCTTGCTTAACAATACAGGACATTAACCACTGATCAGCTCTACCAACACAGATAAACTCTGGCGTCCATGCCTTCTCCTCTGTGACCTACATATTAAATAGCACACAGCCTACTCATGCACACCTACATTAGGCTTGTCCATTTTTCCCACAACAACATGGATGCTATTTAAGAATCAGGTTTGACAGTCCAAAAAACTTTTATAACCTTCCGTTACTGCCCCTTCATACAAAATGGAAGGGGCTTCTTTAGCCACCCAGTGATGAGGTTAACAGCCAAGGCTCCCTGTGAGGTGATGCATTCAAAGCAGCTGCCAGATTAAACAGAAAGTCCCACGGGACGGGAGACTTTGCTGTGTAGCTGAAACCCACCCACCTACCTGAGATAAGAATTTGCATTTTAGTGAGTTCTTATCAGGAGTCTGCCGCCAAAGCAAGGCCCTCCACCAGTGACACACACACTTGAAATATCAGGGAACTCCTCTCATTGTCAGCTTCCTCAGCATCCAAAGTAATCCCTGAATGCAACCTTTTATGTTTTCCCCTCTTTCCTGACAAGTATTTCCCTCATGTATCCCATGACAGGTTGTTCCAAATTACCCAAACCATGCTAGGATGCCAGAAGCACGAGCAGGCTTTCAAGACAAAAGTGTTATCACTAATGTGATTTACTGTAGATAAAAGAAGGTGTAAGAGGATATGGATGATGTTGTTTGGCTTTTTTAAAATCTAAGCCCATTCTGTCATGTACAAAGGTAGTAAACATCTGGCAGACATCCAGTAAAATGAGACTCATGGGTTTAAAGCTGTTTCTTAGTAAATTGCTCAGATCCCAAAGACAAGCATCACTCCTTGGCGGCAAGCTCAGCAGTCAGGGCCCCTGGTGCAAAGGACTGCAGCAACCTCTCTGTAAAAGAGGTGCTCTCAGGGAAGGGGCAAGCACTGTGCCTCTCAGGGATCAGCATTTGCTCATTCTGACACCCTGGGCCAAGACATGTCAGCAGAAAGGATGTGGGTTTGGTATCACCGGCAGCGGCTCTGGCTCACAACTAAACCAGCAGCCTGATTTGTGCAAGGCAAGCTCCTGGCCCAATCACATCAAGTTTCACACCCAAAACATACAGTCAAACACTTCCTAATATATGCTCGAGACAGGAGCCCTGGAAATGTTGGTCCTATCACTTAGCTAGTGGCAACTTAACAATTGACAAATCCACAGGGAATATATAATCAGCACTCTGCCTATCAGATTGTTTACGCCTTCTTTTTTTTAAACTGAAAGTGTATTACTGAGCCAAATAAATTATGATTAGTCTAGAAAGATTTTTAAGGACTAAACAACTGCACTTGTTAAAAAAAAAAGTGTCCTCATTTTAGATAAGCAAAGTGGTTTTGGAACCAGCAAATTAACTTGTTGGCACAAGAACTGGCCACAGCAAAACCAGAAGTACAAAATGAAAGGTTAAGAATGGTCACAAAATTTACTCCATGAGTCATGAGACATCAGATTAATTGTAACAAGGTATTATTTGTAGGGCTGATATGCTTCCATAAAAATAATTTCAGCAATGGGAATATCAGTGAGAATGACCCAGTATCCTCACATGAACCTAAATGTTCCTGTAACTCTGTTCCACAGTCCCATCATCTCAGTAACCATATTCGCCTTTAAATAATCAGGGTTTAGAAATCTATTGCCCGCTCTGCAACTCAAAGATACATGACATAAAATTGTCACTCTTTCCGGAACTGTAGGAAGTGACATTGCCAGCCAGTTTGTAACAAGTTCTTGTGCTGATAACACTGGGTGAAAGGGCAGACAGGCCTAAGAACAGTCAATATCTGTCTTTCTGTCCCTGGGTTTGAAGGGGCCTATCAGAGCAGCACTCAGCTTTGGGCAGTCAGTGTCTCACGGCCTGACATATGGCATTCGGCTGTGCAAGCAAGGAGGAAGACTCATTAGGAAGAGTGAAGGAACTGTTTTCTCGTCACAGAGCTGTTTTCTCTTACTCTGCTCTTGAGATCTGCAGTTCAGAGGGAGCCAAGGTCTCTTCAGATGAGTGGAATCTACAGAAGGCGAAGGTGATATGCAGAAGTCAGGTGTTTTAACCAGACAGCCACCCTAGGGTTCTGCCCCAGTGCAGATCCACTGCAGTTCTCTATGTCTGCTACAGCTTGACTCAATCACACCTGCAGAGGTAGTGGGAAAGCTTTAATCACACCTGACTGGGTAATTAAGCAGGACTCTTCATCTACAGTAAAATTTAAATCCAAGATTTTGGTCAGATCTCAGGCATGCTGCTGGTGCAATCTGCAGTCCAAGCCTCAGTTTGTGATACGGAAGGGAAAAGCAGTCAAAGGTAGTGTTCAGTCTGGATGAGATGGCTTTGCATGAACTGAGTTGCTCCACAAGGAAGTCTTTGTAGCCAATTGAGAAACGACATGGTTGCTTATTTCAATTCTTTTCTTGTCTCTAGCTGTACTCACTCCTGGTAACCAGGACAAGCTGCCATTTGCACAGGAATTTCAAGCATCATCAAAATCAAAAGATACATCACCATTTACATCCTAAACCATACAACAACTGTGCAAGGCCTTTACCATTGCAGGCTGGAAATCCACTTGGGGAGACAAAAACAGAAAAGGGATTCTACAGCTGGAAAGAAGAAAGAAATTCACACAGTCCCTTTATATTTTCTTGCAAGTGCCTGAAGCAAACAATAAGCAGGCAACAGAAATAAGTAATTTCTTGAAAGCTTCATCTGTCACAGACTCGTGGGTGCCTGAAGACAGACACTGCACTTGGGAGATCCCGCTTTTTCAAGCCTCAGATACCCTCTGTGTCGGATGCCTCTGGGACTGCCAGGATGTGCACACAGGAAAGCTGGCCTGCAAACACATCACTCTCTTCCCCTTAGGAGGGTTCAGTGTTGCACTTCCAGGGTACCCCCCAGAAGTCTGAATACTAGACTGCTCCCATAAATGCTTTATGCCAACACCTAGTCACAGTCGCTGATATGAGCAATGAGTTGTCCTCAAATGCAGGTACAAACTTAGACAAACCTTTCTCGAGGCTCTCCTGCGACAATAATACTCTGTACACTCTACAAAACCTGTGAAGTAATCCACTCCCTCACTTGGTACTGCTAAAACCTTGGGAGTGCCTTGCACCCGGTGTTTTGGGCACTAGAATTCAGGACACACATTAGAGAATCCAGATAACAGCACAGGAATTATCAGAAGTAAAATTAAATCGTTTTTGAGAAAGAAAAGTTAAACAATTTGACAATTTAGCATAATCTGAAGCAAATTGTGAAAATATTCTTGAAATATTTAAGGGATCGAAACAAAGAAACAAAGGGCACCGCAAAAAAAGATTAGATATTATGTTAGGCATTAAGAAGACCTTTCTAATACTAACAACATCTAAACACGAGGATAAACCATCAAAAATGAAGATCTTTTCATATCAGACCACGATGGGATGGTTTGTCAAGATTCTCCCCAAGGTTACGTTTCATGATTCTACGATACGATGTAGATTGAAGAATCACATTTCCTGCAAACCAGTACTCCTGCCTGTGGCAACCTGGGGGGTGGAAAATTATCAAAGCTCTTCAACTTTTTTGCTTCCTGTATTTAGGGACAAACAAGCTCTCATAATGGGTATCAGTCTGCTTCCTGCAAACATCAGCCAAAAATGTTGTAAAATCAAACATGCATTCAGCTATATACCGAGCAACTCCAATATTCTGCTCTCTGTGATGCTTGGTTCACTTTTTGATCCCCATGCCCTTTCCTACCAGAGCGCAGGGTCTCTGTCCCTCCCTTCCCTCGGCTCCCAGAGTGCTGTCGCAAGGGAGTTTTGCTGCAGAGGCACCGGCGTGGCTCTGGGAAAGCCCAGGGAAGCCAAGCGCTCCCTCCTCCCTCAGAGATCATGGCACACATTCAAACAACAACTGGCATGCCTGAAATGAGAGGGAGGGACAAACGGCAAAAGGGCTGATTGATCACAGCACAGCAGCCAAGAGGAGGAAGAGATGCAGAGCCAGAACGAGGTCAGACACCTCGTTCCGAAGGATGTAAGAAGACCAAAGTAGATCTGAGATAAAAGGTAACAGGTCAGACGCACACCAAGCTGGAATGAGTTAAGGGAAGCAAAGAGAAAGTAGTTTTAATTCTCACCTGTATGGCAGTAAACTGGTGAAACTACACAGGGGATTTATTGATATTTTCTCACCATGGAAATTCTGTGAGAGTGCAAAAAAGAATAAATGCCTTCGTTCATATAAAAAACCTGCAGTACTCCTACACAACTCTGATTTGTAAAGCCTCACTACAAAAGGCATGGGCTCCGCACGCTATTTTCGAAGCGACACGCTAAGCTCATACATCTCAGAGCAGGAGAGAACCCGGGTAATCTGGATCCTCCAGCCCTGATCATAGACCTGTGGCTGTAAACTGGGCTCTCTAGATCACAGGCTCAGATGAACAAATATTTTCAGAGCTTTCTCTTTGCTTTGTTTTGCTTTACAGTTTTTCACTTTTGCTTCATCTTTCTACATCCAGACTGTTTTCTTCACTTTCTTTCTTTGTATCCAGAGCAAAAGAACCTTTTAGTCTATTTCCATTTCAGCCTTTAGCAGCTGATTTTGCACTACACTTGGTCTAAATAGAAAACTCGATGAGCAGAATTGCCAGCCCCAAATTCAAGAGTCATAACAAAAGCCCCTAAAAACTCAGGAGCATTTTTGTTTTGCTAATGTTCTATCTTCAATTCGTGCTTTACAACCAGAAGGGCTACAAACGTGTCATTTAAAATGAAAGCTATGATCTTCCTCAATTTACATACATCAGGAACCAGGCTTTTTTAAAAAAAATGCTCCATGACTTTAAAACTAAACAGAAGAACATCTTGATCATTTGCAGTCCTAACAACTGGCTATAGGTGACCAACCGACCCAAAATAACAAAACAGCAAAGCCAATTTAGATCACTTCCAAACAACTTCCTTTCCCATCTCCTTCCTCTCCCCCAAATGCTCTTTTAGCTGTCTCGTAATAAAGGAGCAACATTACCCAAACCATATGGTTCACCTTCCAGAATCAGCGTTTATCTGCATCTACTGAGGGTGAACAGGCAGAGAACAGGGTAGGACAGGAAACCACAGCTCACAGCTGAGACAAATGGTCTATTTGCTACTCTATTAGAGCACCAGAGCCTCATCTTGGATGCAAACAAGATTGTGAAATAGACAGGGAACAAAAAAAAAAAAAAAGCCTGTGATGCTTATCATGTTTCAAGATGGGTGGAGTGCAAAATCCAGAGATAGATCAATTACAACTACAAAGCAAGCAAGAAAGGGGAGCAAAACATAAATATTTTGAGTCTGTAGGATGTGGGCTAATTTATCTGATGGCACATGTCCTAATGTAATATTTATACAATTGATAGGACTGAAGACGACTTCTAGTTTTCATACAAAAATAAAGGAATGCATGATACTAAAACCTAAGAATAGTACTGGTACAATTACTTATCCAATTTGATAACTATGTGGTAAGAACAATTCACCTTTCCTACTGTTGTCACGCCTGCACAGAACAAACAGCTATTGCTCAAGCTAAAAGTACATCCTGTCATTCTGACATTAAAATTTACAAGTTGGTAGTTTGTCTTTGGAAAGATGAAAGAGACAAATTTATATACAATGCAGAGAACATTTTGGCTGTATATATTTGCAATTATCTAAGCTGTGGGAGGTGCATGTGCAGGTCTGAACTGAGTGTTCAGTGAAATAAAAGAATGGGGGGGGGGGAAAGGGATGCAACAAAATACCTACGACTGCAATCCAGTGTATTGGCTAACTACTGCTCCAACACTTCCACATGTAATTCATATGATTACATCTACAAACTGGTAAAAAAACCGTTAAAAAACTGACAGCTACCTGCTGTGTATTCACTGTTGAATCTATTTTTAGAATGACGGCCAATGAGTATGTCTGAAATTGCTCAGGGCTCCTGTGTCTCCTTACTCGAGAGCTGGTCTTTAGTTACTGAAGTATTAGTGTTAGATTTGACTGGGATTCTGTGGAACGACCATGCAGCAGTCAAACACACTACAACCCTTCTGTTCTCAACAGCCTGTGCGTGACTTCTCCAAACCAGTTGACGCTACAAGCAAGAACAGCTACCAGGGACTGGGTAAGCCTGAGGGCTGCACCCTGCAGACACTGCACCTCAGGAGCGCGCTGGCAGCCCCACGTTCCTGCACGGGACTGCTGGCATTTATACAACTGGTCACTCAAACTAAATTATCACCTGGTTTGATTCTGTCACACAAAAAAGAAATATTTACAAAATTACATCAGACAATATAAACATTTCTGTATATGTTACAGAGTTAAAAGAGGCCAAAGGATTAACTGAATCTTAAAGTCTGGAGACTGAAAATCCTTATGGTTTATGATCACACCAGAGACTTACAACAGAATTATCTGCCTTTATGTCTTTGAAGTTTATCTTACTCCTGAAACTTTTACTAAAGTTCCATTAGGTTCTGACAATTTTCAACTTTGCTTCTTCTGTGATCAGTAGTTCTTCAATGATGTTAGCAGAAGTACATTTCCATCTGCTCCATGCAGTTCTCCCTGCTGCTTAAAAAGTTTGGCTGTGTAACGAGCCTTTACTAGTACAGTCAGTAACATAGCTGCATAACTGCAACGTTGTCTACGAACATTTCCTGAGCTACACAGCGTTTCTTCAAGGATGATTCCATAATTTACAATAATATCATCCCTGCCTAACGAAATAGCAAATAAGACAGGACACAATATAGTGTGTGTATATTCATAACTAAATCATTAACTTCAGCTCATCAGCTGTGAGCTGGTAGAAAAGAGTTTTCCCCTCTCCTTCCTTATTTTGAAGAAATATCTAGGACAACTAGGACTACTGAAATGATGGCATACGTATAGTATCATATCTGTATTACATTACAATTTAATGTAAAACCCAGACTCTGTTTTAAAAACCAGTTATATCCCTTGGAATTGATCATCTCACCTTGTAAGACGTGGAACAAACCACAGGCTAAAGCTATTGGGTTTCATCCTCTCCACAATTATGATACATTATACTATAATAGATAATACGCATATAATATAGATACTATATATATATACACACACAGATAATACAAGTATCAACAGGAGTACCAGAAACTAAACAGGAGCAAAACTGACTAAGAACGCCTTCTCATGTCCAAAATTAAATGGAATAAAATTATTACAAATCACATACAAAGTGAAAAATCATGGGACATCTAAGTTAAATTTGTACATATAACTCCATTTGTCAAAATTACTTTAGGTATAAAACATAACAGATTCCAGAGACTAAATAAGTAAACATCTGTAGCATTTTCATTAAATGAGCACAAAACTCACAGCAAAATATTCTTAACAGTGACTAACACAATTTTTATTGTTAGAAAATAGAACTCCATGTTCTATAACTTTAATTACACTCACTTTATTAATTTATGAAAGCAAAATATGGACCACAATCTTTTAGGCAAAGCAAATAAGGACTGAGCCCTCATGCTAATAATGAGCCTATTTTCCCCTGCAGCTTAGTGGGAAAACGTTTCTAAGCACAGAAAAAGAAAAGAAAAAGGAAACCTTTCCTTAAATATGATCACATATGCATCTCCTAAAACAGATTAAAATACTGTAAGTAAATTGAAGTTACTTTGATTTATTTGCAAATGCATAGTATTAAATACTTACAAGGTTCTAAATACTTAAGAGATTCTTTTACATTACCAGGGAACACAGGAAGCTGCTGCTAGCAAGCAACTTCAGTGCTGTGAATAAACCCATAGAATTTAGCTGTTTGCTTTTTGAAACATTGTTTATTGAGAACACTTAATGAGGACTAGGGCTTCAATAGCAAATATTTAACCAAGAGCACAGATTCCCTCACATAAGCACAACTGTCCCAGCCTACTTGGAAGAAACTCATTACGATGATAGAAAGATATGAGATTTAGCCTT
This sequence comes from Mohoua ochrocephala, assembly GCA_013398855.1. Classification (NCBI taxonomy): domain Eukaryota; kingdom Metazoa; phylum Chordata; class Aves; order Passeriformes; family Acanthizidae; genus Mohoua; species Mohoua ochrocephala. The sequence goes on from VZTA01012160.1 coordinate 300,786, forward strand.
CCTTTATTTAACCCGAGCTATTGAAGTTTCTTAAGCAAAGGAACCCATACCCCACATCCCTCTCATCTCCTTTTTGACAGGAACAAGTTTCCAGAAGATCTGGGTACTGCACTTCTCCTGCACAGAACTGCAGTCTTTCAGTGCAGCCAAAATTGCTTCTGCATCATATGGAGTACAAACCATTTCAGTACAATTTACATTATGGAAAAAACAACTAACCTTGCCCAATCCCACTGGAGCGTTAACCTGGTGCACTACCCCAGGAAGTACAACAGTGTACGTTTATTTTGCACCGGGTAAGAGCTGGGGAGACAGAGACCCATAGGGCAGGAGGGGTGGTTCCTGCGCGGCGATGCCAGCCCGCTCAGGAGAGCCAGCAAAGAGGAGTTAAGTGGCCCGCACTTGTGAGGCCAAGCAGAGTTGAGAATACAGAGTCCCAGGGCTAGAGCAGTACTTTCACTAGTGCCATAAGGCAAAACTTTTAGCCTATAACTGCATCGAATCCCAGTGATTGTATAGATGATGATATCCTTGCATGTTGTGTCAGCTGTCCCGTGTGGGAGGCGGGGCAGAACTCGTTCTTGTGGGCTGTCTTGTTAGAAGGATTGACTTATGGCTAGCCACATAATTCATGCAGGAAATATTTCACACTCCAAATTTTATTTTAAAAAATTTCATCCCACTACTGCTCCTTTTACCCTCACACACTGCAGCAGATCTTCATTCTCCGTTCCTTGGGGCTAACACCATTCAGCTATCCGAATGCAGTTGTACAGAGATTCAGTCCATAAGATGTAGGTCAATGACTGAAGAAACTGACATTATTCAGGACAGCACATGAATATTTGACACGTGCACAAAGTTAAGCCCGTGTATGAATGCTGCTCTAAACTAAGGCCCAGAGGTAAGAAAGATCCTATCCTTCAGTGCTTTATTCAAACACAATTAACAAAAACACAAATTCCGTAGCGGGGGGGTAAAGCTGCACTTCTAGAACCAACCCACAAGATTATGCTACAGCCCCTCTCCACCTGGTAACAAAGTGCCTCGGAAGGGCTCTGGCTGCCAGCAGTGCCAGCCAAGACCTCAGCGAGTGCACTCCATCAGGATCTTCTCCTGCCATTACCTAGGGCATATTGCTCACCACTGCGCTAATGAAAACTGCCAAGTTAATGAATACAAGTAAATAAAAGACCTGTTTTGGTTTTTTTAATATATGAAAATCCCGTTTAGCTAACACTGTGAATACATTTAGCTGTAAGAACCGAAATTAAAAATATATGTAGCTTGAATCTACATTCTAGCCTGCAGCTAACAAAATCTCAAATTCAGTACTTAGGACAGAGGAGTTTTCTAAGGGATTTTGGTTTTGTTTTGTCTGTAGGGTGGGGCACTTCTACAACTTACAGCTTTTATAAGAACCTCCTCGCACTGAGACAGAACCACAGTTCTAAATTAAGCTAACTGGCACGTCAGTTGGAAAAATCAAATTAAAGGCTCTGAGTTCAACTACTGGAGAGAGAAGAGGAGGACTGAAGTAGAGACTAGTTCACAAAGCAACCACATCCTTGTCATTTATCTTTTATGCTAGACAGTTTGCCACTTGGGTGAATCTGAAAAACACTGAAGACAAACTGATTTTAAAAAACAAACAAACAAAAATCTTGCCAGAAGGACAGGTCAAAAGGGGCCCAGGGTCTAAGCCCATTTAGATGAAACCAGAGTTTAGTCTTCATCTAGGAAAACACCAGAAAGAATTTCTGCCCTGACCAATCTTTTAGAAATCTCTGCAGAGACTTCCTTTGCTTTGGTTCTCGATCTCTGTGTGATCACCAGTTTATTCTTCTTCTTTTTTTTTTTAATGATATATCTGTTATCTAGTAACTTTTACTGCAGGCTTTTCTAGTTATTTGCAGGAGTGTGGTGGTACACAGATGAATTCCACATTTAGAGCCTATATAGGAAAATGGAAATATCCAGATGGATTTTTTTCTTCTGAACTAGCCCGTGAATAATTTCAGAGGCAGGTATAATTGTTTCCACATGCACAGACACACCCAGCACAATCACAAATTTATGTTTACCATTAAACAAAGATACACGTACAGTATTTATTTATAAATAACTGGCAGTAAGAGTAGATTTTCAAAGTGGGTGTAAAAGCAACTTCTAAACAACAACAACAACCAAAGAGCAGATCCGTTCCTGGGTCCGTTCTTGCCACCCCGCGGGGCCGGAACGCTGCGGGGCCGGCGCTGCCCGCGCTC